>CM076610.1:47810354-47939651 GCA_038502775.1 Hippodamia convergens
ATAGATTCTCATGATCTGAAACGTGGACAAATCTTCAAACTTTATAAAAAGCAGGAAAATAACATGGAATATGCAACAATTAAGGATTCAGAGAATTCACTCACCTTTTTGAGAATAAGTTACTCCAAAAAATGAACGAGATGATCAGTTATTAAGCGAGGTGACTTTTGGAAAGTTCTAATTCAAAAGAGTAGCACAAGAGGAGCTTGACGTGAGCAGTCAATCAGCTGATCATAGAGCTGTACTTGCAGGAGTGGGCGTGGCGCTGCGGGAAGTAACATAGGCGTGGATGCAGATGAGTTCTGAGGGGTGCAATGCTCAATTTTCAACAGTAGAGCAACATCCTTTTCAATTCAATAATGAAATTTTGTGCTGTGATTATTCCGATTATTGAAAATTGAACGATTGACCCCACCGATCCCACTTTTAGTTGAGCTCTATGTCAGTTGACTGATTGAACGAGTCAAAGTTAACCTAACTCTGTGTGAATCAACTGTCAGATTCTCACGTTTCTAAAAGAAATGAATCAATTATTGCTTTTTTTGGTATTAGCTTTCACTGTGAAAACTTCTCATCTTGTGCTAAAATTTTAATTAGAAATCCTCAAAGTCACCCAATTTTATTGAATAATTGTATCTTTTCATTTTTGGAGTGAGTAGTTTTTTTAAAAAGGTTGTGGAATTCTCAGAATTATTAATTGTTGCATTTCCATGTCATTTTCATGCTTTTCATAATGTTTGAAAATTTGTCCTTGTTTCAGATCATGAAGAATCTATAAAAATATTGGTAATCCTCATTAGTTCAATTCAATTTACAGCACATGATGTGAACTACTCTGAAATGGTTCAACGGTCAATTTACTGAACATTGAGCCAAGTTTCCGATTTCCACCACGAACCCTCTAATATTGGTCAAATCAATCGATGGGTATGACTCCTCATTATAAACCTGAAATCTCAAATTCATTCAACTTTCAAGTAAGATATCAAGCCTTCTGCTCTTCTCAAAACCGAAGGATTAGTGGTTTTATTCATATAGTACTCTCTTGTTATATTTCTCATAATTTTTTAGTTGTAGCCCGTATTTTTCTGAGATAACTAATCCTGCTTCATCAAAGCAGCTTCTCTCTGTAAATGTTGTATCGATTGATAAATTTCGCACTCTCTTATAGACCAACGTTATAGATATCGATTGTTATATTAATTTCTACTCATATTCATTGTATTAATCTTATTTATTACAACTCAGCTTTCTTAAAAATTCATCTTTCAAACCTTCTGTTTTCCTGATGAAATAAAGAGGCTCTCGCAATCATCTAAATTGATTGCTCTGTCACTGTAAACGTTGTGCTTAATATTGAATTAGTTGAACTAATTCTTTTAATATTTGTAAATCATGTAAAATACTGTATTAGCTTCCTGCGGGTGACTTATTCATTTTATGGTTGTGAATTATGTCAGTAAAATTTTTACACAACCATCTCTAACTCAATTATCTGGATAAAAATCATCAATAGTATTTTTACAAAATCTGAACATGGACTCTTGGGAATCTTGGGACTTCGGAATTGAAGTAATGTCTTCAAAGACCGGAAATTAACCTAAAACTGTCCGAAACCAATTGTGAACGTCACTCACAGTCGTCTTGAAAATTGTAACGAAGACGACCTCGCCTATAATGGAGTGTTGATTTTTCCCGTTTCGTTTTTCCCATCACGAAGCTCGAATTCGAATGATGCTGCACGATTAATTCCAAAGTTTTCACGGGGTCGTTTTATGCTTCATCCGTTTCGACGCAAACGCACACTAATCTAATATGTAAGGCGAGTGGTTGGTACACGAGTTTAAGTGCTTCTTCGGTTCTCCTCTTTACCGACTAATATACTTTCTAACTCATTATCCCTGAAATTGTATCGTGGCCTCCCGGCTGAAAACCTCCATTCAATTATGCATCCATTTGCTAACTTGATGGAAAGGCATTATTCATTTTATATCCGTTCCGTTACTGTTCGCAGCCTTCAGATTCGGAACGAAATTGCACAAAAATTTTCGTAACTTAATTCTCATTCCGAAAACGTCAATTACGGTGTCTTCTGTGGAATTTGGGGCGGGTGGTCTTGAAACTTTATGGCTGTTGGAGTAATGCTGAATTAAACATTACTCAAGTCTTAATGCGAAAATGTTCAAGTAAATATTTAGTTCTTCTAACCGTCTATCATGATTGCTTTTTCCTTATTAGATACGAGTATTCACGGTGATTATTGTGGAATTTCTGGACAATATACGTTTATCAATCAATTATCCCTTGGTGTATTCGATCAATTTCCTGCAGGTTATGGCCCAGAAAAAAAAATATAATACCTACCTATAATTCCTACCTTCTAGGGTAGGATTAAATACCACCAACAGTTGCATAGACAATGTATACATGACAGATAAGGTAAATATAAAAACAAAGACCGAAGATTCGCATTTATCAGACCATAATAAAGCTGAAATTCTTGTCATTCCCATGTTTATTGGTAATGCAGAACAAAACTTTAAAATTATCAAACAGAGAAAAATAAACAATTTCAATACTAGCCTGGTAAAAAAAGAACTCCAAGACATTTCTTGTCAAATCTAATAGGGGGAAAAGTGCGGCAGAAGCATTCACAGCTTTCAGTACTGTATTGCTGAAAACAATATACAAGTGGGATTCCTGTAACTGGGTAGAAAAAATACCTCAAAAATAAACAGGAGGAAATTTGGAATATTTCCGAAATACAAAAATTAAGAATCAACTATATGCCTTGTATACAAGATTACTTGAGAAGAAAAATGAGGAGGCTAGACAACAATATAAAAGTTTTGGGGAAAAATATAGACTGCAAATTTAACAGAAAATAAAATCAAGGAATAAGATCATCATAGAAAGTTCAGGAAATACAGCTAGATATTATTGGAAGATAATCAATAATGGAAGAAAGCAAGATAGCCCAAAAATTTTGAAAACGGCCATAAAAGCTGAGGAAATGAATAACTACTTTGCAATGGTAGGACAAAAAATTGAATCGTTAAAAGACACCAACAAAGACCCTCAAGAACTACTGAAGCAGAGGGAGGTCAACAATGCTTCATCTTTCTGTATGTTAGAGGTCACAGAAGAGGATGCAATCAGAACCTTCCAGAAAATTAAATCGAAAAACGTTATGGATGTATACTTCTTGTCCAAGGAGTTTCTGAAAGAAATGTCGACAGAGTTGGTAACACCACTTACCATCTCAATAAATGAAGGTGTAGAAGAAGGAGTCTTTCCCAGGGAGCTTAAGACGACATTGGTGAAACCAATTAACAAAAAAAAAGGAGAAACGAATGACTGCTCAAATTATCGACCAATCTGCATTTGCCAGGACTATCTAAAGTCTTTGAGACAATAATGGCATTGATTGAATTGCTAAAGGAAGCTGTAGATTCTCTGGATGAGGGCAAAAATGTGCTGATGCTAAACTTTGACTTGAGTCGAGTCTTTGATTCTGTCTGCATGAAAACGCTGCTGATGAAACTGAGATACTATGGATTTAGAGGGAAATTCGGGCAACTGTTGCAATCATATCTTACAGACAGAATCCAGCTAACAAGCTGGCAGGGTAATAACTCGAACCCTTAACCAAATATTCATGGAGTTCACAGGGATCAATATTGGGACCGATACTCTTCATAATATACATCAATGATATCTTTATTCGAGGTTATCCCCATCAATATCTGTACTATGATGATAAATCACTTCTGATATGTGGAAACTCAGTAGAAGAAGTAGGGAGAAAAAAAAAATGAAGGCACTCGCATATGCTGAAGAATAGTTTATTGCAAACAAGCTCAAACTAAACCATGACAAAATTCAAAATTTGTCTTTCAGCAGAAGAACAAGAGATAAAGTTAATTTTCGGGGAATCGAAGTGGACTCAAGGTTGGACTGGAAAACACACATAAAGAAAACTTGCAGGAAAGTGAGCAAATGTTTGTGTTTGCTCAGAAGACTTAAAACTGTCTCCTTCCTTGAAATCCAAAAGTCTGTATACTTTGCTAAAATTCAAGGAGTTTTAGCATATGGTATTTCAATCTGGGAAATGTCGCCAGAAGCGCCCAGATTGTTCATCCTGCAAAAAAAGCTATAAGAATATTGTACAATATGAAGAATCAGGATTCTTGTAGGGAAAAGTTCAAAGCAGAAAAAATACTTACACTGCCATCCTTGTACATTAAAGAGGTCCCGAATTATGTGCATGTAAACAAACATATCTACAGACCAAATAGCAATTTCCATGAGAAAAAGACAAGATTTAGGGAACGCTTCACTATGCCACTACACCGCAGAAATTACACACAACAATTTGTTGACTTCTGGGAGTGAAATTGTATAACAAGTTGCCTGAAGAGTTCAAGCTCCTTACAGCAAAAAAATTTAATAAAACAATAACAAATTTGTTGATCCAGGGCGCACAGTATTCGATTTATGAATTTTTGAGCTCAAATTTGAAAATTTGCTGTCTTGGCCTCTCTAAAAATGACAAAAAATGTATTTGCTATATTGCATATATGTGTATTTATGTACAGAAGCTCGTAATCGTTGATAAAGTTTGTTGTATGTTGTTTCAGTATGTGTGTTATATTTTATAGACTATGTTTCTCATTTATACATGTGATATTTTTGTTATATTTGATTTGTATTAATTACTTGTCATGTAAACATTGAACATTGAACATTGACGACTTTGCTTCCACCCTTTCTGCCCGAAATTCGAGGCTTTATCGTGAAAAACTGGTTATACATTTATGATTAAAAGTGTTGTCCATCGCTGGTCAATATTTTCTCCCATTTTTCGAGCACTATACGAATCACGCTTCGAAAAACTGGTAATCTTTTGAATCGATCCACTAATGGATCCATTTTTTAACTTCTTCATAAAGCCGGAAGTGTTGGTCAGCGAGGCCGTCTACCATTGATCGAAAAAAGTGATAGCCCGAGGAAGCAACGTCTGGAGAATACGGCAGGTATGGTAGGGCTAATATTTCGATGGCGTTATGTTTACAGATATCTAAGCTTGTTGTATCTAAGATCTATTTATTTCAACCACCACTTACCGCTACAGCCAGCTTTTGCAGAATGGCGGAAGCACAGTTGTTCACCTAATAGTTTTGCAGTCAAAATAGATGAATGGTGAGGCGCTATTTTGATTCAATCTATGTTTCAAAAATGTTTTCGGTGTGGTCCCGTAAAGACAAAGAATTTTTTGTTTTTCGATTTATTCCTTTTTTTAAGAGTCTGCGATATTCTTCGACAGAACCCTTGAGGTTAGCAGAAGAGTATCTTTGATAGTCCCCTAACATCATAAGTGAAGACTGTTTGGTAAACATTAAAGAGTTCATCAGAAACGACGAACAACTTACGACAACAACATGAGCATTCTCAATCGATCGATATCCAGAACTTGTCGTCGCTTGTTTTCTTGTGTTCCCGAAGCAAATGTGTTCAAGATAATCCCTAGCCACCGTCGAAATTCATTTCCCGACCGCTGCCCGCTACATGCAATACATCAAAGTTGAGGCTGATTGTATGGTTTTCGTTTATTAGGCAGTTCGCATAACCCGAATTTCTCGTGCCCTGATCAACTCTACGTTGATGTTATTTAAAACATCTAGGTATATTGCCGAGAGTTTGAGGCAGTTGAACCTGAGCCAACAAAACGAACGTTTCACAATTTGAGAAATGGATCCAGGAGTTTACTGGAGAGTTTTAGCAATAATATTGAGGCTGGTTTGGGTATGTTATCCTGAATGAGAATTAATGTATATGTATAACCGGAAATAGTTTATGCATTCACTAAGGAAAAGCACTATTTTAGGAATGTGAGCTGTCAAGCGGTTAGACCAAGCAGGTTACACTAACAAAGCTCACACAAAACACATCCTCCCTTATAAGTAACAAAATCTTCAAGTAGCTTCTGAGATGTTTAGCAGAAACTTAAACGGCATGCCAAAAATACGAAAACAAATAATTACCGAATCTATTTCCGAGCAAAAATATTAATCCAGTAACTTTTTCGCCTGAAAATATTAGGTAGTATGCGTCAAATACAGTAGTTCTTATTTTTACAGACTTGTTTATGATGTTGACCGAATGAATAATCCAAGTTTGTGACCTCGAGCGTAAACGTAACTTCGTCCAAAATCGAAAAAACCAAGGCGAATTTTTTTTTTATTTTGGAGATTATCACCCTGAAGGACTAGTTTCTTCAGGGCTTTTTCAAAGAAGACTGAATTTTCTACAATATGATACTAGAACTATCTCTGTAGACACAATAGTTTCAGAGATTATGTGTATCACTGGATTGACCAACAAAAACTAGATCTCAGGGTTTCAAGGCGACGACATCGATCGCATATTTCGTGTTGCGACAAGATTGGAAAAGGGCTTAGTGCCTAGTGCTCGGAGCACTTTGAGGATAACTTAGCACTAAGTCTTTTGGTGAAGTGCTTCAATAACTGAGCAATGAGCATTGCTTTCAAGGACATCTTGATGGCATAGGTGTCAGTCGCATCCCTATGACAACTTTAACTTTAAAGAGGGAATGTTCAGGAAAAATGAGGTAACATCTGAGTGTTCGGGAACCTCTTCGTCTGTCAATGATTCCCTTCACAGGGTGTTCTGAATTTTTGTTCACCGCTATATACAGGCTGTACCAAGTTCGACGGCCTTTTAGACGTTTCTGGAGTACTGGACCTTTTTGAAATCTGAAAATTTGGATTATGATAATGTACGATATTATCTATCTAGCTGAAACATTCTTGCAGCTTGACCACTTTCAATCATAGAGGAAATGAAATTTTTTTTTTCAATCTTCTTCTGTTTATACGTTTTCAATTTTGATAGAGTATCCAATTCTGAATACATTCTTATGCAAATCTTTGCATTCGTCGAAATACTTTTCGAAATATCGAGAAAAAACTGATGAAAAAGGGAGCTAAGAGTATTAGGTATTATGATTGTTATTTCTATTCTAAATATTATAAGCACAAACCGTTTCCACATTTTTGGAGTAGTGGAAATACAGTACATTTCTAGAATTCTGAAATAATCGTGACAGAGTGGTCCAAATGTTGGGTCAAAAATTGGGATCAAGATTGGCCCATAATTTTTGTTTTTCGAATTAGAACCCTATTTTTTTATTTTTGCTTTGGATTCTGTGAAGAAAAAGAATGATAGAATTCCAAAATGTTAATGCACCTAAAATGAATAATTCTTGGGGTATTTAGGATATTTTGATTTTATGTCGTACGTAGAGTCAAATTCATAAAATCTGATTCATATCAACAAAGATAAATAAATTCAGAAAATAGGTCTGTCACTAGTGAATTTTTGGAATAATTTATCTTCTATGACCATAGATCATTGTTGGTATGAAACAGATTTTATGAATTTGACTCTACGTACGACATAAAATCAAAAAATCCTAAATATCCCAAGAATTATTCATTTTAGAAATCAATATGTAAGAATACTATCAGTATTTCCTCCGCAGGATCTAACGCAATCATAAAAAAAGAGGGTTCTTATTCGAAAAACGAAAGTTATGGGTGCATCTTGATCCCAATTTTTGACCAAACATTGGAAAACCTTGTGATGAGTATGTCAAAATTCTAGAAATGTACAATATTTCCACAAAAATCGATTACAAAAATGTAACAACGGTTTGTGCTCAAAATACTCATTTAGAATAGGAATTACAATCATTATACTGAATAGGTACCGGTAAAATGGGGTAACTTTGACAAGAAATTTATTTTGTTATATCGACTTATGGTGAAAACACCATTAGATTTAGCAACATCTGGTTTTCACTACTCAATCCGTTACACATTGAAGAATGGCACGACAGCAGTTACATGAAAATAAGTTCAGAGAGTTAGCAATCCTGACATGTTACTTCGAACCTAAAATATCCACGTTCGATATGGTCTGCAAATTTTTGTTGCTGTAACCGTAAGTATTTGCACTTCATGCTCGAAAAATATGTCTTCTACAACAATACATTATCCTAGCAATAGTATATCGAAGGAATTTCAAATACAACACATTTTGTTTTATTTATACTTTTAGAGAACAATGTGCTTAGTCATCGTTTTCGGGGTAACTTTGGACGTGTTCAATTTTTGAAACTAACTCGGTTTTTTCTTGTAGAAATTGTTCCGCTCTTACAAAAGAAAACATGGTGCAGGAAAATATGCCACTTATAGTTCAGGTTCAGAAATCTCAGGGAAAGCTCCCGATGAAATAAATTGAGAAAAAAAAAATTTCTTTGCGTGAGTTTTCCTGGCAATAAGTACCCGACGAGGGAATTATACCGATCACGGAATTATTCCCAGCTCGGTAAGACCCCAAGGTAGGCAGAAAAGGAAGGAGCCTTCTTGTTTAGTGCAAATCATTTTCGCCCCTATGTGACAAGTTGGAACTAAATAGTCCTATTTATTGTTTTTTGATACCAATTTTCTCTTTTATCATGAAATATGAGTTCAATTCAGTTTATACCAACTTTATTTTCAGGAAAATTTCGGTATTCTGATTCATTTTTTGTGATAATGAATGTCTGATACTAGTTCGAAAAAAAATTATTTTTAGTATATTATGTACATATTTTGAATAAGAATGTATTAAGAATTGAATACTCCATCAAAATTGTAAACAAAAAAATGTTGTTTTCAAAAATTTTTTCATTTCCTGCATAAGTGAAAGTTGTCAAGCTTCAAAAATATTTCAGCTCGGTAGATAATGTCAAAAACTATCATAACTATCATAACTAGCAGAAGACATCATCTGAACAGTTATGTAATAGTCATAGTAATAGTAATATTTATTTACCATCAAATTTCACATGGTTCGTCAAAATCATAATTAATTAGAAATTGAAACATAAAATGATCCTGATGAATCAAGCTACAATTGAAAAAGAAATGGTAATATTAGCTAAAGGGTTCAATGGAAAATTAACTAAAAACTTCTTTGAGGTATTGTTCGTTTCCCTGATTTTGTGCTATGGTGTCTATATTTTTTATTCAGCGAAAACACACAGCTATTGAGCAAGGGTATTAAATCTGAAGTCCGCCACTGGTTGGGCTTCTAAAATAAGGTGCGAAACGAGGTGAGGTTAGAGGAAGTGAAGCTACATTACCCCTGATGTTGATCCCAGGGCGTCAGTAAATAAATGCACCCCACATCATATTTCAACCGATGTCTTGAACGATTTACACTTTCCACGTCCTGTGGTTAGATCTCAGATCTCAATTATAGAACAGGAGATTGGCGTCTTAAACTCATCTTCTATATCAACATCAATTTCGAACTTCGTGTTGAACTAGGACATAGAAAATTAAAGGGTGAATTGTTGATGGAATAACTGAGCTGGGAATAATTTGGAAAGATAATGACCGAGAAAGATTAGAGAAACCAGGATTTTTCAGAAAATGATCTCCGATTTGAAGATTTGACGCAAAATCTGACGATCGATTTCTTTCATTTTCGTAAGCAGCTCGGAATTTGAAGAACTCTCTTCAGCATATAAGAGTAATGTGCACTTGGAGTTAATTCTCGCGAAAAATTTCCATACTTTTATGGGAAAATTTATAACTTGAGAAAAATGAGGGGTAACTTATATGGAATTCTTCATCATCCTCGAATGTTTTTTGGTTCCGACTCGTATCTCTCTACCACACCCTCAGTAATAGGAATTTCCATCGAAATTTTATGGTTCAATGAAATTTTCATATCTTATATTCAAAAAGATATGCGTTATGAAGAATTGAAATTTCAAGAAAACGTTCTGTTCATTGTTCAACCGGAATCTGCATTAAAATATTTTGTTCGTTTCATAAAATTTACTTGTATTTTGTTTGTAAAGAAAAGCCTGATTGTTCTTCTTCAATCATTTCCAGAAG
This sequence comes from Hippodamia convergens, assembly GCA_038502775.1. NCBI lineage: Eukaryota > Metazoa > Arthropoda > Insecta > Coleoptera > Coccinellidae > Hippodamia > Hippodamia convergens. Next base: position 47,820,329 of record CM076610.1, read on the forward strand.
CGAGATTGTTAGTGAATACTTTTGAAAAATTATATTTTTGTTTTGTTTTCGGCAGCCCCTGTTTTGATCTATCCTTTTCGAGATGGTGCCAAGGTATCAACCTTAAATTCTTGCTCTAGAAATTCAATTTTGACTAGATGAGGTCTCATATGTCACTTAACTCATTCGTGGTTTTTGAGAAAAAAAAATGATTGGTACGTAATTTATGAAAAGTGAATCTTAGAATTGGATGCAAATCCAGCTTCAACATCTTTTCAATTTCTACGACTCATGTAATTTTATTCTTTCATATATATTATTTTTCAAGAGTTCTGTTCTGCCTATATCATTGTGTACATTGATAAATAAGGTATACAGATGATTGTATTTTCATCGGTATTTTTCAATTGTATCCAAGCATTTCAAGCAGGACACATAACGTATAAAAGCGTTATTTATTGCAGTATTTTTTGAGAGGTCTTTGCATTTTTGTGAGTTTTTCAGGTTTTCATCTCCCAGTTCCTGAAAAAAAAAACGATTAGAATGTTTTTCAATAGTAGGAGAACGTCCCTGTGTTAAACTTGACCACTAACTTGTCAGCTGCCCAATCTTTCAAAAAATTATTAAAAAGGAAACACTTCTAACTCTGAAGCTGTGTAGATTTTCGAAGTCTAAATCTGACTACTTCATCAGACAATTTCTGGATTTCCTTCAACTATTCAGAATCGTAAGAAATTTTTTTCTCACTTTTTGAACTGATTTGGAACCTGACAAATTAGTACTCAAATTTCACGCAGGGCTTATCTTCTATTATTTGAAAAATGTTTGTATTTGTTCCTTTCACAAAAAAAATATTAAGGTGTTGTCACAGAAAAAGTTGTATGTTGTTTTTTCTGATGAAAAGAAAGGGTGAAATGACCAAAAACATCAAATATAATGCGATTAATGTATACAGGGTGGCCATTTGAAAACGAAACAGACGAGATTACAGACGAAATGAATTTTTTCGATAGAAATGCTCGGACAGGTCGATTTCTGTTTCGAGGGGGACAACTTAAGATGTAGGTCACGGACGCATAGCGCTTCAACCCTTGCTACTACAACCCTCACCCCCAATTTTTGAATAGGGAAGATGGGGTGAGTGATACCTCATTTGAAAGGTATTTTTATACTGATTTCAGCACAGTAATTGTTTTTTCATTTTATGCATTAGTTCTCGAAATACAGGGTGGCCATTTGAAAACGAAACAGACGAGATTACAGACGAAATAAAAATTTTCGATAGAAATGCTCGGACAGGTCGATTTCTGTTTCGAGGAGGATAACTTAAGATGAAGGTTACGGACGCATAGCGCTTCAACCTTTGCTACTACAACCTTCACCGCCAATTTTCGAATAGGGAAGATGGGGTGAGTGATACCTCATTTGAAAGGTTTTTCACAAAAAAACACTACAAGTGCCATGAAAACACAACTTCATTTTCAAATGCTTAGTCAAGAATATTTCGAGAACTAATGCATAAAATGAAAAAACAATTACTGTGCTGAAATCAGTATAAAAATACACTCACCCCTATTCAAAAATTGGGGGTGAGGGTTGTAGTAGCAAGGGTTGAAGCGCTATGCGTCCGTAACCTACATCTTAAGTTGTCCCCCTCGAAACAGAAATCGACCTGTCCAAGCATTTCTATCGAAAAAATTCATTTCGTCTGTAATCTCGTCTGTTTTGTTTTCAAATGGCCACCCTGTATAATAAAATTTGGGTTTTCCATCACTCGGAGAAACTTGCTCGCATATGGGCCCTGATTTAGGGCCACTGCTAAAATCTATGAGAGTGAGAGATTATGTAACTAGTGTTTTTTCAGCATAGAGTTAGAATCCCTTTTCTCGTTGACAAAATCTGATTTTATGTTTTCAGTTCTCTGTATTTCTGTGATGTTTGCACCTCAAATATTTTATTTTTTCAACATGAATAAAATATTTCTGAAAACTTAATTTGGGTTTTCTAAGCAGTTTTTGAAACAAGAAAAATTAGAAATTTTTTTAAATAATAGAAAAGAAGCCCCTGCGTAAAAATTTGAGCACTAATTGTCAGGGGCCAGAACTTTACAAGGATAAACTGTTGCCTAACAATGAACAAGAAGAAAACAGATATATGGCGCATAACGTTTCGGGATAGATGACGCATGCTTTTTTTATTTTCTGACCCAAAATGCCTACTTGTTACACTAGTCTTCAGTACAAGGGAAAAATGGATACAGGAGGACTTGACGACTGCGTTTTTCATAAACGATTCCACAAACGACGAAACGTGCTTCTTGAAACGTGCACATCCTTCAAAATATCTTGTGTCCTGCGGGAAGAGAACAATTTCCCAAAAGGAACATATTCTAACCCAAGGGGTGCGGAAGAGATTGTCAAAATCAGAATTTTGTATTTTATTTCATTTTTGAAAAATGTTCAAATTTTTCTACATGTCGATGCTATACAATAAAATTTTTATACCTAAAGAATTATTCATGATTTTATGACCACGTTTAGTGCAAAAGAGTGGATTTACGGCGCATTTTAACGAAGGTGCGTCATATCTACCCACTTATCATCGAAAAAGCCTACTGCTATGAAGAAAAGGCGATTAAATTATCATTCAGGATATTCCGAAGTTTCAATTGCATCATGCTCAAAGTGCGAATTATTTTGGGAATTTGACGGACCCCATTCATCGAGCGCAGATTTAGACGGTGTTCACTGATTCGAAAATCTCTAATTAGACTCCGGACAATCAACCCCGACGCGGGGGATGAAATTCAAACGGCAACAATTATCAGAGCAGAAACGTGAACAATTTTTTCCCCGGATCCAGATTGGATTTCCCGTTTCACTTTCGCGAAATCGCTGCCGACGATACAAACTGAGCATTTGTATAATTTATCATTTTCCATATTCAAAATTAATTTACTTACTGCTGCGAACGAGAAGCCAGTCCGACCTAGTGAATACAAAAATGAATCATTCTGTTGTTCATCCGGCATGGAAATTTTCAGATTCGTCCGCCATTGTGTCGGGCCTGCTACACTCGGGGGAGCAGGGGTTTTTTTTCTACTAATTATCGTTTTCTGTAGTTGACGTATTTCTTCACTCTAGATACCCTCCCCGGTTGGAATTGTTTTTCGCATTGGAAATGAATCTCATTTTGATTTTTTTATGACTGCGAGGACGGATGCAATTCAGCTCGAACCTTTTAATACAATTAGGAGCGCGCAATTCCCTTAGAAAGAAGTAGGCTATCATTTACGGGGTTGCAAATCTCAACCTGCAGATCTTCAACTGCAAAGGTTAAAGTTCTCACGACCGGATATCATGACATTACTACATTTTTCTGGGATAGCTTCTTGATCTCTTTCCAGTGCGATGCTGTTATTCACAGATCTACTAATGAACGGTAAGGAGTAGTTCCATTTAATTTCGGTTTCACTGAGGTCCTGTTCAAGACTAGATATTTATACTACATTCATATAAAATCACACCTCCAGAGTTGCAAATTTGACACATTCAACTCTGTATCGAACGAAAATGGAGCTTATGACGCTTCTTGAAATATTTTTGTTTCAAGTGACCTATGTTGCCCCTTCTACATTCTTAGCAATATATAAACAATGAAACAAACTCGAATTTCGGAAAAACGGCGGAGGCATTGTTAAATAGGTACTGATCCCCATGGGTTAGGGATATCGTATTTAATCATTTTGAAAAGTATGTAATCTTCAAGCAAAGCGCTGTGAAATAATTTAAAACTTGATAACAACTTGAATCAATCCAATAAAAATTAGTATGAGACATTTCGTCAATCTGGTCGCCTTTCTTCTGAAGTTTGGTTCTTTGCATATGCTTCACGAATGTTCTTACTCAAAATGGAGTCAGTTTATCAACGGCTTCGATTTGAAACGAGTTTTCCGAAAATGCCAAGACGTGAATTAACAAACGCTGAGGCTACAGGAATGCTACAGGGTGGCCCAACTCAGATTCATGTAGAGGGAAGGCTCCAAGTCAGCCAAAGTGTGATATCTCGACTTCGGAATAGGTTCAGGGAGACAGATTCCGTGTTGGAAAGACCAAGGCTTTATGGGCGACGAAAAACAACACCTTCTCAGGATCGTTGCATCACCGTTTCGGCGAGAAGAAAGTCTACATCTACGAGTAGAATGCTACGGAATACTCTTCAAAATGCAGATGGGGTCCAAGTTTCCATCGAAACCATCAGACGATATTTGAGAGAGGTGAATCTAGGTTCTAGACGTCCAGTAAGAGAAGTTCCATTAACATGTGACCATAAGCGTCAAAGATTGGAATGGGCAAGGCAACATATCAATTGGAACGATCAATGGCGCACTGTACTTTTCATTGATGAAAATACATATGGACGATTTTCAGATTCTCGAAGAATAAGGGTATGGACAATCCCACGAATATCCCGTAATCGTCGCAATGTCCAAGAAGTCCATTCATTCCGAGGGGCAGTGTTATGGTATGGGCCGGGATATGTTTCAACGGGCGCACAGATCTACACAGTTGTTCTGGAAATATGACAGCCTCAGACTATAGGGAGCATGTCATCGACAAAGTTTTACCAAATTTTCACGTTGCTATTGGTGAAAATTTTCAATTTCCAGACGTTAACGCTAGACCGCACCGTGTAGCCATGGTTGAGAATGCGCGCGAGTTTAGTATTCCACATTTACCAATACCTCATCACTCACCAGATTTGAATTGCATAGACCATGCATGGAATATGCGCCAAAGAAGATTAGATAATCACCAAGAATCATCAGAATCCTTGAATGATCTGAGAGAGCCTCTGCCCCATTTATGGAATCAAATTCCTCAAGAGATGTTAAACAACCTCGTGTGTAGTATGCAAAGAAGATGTTAAGCTGTTATTGATGCCTGTGGAGGCCGAACATTGTAGGTATTGATAGTCTTGAAATGATTCAATTCTCTTAGAATAAACTTTCGTCATTTTTCTTAACCAACCTATATACGCTGCAGACCTACTGACCTACAGATTAAAATTAATTTTATTTCCTGCAACTCGAAATCATATTAATATGAATTTTCATCACAAAATCTCATCTAAACTATATTTTTTTGCAATTTAAGTAAATATCCCTTACTCATGTGGAGCTGTTCATCATCGATAAACTGAAATAATGGAACAAGAATAATTTTCTGGTGCTTTATTCCACTTTCCTTGCTTAACAAGGGAATGGATCTTTCGGAATCTAATCGTAGATCTGAATGTTGACATTCCCAGTTGATATCTAATCGATACGAGATTCCCCTATTCTTCTGATTGTGCCTGTCTTTTCCTGAAATACCGTACTCAGAAAAGGCAAGAAAAATCTTTCATCTCCCGGCATTTCCATGCAGTGGGAGTAGACTGACGAAATTCTCTGTTGAACGCATAATTTGTCATATCGCTTTATCAAAAGCGAGATATTTTAGCAGGGGATTCCCCAAGGGAAGGCAGTTGCAGTCCTTCACTCCGCGACAATTAAACTTAATAAGAATCTTATCTCTGCCGGAGTGGCTCACGTAAACTAGGGAGTTATGATTTTGATGTTGTTATCTGTTTCCACTGCCTTTCATTTCCCATATTTTCTGAATGAGAAGAAAGTTTCGTTAAAACTGCGGCATTTTATTGTCTTGCCCGGAAGAGTGTTTATATTAGGTTACGATCTGAAGTGCTTTTGTACGTTAATATCAATTTCCATTGTGGTGTACTTTCGCAACTAATTAAGCAACAAATTATGAAATTCGAGAGCCATAATGCACTCCGGAATTAATCCAAAGCTCGAATATACACAAAACTTCTGCTTGAATGCAAACATCGAGTGGAATTATTCAAACAAGTTTATTATGTTCCGTCAACTTCAAACTTGGGGTTCCATAGATTTCACCGTTAATTTTGCTTCATACTTGAACAGGAAATTAACGAAGATTCATGGACACACTGGAGAAAGTTGAAACATTCGATTCATATCAGAGCTGGTTGCTTGTTTTCACTAGAGAACTATTCAAAATATGGGGTAGAGATGTTGCATGAAATGGGCAACTTAGTGAACAAAATCTTCGGTTTCCGTATACCACATGGGATAGTCTTGGGACTGCTTTTATTGATACCATTCCATTCTGCAATTTCCATTTAACAATGTTTTCCATCATGTCCGGAGAATAGGTCAAGAACAAAATTAGCCAAATTGGTCCAGCCGTTTTCAAGTTTTAGTATGCTTAACGCACATCAATTCATTTTTATTTATACAGATTAGAATCTTATTTTTCGAAAAGTGCTTGGACGGCTCATTTCTTCGATTTTTGCAAAATCATTTCCGAAAATCAAAAAATGCTGGCTTGAAGGTAAAGTTCACATTTTTAAGAAAAAAAGCTAATTTGAAATACACTGCGCAAAAAAATTAACGCACATTATGGAAATCTCAAATTCATTCTAAAACTGAAGGTGTTCTCAATAATTATTATTTTTATCAGCATTATGCATGCATATGTTATTCACTTCCAACGTTTTTCTTCAATAAAGATGTTTTTTCCCAGCAGGAATAAAAAAGATGATATTATCAGATTTTGAATGTATTGGTTCCATTCTATCAGTTGTTCTCGATCAATTCTAATGATCAATTGTTTTTCTTTCGTTTGATTTTCTACACTCGATCGCTATGCAACGCGAAACACGCAACTTGACCCAAGAGGAATGTGCCGAAGCGGTAGTTTTGCGAGAAGAAGGGTGGACATACACAAGAATTGCAGAAAAATTTAGAGTTTCATATACAAGTGTTTACAGAATGTTGCAGCGATTCAGGGAGACAGGTATGAATGTCCGAAGACCAGGAAAAGGTAGACCACGGTTAACAACTGCCATTCAAGAACGTTACTTGAGAGTTTCTTCGTTGAGACAACGGTTTGCAACCGCTCGCCTTCTTCAAAATCAGATTGAGCAAACTCATGAGGTGCAAATTAGCACTCAGACAATATGAAATCGCCTCAAGGAATATGATTTAACGCCTCGTGTCGCGGCAAGAGGCCCAGCTCTTACCCCAGCCCATCGAAGGGCGCGTTTGGATTTTACGAAAGAGCATAACAATGGATATGCTCTTTCCTAATGAGGAAGAGGCCGATTGGAAAAGAGTTCTCTTCACAGATTAATGTAGAATCTGCCTCTAACATTGTGATCGACGTTCCCTTGTATACAGACGTCCACATGAAAGATATACTCAGTGCAATTTCCTGAATACTACTGGTTTCGGGGGAGGATCGATTATGGTATTGGGTGGAATATCTTTGACTGCTCGCACAGACCTAGTGGTCGTTGATAATGGAGCCATTAAGGCTGATAAGTATATACATTCTTGAATAGCATATAGTGCCATTTGCCCCATACATTTTTGAAAATTTCATTTTATGGACGATAATGCCCATCGTGCGCGCATCGTTCAGAAGTACCTTGAAGAGGTTGAAGTCTCTCGAATGGAATGGCCAGCAAGAAGTCCAGATCTCAATCCGATTGAGCAGGTTTGGGACAACCTCAATAGAAGGCTGAGAAGTTCAGAAAATCATCCAGCTACTCTTAATGATTTAGGAATCCAACTCGGAGAAATCTGGGAAGGATTAGATCAAAACATTTTAAGATCACTCAATTCGATTATGATCCGTCGTTGCCGAGCTGTAATTAACGCAAGGGATGGGAATACCAAGTATAAAATCACTTATCAGCATTTCACTATTTTGACAATGGTTCATTTCTCTTCTTTCACATAAGATTCAGTGAAATTCTGAATGTTTTCTTCCATTTAATGTGTCTTTTTTCGTTCAAAACCTTTCCGAGAGAACAAAAAAAATAAGTTATAAAGTCAATGTAGAGTAAACTTTCCTTAAAATTGTTTCGGAATTTATCCCTTTTGGCTTTTCCACACAGACAGAGAGTCTTATCCACGATCTACCTTTTCTATTCTATTTCATGAATATTCTATTGCATTAAGAAATCCCTGACATTCAATCGCGTAAACGCTATTGTAAGGTGCAGACCCACCGTACAAGTGTGATTTTCATCTAAATTAATTAAAACTTATGAAGTTGAGGAGTCTCGTCGGTTCCAGAATTTATAATGAAGAATCTCAACATCTCCGACGCCCGAAATGAGGCAGAAATAATTCATAAACAATTATCTCGGGGGAAGTTTTGGCCGTGTTTTCGAACGGCTTCCCCTGATTTTGATGGATGAATACTTTTTATTTTTCGCAGCTAATTAGCCGAGATTGAGGCGTTCTTCGGCTAGAAGTGTTCCGATAGATTAACGATATAATAAGATACAAGGTGAATGATGTTGTCGGCTGCAGGCCACATCTTATTATCATTTTACCGCAGACTATGGAAATTTTATCGGTTTTGTACACAGCGTGGCTGGATAAAATGGGAAAAACTTCGATTGAGGGCGACAGATACCTTGAGGATCACAGAAAAACCTCATATAGCTCATAGAAGGCCATTGAATACTGACCAACAGTCTGTTGAATGAAAATTGAAACCACTTTCGATAGCTTTTCACGACCGGATATTGACATCGAAGGAGTCTTCCGTGCTTATTGGCAGTGGTCCATAAAGAATAAAACTGCTCCACACGAGTTGAAGATTTAGATTTGAATATAAAAAAAATAGTTTAAATGAGGATATGTGATAAAAATTCATATCAATATGATTTCAAGTTGCAGGAAATGAAATAAATTTTAGCCTGTAGGTCTGCAGCGTATACACGGTGGTGAAGAATCGGGTAAAATAACGACATTTTGTTCCCAGCATTTTAAGACCATCAATACAAAGTATAACCTCCACATGCATCAATAACACCTTGACATCTCCTTTGCATACTACACACGAGGTTTTTGAACATTTCTTTAGGAGTTTGGTTCTATAAACGGGGCAGAAGCTCTCTCAGATAATTTAAGGATTCTGGGGTAGGTTGTTGATTATCCAATGTTCTTTGGAGCATATCCGATGCATGTTCTATGCAATTCAAATCTAGGGAGTGCGGAGGTATTGGTAAATGTGGAATAACAAGCTCCTCGCGCGCATTCTCAACTATGTCAGAATTGTGCGGTATAGCGTTATCGTCTAGAAATTGAAAAGTTTCACCAATAGCAGCGTGAAATTTTGGCAAAACAATGTCAGTAACATGCCCCCTATAGTGTAAGGTGGACATATTCCCAGGAAAAATGTGTAGATCTGTGCGCCCGTTGAAACATATTCCGGTCCATACCATAACTCTACCCTCTCAAAAAATTTATAGTAGAAGGGAGCACTTTGTACAATTAAAGGAAGTTGTAGGCTATATTATGTATCACCGGTAAGTTGCAGAGTGTGAAATACACTGCTTCACATGAGTTAGGGATATTGACTTACTTCCAAAAAAATAAAAAAAAAATTTAAAAAAAATATAATTTGAATGGAATTTTTTTATAAAAATTCATAATAATATGATTTCAAGTTGCAGCAAATAAAATGAATTTCAGCCTGTGGGTCTGCAGCGTATACACGGTGGTTACAAAAAAACAAATAAAGTGACGAAATTTCATTCCCAGAGAATTCAAGCATTTTTATACTATCAATAAAATGTATGGTCTCCACGGGCATCAATAACAGCTTGACATCTTCTTTGCATACTACACACGAGGTTTTTGAACATTTCTCGAAGAATTTGGTTCCATAAACTGGGCAGAAGCTCTGTTAGATCATTTAAGGATACTGAAGTAGGTGGATCATTATCTGATCATCTTTGCAGCATATCCCATGCATGTTCTATGAAATTCGAGGTATTGGTAAATGTGAAATATCAAGCTCCTCGCGCGCATTCTCAACTATGGCTGCACGGTAAGGTCTAGCGTTATCGTCTAGAAATTCAAAAGTTTCACCAATAGAGGCGTGAAAATTTGAAAAACCATTGTCAATGACATACTCCATATAATTTAAGGCGGTCATATTCCCAGGACAAATGTGTAGATCTGTGCGGCCGTTGAAACATATCCCAGCCCATACCATACCCCCTTGGTGGACATCTTGGACATAGCGACGATTACGGGGTATGCGTGGGATTGTCCATACCCTTATTCTTTGAGAATCTGAAAATCGTCCATATCTGGATTCATCAATGGAAAAGACAATTGATATGTTGCCTTGCCCATTCCAGTCTTTGGTCACGTGTTGATGGAACTTCTCTTAATGGTCGTCTAGAACCTAGATTCACCTATTTCAAACGTCGTCTGATGGTTTCGATGGAAACTTGGACCCCATCTGCATTTTGAAGTGTATTCCGTAACATTCTACACGTAGATGTAGGCTTTCTTCTCGCCAAAACGATGATGTAACGATCCTGAGCAGATATTGTTTTTCATCGTCCACCAAGCCTTGTTCTTTCTGACACGGAACCCAAAGTCGAGATATCAGACTTTGGCTGACTTGGAGCCTTTCCGCTACAACAACCCGAGTTAGGCCACCCTGTAGTATTTCCTATTGGCCTCAGCGTTTGTCAAATCACGTTTTGGCGTTTCCAGATTCTCGTTTCAAATCGAAGCTGTTGATTAACTGACTCCATCTCAAAATATGAACATTCATGAAGCATATGAAAAGAACCAAACTTCACAAAAAAGGCGACCAGATTGACGAAACGTCTCATACTGATTTTTATTGGATCGATTCAAATTGTTATTGATTTTTAAATGATTTCACAGCGATTTTTTCGAATAGTACATACTTTTCAAAACGATTGAATACGATATTCCTAACTCTTGTGGAGCAGTATATTTTCTAAGAAAGTTCATTTTCAGCATAAAACTATGAACAGTTTTCAAGACACGTCTGATAGACCGATACGGTGAACCACCCTGTATGTGGGCAGGAGTCACTCTCAAAAAGTCTTCTCAACCCTTAACCATATTCTAGGAGGAGAAAAATGTAGAAAATCTGCTGGTTCGCATGTCCAGTCAAGAAATTAAAAAAGCGATCTGATTTCATTATCTGATGCGAGGAGTTCTTGGTATTCGGCTGTAGTTCGTAGATAATCGTCTTATGGAATTCCTCCTCCGTGATATTCTCGCACCAAACATTCAACAAATCCCATTTTTCATTAGCGCCACCTATTAATCTCTCTGAATTTTCAGGCTCTTCACGTAGTTTCTCAGCGAGTTCAGCAAGGGGATAAAAACGGCCGGAATCGCAAAGAGCCTATTGGACCGTGCGATTGTCCCTCTGAATCGTCATTTTCAACGGCGACCAGATATAACACTTCGCCGAAATGCGGAATCATCATTATTGGACTGCCGCAGAAGACCGAATTACATCAGATTCACAATTCCCTTTTTGCAGATGGGCTTTTTTTTAAAGTTCGCCGTCGACAATTCCCATGATGCTTAGGTGAGACAATTATTTCCCGTTCCTTTTTGTAATTATCCACCCTCGATCAGCGCGTTTCATGCTTGACATGTGCAGAGTGAGGAGACTCTGGAGTGGGCCCTGGAACTTTTATCGCCGCGAACTATAAAAATGTTGGAGGTAAAGTCGGAGATTCTGCTGCGGACGAAAGAAATGACAAAATGAAGCTCTAGAAGAGAATTTAGACTAGAAAACAGGTAAAAGTAAAGAATGGCCAATGTCACATGTAACAATTGAAATTGTTTAAGTTTAAGTGTTTAGCTTTTTCTAATTTTTTTGAGATTCAATAAGTAAATATTTCATATCTTTAAAACCTAGATAAATTGAAAATTCATTACCATCTACCATCTACTTTATTATATTGCAGCAGGGAAAATTATTATATTTGTTGACGACACATCATTTCTTGTAAAAGCAAAGAGTGTGGGCAAGCTTGTTAGTCTCTGTGAAATTCTTGTAGAACAATTCAAAACTTGGTGTCACCATAACAGACTCATTCTAAACGTTGAAAAAACAGTATTAATTAAATTTGAATTGAGGCAAATCCCTCCTCTAACCCTTAGTTGTGGTTTGGACGTTCTTGTTTCTACGGACTCAGCTAAATTCTTGGGTCTAGTGGTTGACAGTAGATTGCGATGGACTGACCACGTCGAATATCTTAGTAAAAAAATCTCTGCTTCTTACTATGCTATCAGTAGACTTAGGAGTTCGCTTCCACTCAGTGCTTTAATATCAGTCTACTACAGTATGGTTTATTGTCATCTAACTAACAATATTGAGATCTGGGGTGCTTCTAGTGAGTTGCAAAGAATATTTGTGGCACAAAAACGTATTTTGAGAATGATATTTGCAATAAATAACAGATCGTCCTGTAAACCGCTGTTTATAAAACATGAAATATTGACACTTCCATGTATTTATATTTATAAAATTCTTCTCTATGCCAAAGAAAATGAACAGAAGTTTGCCAACTTGTCCGGCTTTCATACTTATGGTACAAGAAACCAGCATATTTTATCGGTTCCTAACCATAATACAAGCAAATTTGAGAAGTCACCATTGTATCAATGTATTAAATTGTACAATAAATTGCCAAATAACTTGAAACCTTTGAACATATTTAAATTTCGTAAATCTGTGAAAACTTTATTATTAGAAAAATGTTATTGTAGTGTAGAAGAATATCTAAATGATATTCCCTAGCTTAGTTATCAATGACATGTCCTATACATTGTTAAATGTATTTCAGGACGAATAAACTATTCTCAATGAATAGTGCAGAACAGAATCGAAGCAGCATTTTTGGCATGTGATCTGGGGGGCTAAACCGTTTCTTTTGACGTTCCTAGTTTTCGATAATTGAATAAAAGTACTTCAAAAGATCTCACTAGTAGGATTTAAGCAGAAAGTTCTTCATTTAGATATGGTCTCTTGGAGTAAAAGGATACTTTCGAGGCAATTAACCCAAATAGACCTACCGTTCCGTATAAAGAACACCTATCCAAAAGTTTTCTATTCATGCTCAAAATGAAGAAACAAAGAAGGCGTGAATATAAACACATAAATTGATGCTTTCTTCAACACTGAATATAACCTACAAAGTGCTTCAGTATTCAAATTCACTTTAAAGCCATGTTAACTTCATGAATATATCAATTGTTACAATACCTCATTTTGTCCGGTGGTGTATTTTTTCATATGTATTTATTTCATCGCTTTTGCGAATAAAATAATTATATCTATGGTCGGATGAATAATATAAGAGGCCAATTTATCTTCTCCATGATTTCAAATCCTGATTTTTGCTACGTAAATGAAGGCGTTCTTTTAACGGAACGGTAGGATTATCACCTACTATATTACCTGGATATATTGTTATAACTATTGGAAAAATAATCTGACTCTGCATGAGATACTACATCATGCAGATAATCTGGATATGATTTCAGAACCACCTGATAGCAAAATTTCCTTCTGTACATAATTCAATAGTTTTCTGTAACTGAAATAACAATAATGTTGCTCATGCGCCTACTAATTTCTTATTCGTATTTCCATGCACCAAACAAGTAATAATAGTAACAAACTAGACTAGCTATCATCTCAACAAGATTGCTGGAAACTAATAGAAAAACAACAAAAACAGGACCATATAAGCAATCAGAGTTTACACCAATCTTCAAGATAGGTCAGAGTAGACCATCTGATTGTTTACCAGAATAAAATAAAAAAATTGTGAAGTGTGGCATAAAAACCAATATTTTATAAGTATTAAATATAAAATAGCATAACATCCGAAAAATTGCTTCTATAATTACGACATATTATAATTCAATGTTCATTTTTTATAGAATCAATTTTAGTAGCTCAAAAACCTACCGTTCCTTTAAAAGAACACCACAAATTTTGACTTTTCGTGAAAAATAAGTACACATCAAGATGAAAAATATGAAAAGGCTCCATTTAGACCATAATCTGACACAATTCTCATTGAAATGAAAGAAAAAAAATTTCAGGTGTATTTGGGTTAAGGCAGAAACCGATCTATTCATTTCCCAAATAATTTAAGGCTTTCTCGACCGGACATTACTTTTAATAAAAAACAACTATCCTCTACCACAAATAAAAGAAATGATAAAACAACGCACATACAAATTATACAACACCGAAAAGAACAGATAAGAAAGAAGAACATTCATACGAATACCATTCGTACCTTCTCTATCTGAAAAAATAGAAAACATCTTGAAACCCTACAGCAACGTAAAAATTGCGCACAAACCACACATTCAAATTAAACAACTATATAGCAAATTAAAATCACCAACACCATTAACAGAAACATCTCATGTGGTATATAAGATCAATTGCAATAATTGCGAGGGTGTATACATAGGACAGACGGAACAAAAACTAAAAGACAGACTGAAAGGACTGAAGTACTCCAAAACATAAACAGCACTTTACAAGCACAAAACCGAGAATGGACATACATTCAATTATGACGAGACTGTAGTGTTAGACCGAGAAACAAATAAGAAATCTAGGGAATTTCTCGAAATGATTCACATAAAAAAAAATGAAAAATCCATCAATGACAGATCAGACATTAGATACCTTCACAACATCGACTCCACTATTTTGAACAGTCTCAAATAAGCCGACCAACGAAAACAAACAAGAAGAAGAAATCATTATTGACGTGACAACTCCAGAATCATTTAAAATCATAACCCCAATGACATCAAACAAATAAGTTGGGAAATAACTTAGAATAAATTATTTCGAAGGTAATAAAAGAAGTAGATCTCTATCCAACAAAATGTTTAGAATTTTATAATACTTATAAATTGTTTGTTTGTTCTTGTTGTTTTTTACATTGTGTATATTGTTTTTTACAGGCTAGAAAAAGGGTACTGCCCGAAACGTCACCTATTTCTATTATATTTTGAATAATATCAAATCCTGAATATCAAATACTGAAATCATATTATTACGAATTTTCATAAAAAAATTCTATTCAAACTATATTTTTTTCGCAAAGTAAATCAATATCCCTAACTCATGTGAAGCAGTGTATTTCACACTCTGCAACTTACCGGTGATACAGAATATAGCCTACAACTTTCTTTAATTGTACAAAGTGCTCCCTTCTAATATGGGATTTTTGAGCTAAAAGATTTCTAATTTTAATTAAAAAAATTTGGGGCCATGGAATCTCATAAGATGATAGTGTTTTTTGCTGAGATGTTGGGCGATAGGTTCTACAACAAACGGTGAATAGTATAGTATTTCCGCAACTTAAAAAAAAACATTTGGTCGAAAAAACTCGTTCCACGACTGATGATAGATGAACTTATAGATACAAAAAATGAGATAAAAAATGATAAACCTCTTTGTAAAATTTGCAGCGTTTTTCGCGTCATAAAAGATATCGTTCCCCCATTTACATTCCAATTTCTCCTATGGGACTCAGATGTTCCAGTGGCTAGGTTCTTTAAATGCAAACTGACTTCTACCCCGATCAAGGTAAATCGAGAAACTTGGAAATAGCCACACGTATTCTTCTCTCGAATCATCCACATAAATAAAACTCACACCCCGATTTGCGTGGATATCCATTTCATCAGCATTTGAATAACTTGTTTTGGCGTCTCTGG
Source organism: Hippodamia convergens (assembly GCA_038502775.1). Classification (NCBI taxonomy): domain Eukaryota; kingdom Metazoa; phylum Arthropoda; class Insecta; order Coleoptera; family Coccinellidae; genus Hippodamia; species Hippodamia convergens. Next base: position 47,835,957 of record CM076610.1, read on the forward strand.
ACCTGTTTGTATTCCACCAAAGAAATCTGGACCGCATAGGTCATCGAATAGGTCCATGTTGATACCCTCTTGTATCCTGGTGGTACACGGGAATTTTCATTGTGTAAATCGGAAAATAATTTTTTTTCATCAAGGAATACAAAGGTTTTTTATGAACCAAATGTTGTGTAGGATTTGATCACCCAGAGGACATCTTTTGATAAACATTCTTCTCATAGTATTCGAGTTCACTATTATAATGTACTGCTCCACAAGAGTTAGGGATATTGTATTCAATCCTTTTGAAAAGTATGTAATCTTCGAGAAAATCGCTGTAAAATCATTTCAAACTCAATAACAACTTGAATCGATCCAATTAAAATCGATATCAAATATTTCGTCAATCTGGTCGCCTTTTTTCTGTAGTTTGGTTTTTTGCATATTATGCTTCATGAACGTTCCTATTTTGAAATGGAGTCAGTTCATCAAGGGCTTCAATTTGAAACAAGTGAATTAACAAACGCTGAAGCTAATAGGGCTATCAGAATGATACAGAGTGGCCTAACTCGGGTTGTTTCAGCGGAAATGCTCCAAGTCAGATAAAGTGTAATATCTCGAATTTGGAATAGGTTCAGGCGTTCAGGGAAACAGGTTGGGTGTTGGAAAGACCAAGGCTTGGTTGCTCAGGATCGTTTCATCACCAATTCGGCGAGAAGAAAGACAATATCTACGATTGGAATGTAACGGAATACTCTTCAAAATGCAGATGGGTTCCAAGTTTCCATCGAAACCATCAGATGGCGTTTGAAAGAGGTGAATCTAGGTTCTAGACGTCCATTAAGAGGAGTTACATTAACACGTGATTATTTTACTCGATTTTTCCTAACCACACTGTATACGCTGCAGAACTACAGGCTGAAATTAATTTTATTTCCTTCCATTTGAAATCATATTCATATGAACTTTCATCACGGAATCAACTATATTTTCTGCAATTTAAGTCAATATCCCTAACTCATGTAGAGCAGTTTATTTACTATATAGGAAAAAATGGTCTTTTTCATTTGAAAATCATTCATTCCTTTTTCAGAAGAGGTTGTGCAATTAATTTCGTCAAGATAACTTACCATAATCAGGCATTCGGGAATTCAAACGTCAACAAAGTCATTGTTCGATGTTGATAATATGATCAGTAAATACCTTCCTTCTTCTATACAGTTCAACAAGAAGATTGTTTTCTATTGAGTTGGGATGCAAGTTTTTCCTTCATCTTCATGTTTCTTATACTTCTTACATATTGACAAATCATATCTGTCCTTAATGGTCCAGAAAAAATCCCCAGGTTCTGCCATAGAATATGTGTACAGGGTGGGCATATTTCGATGTTTTAGCACTACAACTTTTGAACCAGAGGAGATAGACAAAATCTGATACCCTATTCTCGATCTCTTTTTCGGAGAAACTAACAAGAGTTTTATTGATTTTTGGCTACCTTCTTTTGTTTTCGAGTTATAAGCGAAAATTGGAAAAATGGCGATATCGAAAAAAAAGTATATCTCCGCTAATACTGATGATAGAGCTCTAAAATTAAAACATTATACAGGCACTTTTTTACCTAGAATCTAGGGGCATGATCGTCTTTTCTGCATCATTTTCAATTACGAAGCTACGATCCAAAGTTATGTTTTTTCAAATGGAAACACTATATTTCTATGACATTTTCTGAAAGCTTATTTTTTTCTGATTTCAAAAATATATAACATCGTAGAGTTTGTATCAATATAATGTGAGTCCCAATACTTTCTATGGTTTCAACTGTTGATGAGCAGAGAAAAATGTAGCTTCCTATAATAAGAGCATAGAAATGAAAAGACTACTAGAAAGAAATTGTGGTAATTATACGATACTAAATTTTTCGTGCTTATCGACAATTGAAACCATAGAAAGGTATTGAGACTCAGATGAATATTGGTTCTTGACCAATTTCTATACTCATATTGATTTTTTGATACGAACCATATGATGTTATATATTTTTGAAATCAGAAAAAATTAAGCTTTCAGAAAATGGCAAAGAAATCTAGTGTTCCTCTTCAAAAAAACATAACTTTGTGTCATAGCTTCGTAATTAAAAATGCTGCAAAAAAGGCGAGCATGCCACTGGATTCTACGTAGAAAAGTGCCTGTATAATGTTTTAATTTCAGAGCTCTTTCATCAGTATTGGCGGAGATATAAATTTTTTCCGATATCACCATTTTTCCAATTTTCGCTTATAACTCGAAAACGAAAGAAGGTAGCCAAAAATGAATACTACTCTTGTCAGTTTCTCCGAAAAAGAGATCGAGAATGGGGTATCAGATTTTATCTTTTTCCTCTGGTTCAAAAGTTGTAGTGCTAAAACATCGGAATATGCCCACCCTGTACAGGTCGATTCAGTTATCTTGGTAACCCAAATTTTCCCGAAAACGTCCAAATATTTTTTCATTCTGTGAATGGCGTTTTGAGCTTGTCAATATTTTCTTGAGATGTGCGTAAAAATCTATGTTTCAGAAAAGACGCCAGTCGTCACGGCGCCATCAAATTTTTTTTTCAGGAACATACCTTTTGACATTTAAGAAGTCTTCCGGGCTTATTGGCCGTGGTCCATTAGGAATAATTCCACCTGACTTTTCGCCAACGACTGAGGTAGGCATCTGCACAAGATTCTTGTTTTAAGATTCTACCTGGAACGCTGAATTTCCGACAATGACGTGTTCGAACCGGAAGTGTTATCCACACCCTGGTTGTAATGGCGGGAAAAGGTGGTGAGTTAATGTGCACGATGTTGATTGTCCCATCGCATCCGCTCCGTATCGACTTGATCTTTGTATTTTCTAAGATCGGTAAACATGTAAAAAAGAGGTCTCTTCTTTTCTGTTCATGTTTTTTTGTGTTTATAAATTTCAATGGCTTTCATGTTCAGTCTGGGGTAGTAACTATTGATATTCGCAATAATCTCCACCTTTGAGAAATCTATGTTTGAGCATGTTCTGCTACTGCGGAATTTTCTGTCTGATTCAGTGGATAGTATCCTTCGTCCTCCTTAATTCTCTTATTGATACTCTGTTTTATTGTACCAATATAGACTTTGCCGCAGTCACAAGGTATCCTGTGAATACCGGCTTGTGAATGTGGGTCGAATTTGTGTTTGGTCAAGTTTTTGTGTCGGCGTATAAAACGGCATCGATATACCGATATTTTATGTTTGCGGAAATACGGTACTGGTACTTTCATTGCATGACTTGAACAACTTGAATATTATCTCAACTGTACCACTAATGGTTGTGCTACAACAAATTAAGTATTGACATAGATAAAACCATATTTATGTTGTTCAATTGAAAAAACAAGGTTCTCTGTGATATGAATGTTGTGATAAATAATGTCAAAATCAAACCTGTAATAGAATATAGATATTTTTAGGTCTATCTTATCTTATCTTATTCTGTCGTTGTGGCTATGTTCAGCCTTCCGGGAACTTCGACCGCAAGGATCTTTTGTTCTTTACCCAACTCGTTCATTTAAATCCCAAGGAGGCCATCAGTGGCATTGATGAGTCCAATGACATCCTTAGGAGCCATAGCGGTTACTTCATGTGGATCTTTTCAGTATTCTACCAATTCTATCTGTGACCTTGGGTATGTATGGTAAGATGGGTCTTCCGTTGGGATGATTTATGATGTTTCATCATCACCTTTGAAAATTTTTGGTGTTATTGCCCTCTGAATTTTTTTGGTGATGAATGCATGCGGTGAATGTTCAAGTTTCGAAAGAAAGAAAAAATGATTCGATGGTGGCAACGGAAGCCAGAAAATACACATTTCACAAAAATGTAAGAAATCGTATCGTTCGAACTACAAACACGGACTCCCCGTGATCTCGAAAAACATCAATTTTTCTCTCGAAAAGGTCGAAGTGACTAGGAACGTCGGCAAAAACAAGAAGGCAAACAGAAAACCCTCAAGACGTGTAAATATGTGTTTCAGCTGATGTCGGACATGTCAGTCGGATTGCTTGCCTATTCATTCTCAGTTTTATTCGGTGACTAACACGGACGGCCAATTTGTATTCAGAATCTTTTTGTGTGAATTCGATTCGTCTAGCCAACCCCATCTACTTTGCTATTCAACCCATGTGACACCTCGATTAACGTAAATTGAAGGTGGAATTGGAAATGTAATTTGTAGCGTGGAGGGTCGAGAGCACCTACTCACTAATGAATGAATATTGGGAATAAGTGAAAAATTGCCACACATCCGGGATGTGTTTTCGCCGAAGCTCATTTCCAAAGAAATTCGATACATCGGCAATATTTTCTTGTCTCCCCTTTAATTGGAATGGAGTGAGGAAGAACGAAGGAGTTCTTTCGATGAGAAATGACTGAATGTGCCAAGTAAGACTTCCTTGAACAAATAGCCACCATTCTAGAATAGAAAATTAAATACATCGAAAAACAAACAAAAAACATGTGTTCGGTGTGGCCTCCGTAAAGGCAAATAATTTTTATTTTACGATTTATTCTTCTTCTTGAAAATACTTGGCTCCATCAGTCGCGTGATCCCTAGCATGTTCCATGCAATTCAAATCTGGTGAGTGCGGAGGTATTGGTAAATGTGGAATACCAAGCTCCTCGCGCACAATTTCAACTACGGCTGCACGGTGGGTTTTGCGTTATCGCCTAGAAATTAGAAATGTTCACAAAAAGCAGCGTGAAAATTTTTCAAAATATTGTCAATGACATGCTCCCTATAGTGTAAGCCGGTCATACTCCCAGGACAAATGTGTAGATCTGTGCGCCCGTTGAAATATATCCCGAACCATACCATAACACTAGCCCCTCGGAATGGATGGACTTCTTGGACATACCTACGATTACGGGGTATGCGTGGGACTGTCCATACCCTTTTTCTTCGAGAATCTGAAAATCGTTTATATCTGGATTCATCAGGGAAAAGGACACTACGCCTTTGATCGTTCCTATTGACATGTTGCCTTGCCCATTCCAGTCTTTGACGCTTCTTGTCACGTGTTAATGGAACTCCTCTTAATGGACGTCTAGAACCTAGATTCACATCTCTCAAACATCGTCCAATGGTTTCGATGGAAACTTGGACCCCATCTGAATTTTAAAGAGTATTCTGTAGCATTCTACACGTAGATGTAGGCTTTCTTCTCGCCGAAACGGTGATGAATCGATCCCGAGCAGGTGTTGATTTTCGTCGCCCACCAAGCCTTGGTCTTTCCAACACTGAACTTGTCTCCCTGAACCTATTCTAAAGTCGAGATATTACACTTTGGCTGACTTGGAGCCTTTCCGCTACAACAACCTGAGTTAGGCCACCCTGTAGCATTCCGATAGCCCTATTAGCCGCAGCGTTTGTTAATTTACGTCTTGGCATTTTCAGAAAACTCGTTTCAAATCTAAGTTATTGATAAACTGACTCCATTTCAAAATAAGGACATTCATGAAGCATATGCAAAGAACCAAACTCCAAACTTTAGAAAAAAGGCGACCAGATTGACGAAATGTCTCATATTGATTTTTAATGGATCGATTCAAGATTACATTCTTTTCAAAATGATTGAATACGATATCAGTAACTCTTGTGGAGCAGTATAAAAGAATTATTCCTCTCAGGTAAATTCGCCTAATAGTTGAAAGAGAAATACCAATTTGCTATAAATTCAAGTGCCGAAAAAAGATCGCGAACTTTATTTATTTGAAAAACGTCTATATGACAAATCGATCGACCACTCGAGACCAAGCTTGACGCAGCAAATGACGGACCCTTCTTCTTTTAGTTACTTCGAAATCCCACCGAATTTATGCTAAAATTCATCATCTTTACCTGGCCACCGAAACTTCTAGCGACTCGTCTTCAAGTTGATTTACAATATTCAGCGGTGGGCATCATAAGGACTTTAGGGGCCTAGGTCGAATCCCCTTGCGTATAGAATAGTTAATGTAATTAGTTTAGTTCAATGTGGTCTGTTAACCCTTTCACCGAAGGTTTCATGTCAGACAATGTTCATCCGGGCTTCTAATTTATGAGAAAAAAGCCTCTATCCATTTAGATAATGGTGTATTGCGTGAATTCTCGATGAATTCCGGGGTTACATCATTCACCGGAGCAGTTTGCTCTCTCCCCAGGAAATTGGTCCTGGCTAGAGAGTTCATGTAAAATGAAAATTTTCTAATAGGTTTCTGGCCAGCTGTGATGATTAATTTCAGTTTTTCCCGAGTGGGCGGACGGAGTAGGTGGGATAGGAAAACTTTGCAGTTTTACCTTCAAGGCCCAACATCATATCGGGTGTATTGTTGGGGATTCACCTCTACAATATCATGAAAATTTGCTTGCTCGGATGCTGTAAGACAATTCAAAAAATACATATGATATTCGATATGGGTACTTATAAATTTATGATTCAATTTGAAATTGAATTTTATACAAAATGTCAAATTTAAACAAGTTGCTATTTTTTGATATTCTTCGCATCAATTACTGTCATTGTAGGAGGTGGAGATCTCTTGATCTGGAAACACAGTGCGTATGAACTTTATTTCAGTATCTCTATTTCCGTATCGTAATGAGTTCTTTACAGTACTAAAAGTAGTGCTCTGCTCTAATGAACTCATTACAGAATTGTTCTCAGTTATGTTTTTCGTTTTGTTCTTGTCAATAGTAACCTTCGATCATATCAATTTTCAAATCAAATCAATTCAAATTCCTTAATCTGTCAAACCAGTCACACCAACTGCCAAGATACTATACAAAAGTCACTAATCTGAATTTTTATCTAAATTTCGAGGGTATTTCACAAAACTTGACTGAAATATAGAAAATATTTTAAAATACTCGTGGTAGAAGGAATTCCAATACTCATGCTTTCGAAAACTTACTCCGTCGCTCGTTTTCGTGTCGTATTCGTGTTGGAATAGGAGCCCATTCTGCAACTTGTTTCAGAATATACTATTAATGGCGTGGTGACTGTTCGATAATAATAAGCCCGGAAGACTCTCTTAATGTCACTGTTCGATAGTTTCCACAATTTTATCCTCATTTATTGTTCCAAAACGAAAATATTAATCATAGTGAAATGACGTTTAGCACCTCGGTGTATATACAGGGTCTTTCACGAGGAACCTCACCCATATTTATACGGGAAACTACTGAACGTATTTTCATGAAATTCAGCACTTATAAGTATTTCACGATGCTGATGAAATCTAAAATATTTTCAAGGCATGAGCACTTCCGGTTTTTCCGGAAATGACGTCAACTTCCGTTTTTCAAATTAGAACACCATTTTTTTATTGCAGAAATAGATTCCTTAGAAAATTTCAAGTTATTTTGATGTAACATTTTTCAGTTTTGGTTGGAGAATTCTCTCTGAGCGGGAAAATTCGAAAAAAAAATCGAAAATAGAGCTCCGCTGAAACAAGAATAACTTCGAGGTTTTTGGATGGAAAATTTTCATTTTTAGGATTTTTCAAGATGTAAGATTGATGTATCCACTTTAAAAATTGAAATCGCGATTCATGATACAGGGGGTGAACAAATCGCTTTCAAAGTTAGGGATGACAAAATCGTGAAAAATCAATTTTTTCAAATTAGAACCCCATTTTTTTATGGCAGATATTGAATCTACGTTAAAAAAATAATGTGAGTGTATGCATCACACTCTTGCCCTAAAGTGGATATTTTCTGAGTTATTCACAAAAAACTGTTTTTCGTCTTGAATTTTCAGCTATTTCTTTTCCCTTCACGCCAAAAAGATGAGATACCATTAACAGAACCATGATAAACTTGAGAAATGTCGGATCTTTCGTTAAGAAAACTATACACAGAGAAAAAAGTGTAGTAGAAGATGAGAACAACGAAATTACAGTTCTTGCATATTTTCGTGTGAATCCTCAAAATTCTCTCAAAGATGCCGAGATTGATCTGGGATTATCTCAATCGAGTGTTTGGAGAATATTAAAAAAACATAAAATGCACCCATATAAATTCAATAGGGCACAGCATTTGAAGGAAACTGATTTCGTCAGGAGAACAGAGTTTTGCGAAGCTATGATGATTCGATTTCAAGAGAATTAAAACTTTTTGGACTGTATAATTTGGACAGATGAATCTAAATTCACAAAGAATGGTTCTTTCAATAGGCATAACAGTCATTATTGGGATGAAGAGAACAACCACCACTTCAGACAATGGAACTTTCAAGAGACCTGGAGTTTCAATGTTTTTTGCGCCATCAAAAATAATGCAATTCTCGATGTTCACATTTATGATGGGACTTTAACTGGTAAGATAGAACACTACACATGTTTGCATTATTTAAAGAATGTTCTCCCTTAGGAGATAGATATTCTGACATATTGACTCAAATAATTGAGCCGCTAGTAGAGAACCATAATGACTTATGGTATCAACAAGATGGCGCGCCTCCACACAATTCACTCAATGTGTCAAATATCCTCTACAGGCTATTTGAAAATCGATGGTTGGCGAACAATGGTCCACATCTTTGGCCACCACGTTCTCCCGATTTAACTACTTTAGACTATTATGTTTGGGGTAGGATAAAAAATATTGTCTACTCAACTCCCCTGACTGATAAAGAGGACTGCATAGAACGAGTCAGAAATGCGTTCAGGTTTGTTTAGATTTTTAGATTCATAGTTTTGAAACTCAATTTGGTTTTTAAACACTTTTGCAGATCTCTTTCTCCCGATGAAATAAGAAGAGCAACGCACGAAGCATTCCTGAGACGTATAAATAAATGTCTAGAAATTAACGGTCAAAACTTTGAGCATCTTCTCTAGTCATAACTGCGAGAGTTTGCCATGGTTCTCCTAATAGTAACTTGAAGTCGGTTTCAAGAAGGGGTGAAAAAATCTACAGCATGGTTCAAATAACAGTTCCTGAAAATTTCATCTTTTTGGCATGAAGGGAAAAGAAATAGCTAAAAATTCAAGACGAAAAACAGTTTTTTGTGAATAACTCAGAAAATATCCATTTTAGGACAAGGGTGTGATGCATACACTCACATTATTTTTTAACGTAGATTCAATATCTGCCATAAAAAAATGGGGTTCTAATTTGAAAAAATTGATTTTTCACGATTTTGTCATCCCTAACTATGAAAGCGATTTTTTCACCCCCTGTATCATGAATCGCGATTTCGATTTTCAAAGTGGATACATCAATCTTACATCTTGAAAAATCCCAAAAATGAAAATTTTCCATCCAAAAACCTCGAAGTTATTCTTGTTTCAGCGGAGCTCTATTTTCGATTTTTTTTTCGAATTTTCCCGCTCAGAGAGAATTTTCCAACGAAAACTGAAAAATGTTACATCAAAATAACTTGAAATTTTCTAAGGAATCTATTTCTGCAATAAAAAAATGGTGTTCTAATTTGAAAAACGGAAGTTGACGTCCTTTCCGGAAAAACAGGAGGTGCTCATGCCTTGAAAATATTTTAGATTTCATCAGCATCGTGAAATACTTATAAGTGCTGAATTTCATGAAAATACGTTCAGTAGTTTCCCGTATAAATATGGGTGAGGTTCCTCGTGAAAGACCCTGTATTAATATAGTTTCAGAATGATTGTCATCAGAGCAAGCCGGGGCATTATTTCTAGTTACGAAAAGTTACTAAAAATTTCTCTGTTCATCATAGATTGAAATATATCAATTTAACCCATAGAATGATTGAATATATTTTTCAAGGCAAATGAATTTGAAGAATTTTTTGTGAAATTATATTATTTTCATCATTGTTGTATTGAAAAATTTTCAAACTTAGCTTCAATTGCAAAAGAAACACAAGCTGAGATAGATGATGACTGAAACACACCCACACCGAGACCCACACAATTTCGCTGTAGATCAAGCAGTGGAATTGGAAATTCAACATTGATAATAAAAATAGCGTGGAATGCTTCAACATGAAATCTTGCCAGATTTCGAGGAACTCCAATGTAGAGATATCGTTCATTAAACAATTAAGACCTGACTCCACAATTTCATAGCCAAGTTGTTGAAACAAAGAGAAAAATATTTGTTGACAAATTGTGAATCATTTGAAGTGAGAAATGCTACGGGGTGTTCCAAATGTTGGGTCAAAAATTGGGATCAAGATTGGCTCATAACTTTCGTTTTTCAAATTAGAAACCTAATTTTTTATGATTGCATTGGATTCTGCGAAGAAAAATGATGTTGATGTTCTAATTCTAATTTTATGTCGTACGTAGCATCAAATCAATGAAATATGTTCCATAGCAACAATGAAAAATGAATTCAGAAAAGAGGTCACCAGTGAGTTATTGGAATAATTTATCTTCTATGACCAAGGTCATTGTGGATATGAAACAGATTCTATGAATTTGACGCTAGGTACGACATGAAATCAGGAAATCCTGAATAACTCAAGAATTATTCCTTTTAGAAGGAATGAAACATTATGATAATTTTTCTTCGCACAATCGAACGCGATCATGAAAAAATAGGGTTCTAATTTGAAAAACAAAAGTTATGGGCCAATTCTGATTCCAATTTTCGACCCAACATTTGGAACACCCTGTGACGAGTTTTTCAGACTGAAAATGTACAATTTTTTCACAGTCTTTGACTTAAAATATGTGAAAACGGTTTGTGCTTAAGATATCTAGATTAGGAATAACAAACATAATACCAAATACTCTTATCTCCCTTTTTCCTTCAGTTTTTTCTCGATATTTCGGAAAGTATTATGACGAATGCAACGATTTGAATAAATATATTAATAATTGAATACCCTATCCAATTCGCAGACAAAAATTTTTGAAACTTTTTTTTCTATTGCCTGTATAAGTGAAATTTGTCAGGCCACAAGAATAATGTCAAACAATATCATAATCCCAATTTTCAGATTTCAAATAAGTCCAGTTCTCCAGAAACGTCTAATGGGCCGTCGAACTTGGTACATCCTGTACATCAGAGGATCTTGAAGGACATCAACGTGATCTAGAAGAACATCTTCATGTAATACCCCTATAGAGAGAGGAAAACAGATTCTTCACCAATCTACCAGTTATTTTTCATCTGAAATAGAAAAAGACAAAAGCAGAAAAAACCAATTATTCAGAATAAATTGACGCATTTTCAAATTAAACACCATTGCTTGCATTCCATTTGAATTGCCAGATTTTCTTGTCGCTTCTACTCATATCGATTAAAAAATTTGACCAAAATAATAAACGTGATTTCAATCTGGGGCCCTTACTGTTTGTAACAGATACGAGAGGCGTTAAATTATATGTTCCCAACCTTTTTCGTGGGGTATCAGGCAAATCTGAAGAACCATGAACATCTGCTATTAGTTATGTTAGTTTTCGAATTTCTCATGGCTAATGAAGGTATATGGCATTATTTTTATCAAATCGTGTCACTTTTCATGCTTACCGGGACCTCAAGTCTGATATCTGTCAGATACTCAGCGGTCAAACCAAGAATCCTCTAAAGATGCATGCCGCAGATGTAGGCGAAACGTTAGGTGAAATTATTCATAATGGACCAAGGTCAATGAGCCCGGAAGACTCTCTCAAAGTAACTTATTTACATTCTTCAACAAATTGAGACCTTAACAGGATATTTCCCTATTTTCCTATGTCCTGGCGCTCATAATATCTGGATTATCGACGTAAGAAGCGAACCTGTTCCACTCTGTAAAGAAATGAAACACGCATTTCGAACAGATTGCCGTCCAACTCGATCCGAACTACCAAAAACTCCGAAAACCTAGGAAGCACAGCCCCCAAAAACAATGAACTAGCTCGCCTGACGACGACCTTTTTCTTCTGTTACTTCATCCGAACTTGGCTGCGTCCTTCGCACTCCTTTCGTTTCTTCGGATTACGGACTGCAGGATTGAATTTCCACGGATCCCTTTACTCCCCAATTTCGGTTCTTAAAGTTCGCATCATCAAACTCCACTCTACTTTGTGCATGCTTCTTCTGTATGTTATTAAGGCCCCCTCCTGCTCTGTACAAATATTGGGGTTGGAAAAGCTATGCGGAGTTTGAATCATCTGTTTTTCCGAAACAAATTGGCGGTCTCCGGAGGTTTCGTGTAGAACGAAGTGAATTTTGCACATTTTCCTTCTCATGGTCATGACTCATAGATAATTCCGTAAGTTTCATGAGTGAGTTACATAGACGAGGCTTCAATAACTTTCCACTGAGGGCCAGTCAAGAATATAATCTATGAAAAAGGAGGCCATATATTATTTTTATTCAGAGAGCTAAAATAATACAATATATATTGAAACAAAAAGGTACCTAGTTGAGGTTAGTGCAACACAGTAAAACCATACAGGTCCGCAGTATTGAATGAGGAAAGGGAAAAACCTCAGCTGAAAAAACCCTTAACTCTCTTGTGTTAGGATAGTTATTTATGATATGACTGTTAAAAGTGACGTGAAAAAGTTTCACGAACAAAATAAAATCACTTTTAACAAAAATACCATACAATGTTTTTTGTACAACTGCCCTATTTAATGAGAAATGGGCGAAATTCCAATGATGATTAACTTCAAAATACATTTAAAGATTCAAATAATGAAAGATTGTTGTGAATGTCAAACGTTGCCAACGTTATGATTAATGAGAAAAGACGCTGTCATTTGAATTTCGTTCCTGTCCAATTTTCGTCTTGGGTTTTTAACTGCTTAATATGTTTGTCGAGAGTCCAATTATCAATGAAAGTGACGATTTGGTTGTTCCTCTGGATATTGAAGAGTCTGCAAGGAGAGCAAATCTGGAACTCCTACCTAAAAAATCTGTTCAGCAGTACGATATTGCATATAAAAATTTCCTGGCCTTGTGTGAATTGAGAAATGTAGAAGGGAACTTCAGTGAAATTATTTTCCTGGCATACATCAAATTTGTGGAGCAAGTTTTCAATGATAAAGTCAAGCGCCCTTGTTGAAAATGGTGTGGATGTTAGTGAATATTTTAAGGTAATAGTATATTTAATACAAAAAAAGTGAAGGATATCGTCCCAAAAATCGAAAATTCTCACTCGTGAACAAGTTGAAAAGTTTATGAAGGAGGCTCCAGATGAGAAATACTTGATGGTTAAGGTTGCAACTATTTTCGGATTATTTAGAGCCTGTCAGCGTGAAGAAATGTGTAATTTATCAGTGGAAGACATCGAAATGAAAAATAAATCATTGTTTATACAACTTCCAAATACATAAACGAAAGTCAGTCGTTCATTCAGTATTATTGGGAAGTATGTAGACTATTTTCACAAGTTGATCTCTTAAGAGAAAAAATTAATGAAAGACAAATGAAGAAATCGAAAAGACAATCTAGTACATGAAAATGAAAGAAATTTCATCCTGACATATTCGCAAAATCGCAGAAGAGGAAATATACATAAAATCGAAATGTTATAATAATCATGTATATTACTGTACTTGATCAAAAAAAAAAAATATACAAGAAAAAAAAAATCAAGGGACTTTGACACAATACGTGTAGAGTGTGTAATGTGTAATATCGACTATACCCTCTACCCATAGATTCTCCAAACATGGTGGAGGCGTGTCAGTCAGTGTTGTTGGAGAATTTCAAAAGAGAGATAGAACTAGTGGAGGCAAGAAATCACGATACAAGTAAAGTGCAGAATGAAAGAGAGCGTGCTATCATGTAATTTTTTCCCCACATCAGATTTTAACTGAATTGACGTGTTACCCGGTCCAATCCAAAGCGGTATGGGCATAGTATAGTATTATACTATGGTATGGGTTCTTACCTCCTCTAGCTCTATACCACTCTTGGCCTAACATTTTTCTCTCGCCTGCTTTGTCAGTCATCAATTCTATTTCTGTGAATTTACAAATTATCTGATGTCGTCCCTTTGATATCTTGTATGATTTGATCGTTTCACATCACAATCCATACATGTTGGTATACTAATTCTCTGCTAACCTACCTAATATCTGGCGTTGTAAGCTCTCATCTTCATTATGACATGAGCACGTAACTACGTCAGCCATCCTACTGAATCTAGCAGATAACTATATCTGGCTAACATACTTCCAATCTACGAAGGCTTGTTAATTGTATCCCCACGAATCTGTTCAATTACCTACATGTTAATTATCTAAACTTGAATTATTATCGGGATTATAACTCGAGTATAACACATGATATATCCGCCATAAAACAACGATGAAGGAAACAATAACCACTAATTAAATTTTCCGAAGCTGAAACTCCAGAACACCTGAAGCGAATCAAGGCTTTTATTAAATTTCGAACAGCGGATAACTGGTAGGTACAACATGCCCTCTTTGTTCCGCTGATGCGTTGACATGTCCTCCTATAGAAGAGGAGGAAATATAACTCAAATAGAGAATTGCCACTTGACAACAATATAGGCTGAATTTTGCGAATTCGTCATAATGTTCCTCATCATGCGAATTATTGATGTTTCAATATTTTCCTACTGCCATTGAAACTAGTTGATCATTTGGTGGCCCACTCGAGTATTTAATAATTCCGAAAGTGTTTCAATATGCTCATTTGCAGCAATTCAACTCTGATAATTTCATCGCGTTGTTTTTCACAACCGTAATTCACCCAAATTATTGCATTTTCTATACCTCCGTATTTTGAGTTTTCCCACTGAATCAAAATTTAATGATAGAGCTTCGCAACCTACTGAAAATGATAATTATAAATGCGCATCGTTTGGTCGCCTATGTTTAGTGATTGTTGAAACATAACCCGATTTGTAAAGTAAGAAGTACAGCGAAATCAAAAAGTCTGATTCTGAATTGAAATAAATAAACTGCTCCACATGAGTTAGGGATATTGACTTAAATTGCAAAAAAAATATAGTTTAAATGAGATTCTGTGATTAAAATTTATATTAATATGATTTCGAGGTTGCAGGAAATAAAATTAATTTCAGCCTGTAGGCCTGCAGTGTGAACAGTTATCGAAAAAAATCGAGAAAAATAACGAAATTTCATTCCCAGACAATTCAAGCATTTTGAGACTAGCAACACAATGTATGGCCTCCACGGACATCAATAACAGCTTGACATCTTCATTGCATACCATACTCGAGGTTTTTGAACATTTCTTGAGGAATTTGGTTCCATAAACGGTGCAGAAGCTCTCTCAACTATGGCTGCACGGTGCTGTCTAGCGTTATCTTCTAGAAATTGAAAAGTTTCACCAATAGCAGCGTGAAAATTTGGCAAACCATTGTCAATGACTTGCTCCCTATAATGTAAGGCGGTCATATTCCCAGGACAAATGTGTAGATCTGTGCGCCCGCTGAAGCATATCCTGGCCCATACCATAACACTACCCCCTCGGCATGGATGGACTTCTTGGACATAGCAACGATTACGGGGTATTCTTGGGATTGTCCATACCCTTATTCTTTGAGAATCTGAAAATCGTCCATATCTGGATTCATCAGTGGAAAGAACAAAAGAAAAATCAATGGATCGTTCCAAATGATACTTTGCTTTGCCCATTCCAGTCTTTTACGCTTATGGTCACGTGTTAATTGATTCACCCTCTCTTAAACGCCGTCGGATACTTTCGATGGGAAGTTGGACCACATCTGCATTTTGAAGAGTATTCCATAGCATTCTACAAGTACATGTGAGCAGGTGTTGTTTTTCGTCGCCCACCAAGCCTTGGTCTTTCCAACACGGAACCCGTCTCCCTGAACCTATTCCAAAGTCAAGATATCACACTTTGGCTGACTTGGAGCCTTTCCGCTACAACAACCTGAGTTAGGCCACCCTATAGCATTCCGATAAACCTATTAGCCTAAGCGTTTTCAGAAAACTCGTTTCAAATCGAAACCATTGATAATCTGACTCTATTTCAAAATGAGAACATTCATGAAGCATATGCAAAGGACCAAACTTCAGAAAAAAGGCGAGCAGATTGACGAAATTACTCATATTGCTTTTATCGGATCGATTCGAGTTGTTATTGAGTTTCAAATGATTTCACAGCGATTTTCTCGAAGATTACATACTTCTCAAAACTATTGAATACGATTTCCCCAACTCTTGTATAGCAGTATAAATAAATACTGTTCTATACTGTTCTATTCAAAACAACACCTTATTTCGATATTTTGATATTTCAAGATCTCGATTTTAACTGAGTGATGACATGTACTCGAAAGGCTTTTAATGAAGTTGCTTATTTATATTGGCATTGGACTTAATTTTGTGTTTTGAAGATGGCTATGGGTCGAAACATATCAACACGATAAATTGAATAATTTCCTCTTATACTGGAAGAAAGAACTCTTATTCATTCTCACATTAACTCCAGTAGGATTAACTTCAGGGAATCCTTTCTGAATTTTTTTCAATAAATTGGAAATAATTCGGTACAAACCAGGCAACGAACTTCTGCCATTGGTCCTAAATCTTTCTGTGATATTGAGAAAGTAGTTTCTGACCCAATACCATCTTCAATTCCATTTAACCTAAATGAATATAGTGCTGGTGAAATCACATATTCAACCTGAAACTCGAGGTATCTTCCGGTCAAAAATATCCCAATGAACATCTTAAATTCGGACCTAATCCCACCCCAAAAATTCAAACTGATATATCCGCGCAACGTTCGTTAACGACTGGAACTTTTAAGCCTAACAGCTCCATCCAAATTCAAGGGTACAATGTTCATTAGTCTCTAATTACCGTTTAATAGAGCTACGCATTCAAATTAAATCCTTCTTTAATTTAATGTATGCCGTATTTTCGGCATATGGGGTGAGTTGATTAGAGTAAGTGAAGCCAGTGCGTTAGGAAAAAAGAATAATTTAACCGAATTCTTCTGGATTGACAATTTCAATTCAGAATATTTTCAGGAGGAATTTGAACAACATGTTTCACCAAAAGGATGTGTCCGAACCACAATTTTTTTAAGGAAAAGAAAACATCGAAAAAACAGATTTTTTTTTTTTACGGAATCCACACCGAAAATAATATAGAAACATAGATGAATTCAAAATAGTGATAATCGAAATGAATACCATTTTCAATTCTAGGCTCAGAGATTTTTCATCATGAGGTTGCAGAAATGATAGTAGATTTTGTCACTGGGATGAGAGATATACCGGTTTCAGACTATCATCTGTATACACACACCTCAGGGACAAAAGCTCCATAGAAAACGTAGATATTTGAAGCAATTAGTTGAGACGTACTGAGTAGAATATCACAAAGTAGTGACATCTAATAGCGTCAAAAGGAAGTTCCACATCTCCAATCACATGCTAAAAAGAACTGTGTACATCCTCTTGCATTTCAGTTATTGAAAAAGTAACTCATTTTCTATCGGTGGTCATCGAGATTCATTCATTCCATAGAGTCGTCGACATATAGTGTGAACAGCAGGACCCAGATATTTGACTTTTTCGATCCCCAAACAATTCTAATTAGCCAAGTTGTTGAAAATTGAGCACTCATCTTCAGCTACGCCTATGGTTACATCGCAGCGCTACGCCTACTCCGCTCCATACAGCTCTATGGTCAGCTGATTGACTGCTCGCTTAGAATTAGCCTCCTCTATGTATTAATCAGCTGACAGATTAACTCATGTTAATTAATTGAATCAATTAACAGTTTTTTTTTTTAATCCAGCTTTGCCTGCGAATAGACCTCCTCTTGTGCTACTCTTGTAAATTAGAATTTTCAAAGAGTCACCTCAAATGTTGCATATTCCATGTTATTTTCCTGCTTTTCATAAAGTTTGAAAATTCGTCCACGTTTCAGATCATGAAAATCTATAAAAATATTAGTAATCCTCTCTGACTTTATTCAAATAAGATCTCTATTGAGTTAAACGAATGTATTTGACCCCTCTAAGATATGTATTTTGGTATATTTTTGCAGTTCTCATAGATTTTTTAGATATCTCTAGAGTCTTCGCATGGAAGTGATTACTTGCTCCAAGAATGAACATTCTCTGTGTTAATAAATACTGATTTCTTACATTCTCATGTGCATCTCATTATCTTAATCAATTCATCTCATTCCTCAACTATTCACTTCTCATAACACTTGCCAATTTTTGTTCTTGAGTTTCACATGAATGAAAATCTTCAAACGCAAAGGTGAATCAGTTTTCTTTTCAATAAAACCAAGTGACATTCTCTGAAGTATTTGAACGATCAAGTGGCTCAAACATTGAACATGATTGACAGTCTCAGCTTCACCTTGAGCGGTCTACTCAAATATAGATAAAACCATTCAACTGGTATGATCTCCTCATTTTACATAAGAAATTCTCAATTTCATTCATCTGAAGCACTTAGCAAGTAAGATCTCAAGCCTTCTACTTTCTCGAACCAAAGGGTTGATGGTTTTAATTGATACATAGAACTCTCATGTTATGATCCTCATAATTATCAATTGTAGCCTCAATTTTTCTGATGAACCAACTCTGCTTACTAAAAGCAGTTTGTCACTGTAAATGTCATGTCAATTGATCAATCAGCATTTTCTTTATAGACCAACGTTATGGATCATAAATATTGATTTCTCAATCATGATATTCTCACATTTGTCATAATCTCAATGGAGAACAGACTTACACTACTAAGCTTCCAATAAACGTATCTCCTCCAAGGCCTGATCTCACTTTTATCACAACACAGCATGCTCTAACAATTCATTATTCAACCTTCTGTTTTTCTGATGAAAACAAGAGGCTCTCGCAATCAACCCCTGTTTTTAGTTGAATAATTCACTCTGAGTTTATAGATGACTTTAATATTTGTATTTTTACTGTATTAACTTCATGCGGGTGACTTATTCATTTTATGATGAATGATGTCGATAAATGTTTTTACACTACCATCTCCAACTCAATTATCTGGATACAGTCCTTCACAGTTATTCAACAAAATCAGAACAACCCCGATTTTGAGTACAAGTATAAATTTGAAACATTCAAAATTATATGATTTCTTTATTAAAATCCAGGAAGAAGCTTTTATTTTCAATTATGTATATTTTATCTGGTCCTGAAATATAGTTTCTTTTATATTTCAGATGAAGAAGTAGTCTATTTACGTCCTCACCTTAAAAAACATGGGCGCACTGATATTGGGGGCATTAACCTTCATATGTTCGTTATATATAGACTATCGAACATATCTTGTTTTCAAAATAAGGCGATTTTATGCTGAAAGTGAAAAATTCTCGATTATCTAGAAACTAATGTTCCTCAGAATAAACAGTTCGTTTTCAAATTTATTCTCATGATGTCATTTCAGATACACGAGAAAAGACTAATACCTTAGAAAAATAAATTTCCTTCCGAGTCAGCGAAAGAACAATAGGGACACCACCGGCAAGGGGTCATCAACGTAGGCCATGCATTGGTAGGGTAACAAAGGCCCAATAAAATGTTTCAAAATAACCCCGGTAATGAAACTTTAGAACTGGTACTTTGAATACACATATATAGCAGTCGGTTCAGATTTCATTATTCGTACCCCTATCAAGTTGGATCCCACATATGTAGAGGCTTAACCGCTTACCTAATGAAAACATAGCGGCTCAGCAATTAGACGTTGAAATTGGTAGGTTCATTCAGATTCTCAATGAGGTACTTTAAGCTTTCCTATGCAATTTCTGAAAATACTATGAGGGTATGCTCCTAATCGAGGAGCTAAGACGTGTTCCCATCATTCTTTATTGCATTCATCTCACCAATAGTAAACGAAAAACAAACCATATTGAATCTTTTGTGGATGAATTACAGGAAAATTCAGATAGTCTAAATTTATTAAAAGTTCTTCATGAAACGCAAAAGGCTCTCCAAACCTCAAACATGAATTAACAACATTAATTTACACAAGAAAAAGATTCATGCTCACATCCGAAACTCATTTCATCAAAAAGACAGTCCTCCAAATATTAAAATATGAAGCATGCTCAACAGAATATCCTGACGGAAAAGCGCAGAGAGACTGAGAACTCATCATTCGAGCAAGTATTAAACCTCATACTCTAATTAATTAGGTATGTACCAAGAAATACAAACAACGAAGTTAATACTCGTATAAACGCAATCTTGGAGCTTCGGAATTTGAGCCATTTATTAGACGACAAGGCATATGTGGAATTGAATACAAGGAAATTTTGAAAGCTTTGTACACCGATACATAGCAGGGGAGAGATTGGAATTCAAAACATATCCACTGGGGATCACAATTGGGTAAAAACCTCAAAGGACGGAGACTAATGAAAGTTATCATGGATGAAAATTAAGAAGTTATTTAGTCAGGAACCCTAACATAATGATGGCGAACGATCTAAATAAAATTCATCCAGATATTTAGAAGTTTTTCGTTTCAAGGGGCTCAAAATAGAGAAATTTTCAGATCATATACCCCTTTTTTCGTAATCAGTAGCACAAAAGTGAACTATAAAGAGAATAAAACTGTACTGACAACTAAACTACTATCCCTGAGTTGCAGGAACGTCCATTAAATTTAATGCCGCCTCAATTCTCCATTAAACGGAGTATCCATGGCTACCGTCTATGGATATTCCGTTTAAGGGAGAATTAAGGCGTCATTAAATTTTAATGGACGTTCCTGCAACTCAGTGTATTCCACATAAATTAGGGATATTGACTTACCTACATTGCAGAAAAAAAAATTTGAATAAGATTTTGTGATAAAATTCAAATTAAATGATTTCAAGTTGCAAGCAATAAAATTAATTTTCTCTATTTCAGTATCGTAATGAGTTCATTACAGTACTAAAAGTAGTGCTGTAATGAAACTCATTACAGCATTGTTTTCAGTTATATTTTTCGTTTTAAGGTTGTCAGTACTGACCTCCGATCGAATCAAGTTTCGAATCAAATCAATTCAAATTCCGTGATCTGTCAAATTTCGTATGTCACACCAACTGCCAAGATACAGAAGAAAAGTCACTAATCTGAATTTTCATTTGAATTTCGAGAGTATTTCACAAGAATTGACTGAAATAGAGAAAATACCGTCTAATACTCGTTGCAGAAGGCAATTCCAACACTCATGCTATCGAAAACTCGCTCCTTCGTCGCTCGTTTTCGAACTTCGCATTCGTGTTGGAATAGGAGCTCATTCTGCAACTTGTTTTAGAATATACTATTAGCCTATAGGTCTGCAGAGTATACAGAGTGCTTAAGAAAAATCGAGTAAAATAACAAAAATTTATTCCCAGAGAATTCAAGCATTTTAAGACTATCAATACAATGTATGGCCTCTACGGGCATCAAAATCAGGTTGACATCTTCTTTGCATACTACACAGTAGGTTGTTGAACATTTCTTGAAGAATTTGGTTCTATAATCTAAGATCATTTAAGGATTCCGAGGTAGGTTGATGATTATCTAATCTTCTATGGAGCATATCCCATGCATGATCTATGCAATTCAAATCTGGTGAGTGCGGAGGTATTGGTAAATGCTCCTCGAACGCATTCTAGAAATTCAAAAGTTTCACCAATAGCAGCGTGAAAATTTGGGAAAACATTGTCAATGACATCCTCCCTATAGTATAAGGCGGTCATATTCCTAGGATAAATGTGTATATCTGTGTGCTAGTTGAAACATATCCCGGCCCTTACAATAACACTATCCCCTCGGAATGGAATGACTTCTTGGACATAGCGACGATTACGGGGTATGCGTGGGATTGTCCATACCCTCATTATTCGAGAATTTGAAAATCGTCCATATCTGGATTCATCTGTGAAAAGAACGCTACGCCATTGATCGTTCCAATTGATATGTTGTCTTGCCCATCCCAGTCTTTGACGGTTATGGTCACGTGTTAATGGAACTCCTCTTAATGAACGGTTAGAACCTAGATTCACCTCTCTCAAACGTCTTCTGATAGTTTCGACGAAAACTTGGACCCCATCTGAATTTTGAAGAGTATTCGCTAGCATTCTACACGTAGATGTAGGGTTTCTTCTCGCCGAAACGGTGATGAAACGATCCTGAGTTAGGCCACCCTGTAGCATTCCGATAGCTCTGTTAACCTCGGCGTTTGTTAACTCACGTCTAGGCATTTTCAGAAGACTCGTTTCAAATCGAAGCCGTTGATAAACTGACTCCATTCAAACTAAGAACATTCATGAAGCATATGCAAAGAACCAAACTTCAGAAAAAAGGCGACCAGATTGACGAAATGTCTCATACTTATTTTCATTGGATCGATTCAAGTTGTAATTGAGTTTTATTAAATGATTTTAAAGCGATTTTCTCTAAAATAACATAATTTTCAAAACACGATATAAAAACAACATTTTTTGTATTCAACAGTGAAGGTGAATATGCAAAATTTTGAATAGTCCAATTTCCGAACATATCTGATAAAATTGTGGAATCAACTCTTCAAGGAATGTCCGACTTTTTTGATCAGGTGTAACATGAAACATCTTCGCAAATTTGTGTTGAAAGTAATGAAACTTTGCTATCATCAATTATTTTTCCAATAAAGGAAATTGTTTTATCATAAATAATAAATCAATCTCTTTCAGAAATAAATCTTTCAAAAAATGTTATTTCATTTTCATTCATTATTTGGGCATTGAGAAGTATTTTTTTACTCGCACAAGCTTTAAGTAGCTTCTGAGGGGTTTCACTGAAACCTAGAATGCATGGAAATACATACATACAAATACATACATACGTCGGAAAGAAGTAAACATTTAAGCATCAAAAGAAATACAGAAATGACAAGTTTTTTCGACTGTTGTAGAAAATAGTATATTATTCGATGAGTACATAATGATAACTATTATTCAAGAGGGTGGAGTTTGCGGTACGAGCTGCAAGGCGAGTGTCTCAATTCACCTGAGGACATCAAGCACATTTTTCCTTTTCTTCTCTGAACCATTGAACTTAGGTGTGAAAGTTCTGTATGCTTACGTAGATGAAGGTTATACTTTTCATTCTTTCATTCAAACGACATACAAAATTATTGGCGATCCATTGAAAATCGTCACTACCGTTCCCACTGATTTTTCTTACGAATCTAACATTCTGACTTTTGAAAGTATTCTGACGAGAAATGATCATGTTGTATCCTTCATGAAAAATATCGCAAATGGAAGTAGTATGCATAAGGTACCCTGTTTTCCCCAAGAAACGGTAATTAACGTCATCTCCGTCGATTTCCAGTTGGCCGAGTAATATCTCTCCTGACGGAGACGAATCCCATACGACACCAATTATATCCCATAGAGGGCCTATTAGGTACATGGTTCCTTGTATTCTTTTCATTACCATCTAGAATCTCGAGTCGAAGGATCTCATGGTGGTTAATTAAGTTTTCATGCATATGCTGTTTATTAGAAAGGACATTAAGTAACTTAGGCTCACCAGGGAGATGTGTGAAGTTGTTTAATGTTCTGCGTTAATGTTCTCCCCATTCCTTCCGTTCTTATTAATATTCTCTAGTAGAATTCATGTCATTCACTCGGGTAAACAGTAACTTTGATAGGATCTGCAGCAACAAGAGACGTCTAATGGATGCTCTCGGGCACCGCTCTTGCGACTCAAGTGCACATTTCGTCACGTAATAACATCTAGATTGGAACTTTAATGGTTTAGGATTATGCAGTGTGGTTGGATGTTTTTTTTTGTGTTTCTTCGTGAATGGGACGGGTGCTTTCATGAAGATATGGCATTTTCTGGACAATGGATCGTTTATTCGACACTTGAACATTCTTCTGGGAGTATAAAGCAAATGTTTTTTTTATTTACATTTGATGTTTTTCGCTCTCGTCTCTTCTCTGTTCAGAATTTGAGGTTTTGGCCTATAAGTAGAGCGAATGTCAATTGTGAAACCTTGTTATGTTTTGAGTTCTTATTAAATTGTTCATTTTAAATTTTGATATGTGACGAATGAAAATTATCGTGTCATGGTTCTCAAACCTGATAGGTGTCATTAATAATAGTATAATTAGTATAATATATTATAAGGATTAGAAGTGCATATTTTGTTCACGAGCAATTGCGAGTAAAAATAGGCCGTATGATATATACTAGTTTTTTCTCAATCAAGACAATTAGTTTTATTCAAAATTCGTTAATAATTTGGTAACAAATTTGAACTTATTAATTATAACAGCGATAACAAGTCGGTAGTCATGGATATCTGGTATTGTTGGTAAATATTGATTGTCAAGTAGACGTCAGTGGACGTACTAATTATATTATTTTTGTAGTAGTTTCTACGCTGCATTCAAAATGAATCCCGAACACGATGAAAATTTACCTGCGGATATATTGGAAAGTGTCGAAGCAGTATATCTGAATCTTTTGCCACACAAATCTCGCCAAGTTTATGAACTTGCATATCAGCGATTCATGGATTGGTGTAAAGAAAAAATGTGCAAAACTATGCGGAGAGTGTTCTTAGGGTGTATTTTTCAAATTTAACGAAGACCATCAAGCCATCCACTCTTTGGTCACAGTATTCAATATTGCGATCCACACTGGATATCGAAAATGGTGTGGATATTAGTAAATATTCAAAATTACGAGCATTGTTAAAAAGGCAAATTGATGGATATATACCTAAAAAGTCTAGGGTTTTTACAAAGGAGGAAGTGGATCGTTTCCTGGATATGGCACCTGATAATGTACCCAGACGGCACCCTATATTCCCGGAATATTCCTCCAATCTGCCATTAAGCCAAAAGATATTGCAATATGCGAGGCATATGCAAAAAATATGTCAAATATATCTGCTCTCAAAGGAATATTCCAGATATATGCTATCCCAGATATGTCTGGTATATGCTACGGGAATATTCATATGATATGTGTTTAGAATATTATTTAATGGTATTTATTGGTATATATATATGAATCTTCATGGAATATTACAAACGTTACAAAACCCTTTTTGAACGGTAACTTTTTATAGTGTAGGTACTACCACTACCTCGATCTTGCTTTTGTTCCGAACTCATCAATAACTGATGAGTTTGATATTTTCCAGTAAACTGTTAAAGAACTACAAACTTTCTATATAAATTATATTTTCGAGGAATCGCAGTTATAATGAAGTTAATTATACTTTGATTCAAGTTAAAAAAATAACACTTTCATTCGCTTAATAATTTGATCTGAATAAAAAATGGAATCAATGATTTGTAATTTATTTATATAATTGATACAATGAAATGAAAAAGCAGGCAACAAATTAAACGTTTTTATTTGTGAAAAATGGACATACTATACTATATCGACTGACAGTCGTGTAACTTTTTAAATAACTGAAATTTTCAATTAAATAGAAAAAGAGGTCCATTATAATTTTGATCTTATAGGAAGGAGATCAAATATATACTTTCAAAAAACAGAAAAACAGTATAATATGATATTCGAACAGATTTGTAAAGAGGCCGTAGACAAGTTGTCAAAAATCATATACTCGTATGATAATCAAATATTAGTCAGCAGAGGTGAGAGTGGCTTATTCCCCTGGAGGATCGAATCACTTTTGCTCATATTTTTGTTTCCATGCAGCTGCAATGTGGTGACAAAGGTGTTGTCTGGAACTTGGAATCTTTCTAGTTCAACTTATATCTTCTTGCTTTTCATTGAACCAAATACATTGCATTTCAAACATTTCAGAGCCATCGAAGGTTGAGGAAGTTATGTGGCCACTTCGAACCATGTTTTCGCCCTTTCTAGATATTTCCTTGAATTTTATTGAAATATCTGATATAAATAAAACAAACATCATTTCTTTACTATTACTATTTTTTGGCTTTCATCCATTCTAAACTCCCTGAATTTACCGATAAGAATATCAAATTTCGATTTTACTGAGATTTGACTCTCATGGATGTAAACAAAACAGATTTTTCTGATCATCGCCATTTTGTTACTTTTTCAGTCCAAATATTCAAATTTTTGTTTTGTGGTCTTGGATTGAGGTTATTTGTGTTCTGTGGTTAGTGGTTAGTAGCAGTTTGGCGTTCCGAAATCAAAATGGTCGTCACGTTGAGATCAAAGATGTTATTGTTTGAGAATTATGTGCAGCCAAGCACATGATAAAAGATCAGACAGACAGACAAGAGCATGAATATCAAATCGGCATTGGTAGGTACTCTTATATTTGGAATGCTTGAAAAAGGTTTGTCAGTTCTTTATCTTTGGTTATGTATATTTACGTTTTTTTCAGGTCAAAGAAATGAGGACTTAACAGTGAGGAAGTGATAGAAAGGATATTTCCTATATTTTTGTTGGGTTGGGAGAAGGCAAAAACAAACTTTTCATCCCTAATAAAATTGTGCAATGTTCTCAAAGGTATAGTATAAATAATTTCAGTGATCATGAAATCCATAATTAAGTTTTATTAATATTTTTAGAGGTTCTTAATCAGAATGAAAATACTAAATTTGTTACCAAAATTTTGCTTTCAATCCAAACGTAACAACTACAAGAGCATGAGTGGATTATCATTTCAGGTGTAAGTCTCAGCCGAGCTGAACAGGTCGAAAATGTTAGTGGAATTGTTACAGATTCAGACGCAAAACAGGTTTTCTGAGATACTCATCAAAAAGAGGGATCGCAGGCATATATCATCATCTTCAAGAAGGAAGGTTGCCTCGATATAAAATGCCAACACTGCCTATTAAAATTCAAAGTAAGTTTATAAATATCAAACAATTCTAGAACAGACTTCCACTATTACTAGAGCAGTAGACGGCCTCTTATCTTGAAAATCTTAGAATCACTGTTTTTTTCAGGGCCAAATCTGCTAGTTGAGAGAAAGCCAGATCAAAAGAAAGAAAAAGGCGAGGAAGATCAAAATCTACCTGAGAGACCGAGAGAATGGGTGTGGACAGAAGGGGATGGAGACTGGGAACCGGAAATCCGTAGGATCTATGATATATCTATATCAGCACCCCAGAGGTAAAGTGTGCTAAGTCACAATATCAAAATTAGACAAAAGAGAGATTATTCAGTTCGATCATTGTTTCAAAGAATGTGTACTGCCATTATTTGGCGACTTCATATACCTAGGGAGTCAAAAATGTGTTCCACTAGCTAGAATTTACTAATGTGAATCCAATATTGTAGATAGTTCGTGTCTGAAAAAATGTGACTTAACACACTTTACCTCTGAGGTGCTGATATAGATATAACGTCGGTTTCACAAAACTTTGTTGGTACCATTAAATTACTCAAAACGTGTGATTCGATTTACGTGAGGTTTTTAATTGCCCAATTAAAGTTTTGTGCTAGTTCACAAACCAAATAATTGAAGTTCACAGTTCAAGATTTATACCATTTAAAATATTACCTCATTGTGTTTTCCCTATTTTTTAGTTTAATTCATCAAATGTTAATTTTTACTTATTCTTAGTTCATATGCCTTGTATTGTTTTGTAAAATACCTAGTTGATTTATATTTATATTTTTACTTTATGTTCATTTTCATAATTTAATGTGATAATTTTGTTAATTATTGTTATTGTACAAAATATTCTTAAAACTGTAATAAATTTTTTTGAAACAATCTAATCAATGCATTATTATTTAGTACCGCTACAAAAATTTACATATATTTAAATATATACAAAGATATTACCAGCATATGGCATGGACAAATCAGGAGATAAAAAGATATTGCCAGCATATATGTAAGGGAGATATTCATAGATGAATCTGTATGGCATATGCCATGGAAATATTTTTGAAGATCATGGGATATTCCTGGCAGATGTTTCATGGTGACCTTGGATATTCCTGCTATCTGCCAGGCTTATGCCGTGGGAGATTTGGAATAAGTTTGGAATATCTCAATATGCCAGCGGTATATTCATTGAATATGCATGGAATATTTCTGTGCCGTCTGGGTATATTCAATGATAAAGGTTGTTCTAGTATTAGGAATTGGAAGTGCAATACGTTGTGACAAACTAGATCATTTGAAAATTGATGACATTGAAGATATGGACTCGGTCCTGGTCGTAAAAATTTAGCGGACAAAAAACAAGAAACCTCGTTTTTTCCCCATTATAGGCGATAATTATTTGCGTTCATTTCGAATATATGTTGCACTACGGCCATCAAATATACAGGAACATCGTTTATTTTTGAAGTATGTTAATGGGAAATGTCAAAAAATGGTTGTCGGTATTCACAAAATTAGTGCCGTGCTGCAAGAAATTGCAAAATTTTCGAAGTTAGAAAATTGGAAGGAGTATACTATACATTCGCTAAGAATAACATCTGCTACACTTCTTATTGATGGTGGCGGTAACCTCACTTGTCTTGAAAGACATGAAGGTTAGAAATCGAGTACAGTAGCAGAAGGATATATTGAAGAATCACGTATCAACAAAGAGAATACAGCCAGAAAAATATTACAACCTGACAAAGAAGGTACAAGTACCAGTTCAGATATTTTCTCGAATATTTCATCAATAGTTAGTTAGTTATTTTGGATTGTTCTAACGTTTGAGAATCTTTTGAATTATTCGAGAATTGTTAGTGATAATTTCAGTGGTGCTTTGAATTTTGGCAATAATTGTTCGAATTGTACATTCAATATCACTATAAATAACAAATAAATACCTATATATAGTTGCCCAATTAGTTTGTTTCACTAAGTTTGTGAGAGACAATGTTGTTTTCTTCAAATTTCGATTAGAGAGCTCAAATGCAATTACTTTTAGTCCTAGGATTGAAAGTAGCGTTTTTAATCCTAGGATTAGAAGTGTTGCTGAGCAACGTGCAAATTTTTGTACGGTAGGGGAATTTATGGCTTTTGCACCTGAAAATAGTACAAAAATGTCAACATGTATCTTTGTCGTATGATCGAAAGTCCCAATTTTTGTATAACAAAAATGAATCTCGGGGGGGGGGGGCTGCAGACCCTTAGCTCCCCCCCTGGGTACGCTACTGAAGGGAAGTACCACTGATAATTCGGGAATTCAGGGTCTTTACGGCCTTCTCTGAGAAATTTTGCAGAAATTTAATTCTGTGAATCTTTTGAACAGAGTTGCATTCAGCCAAAGTAAACAGTCTTGTCAATTTTGTTGATATAAATTTTTTGAAACATGAATTACTAGAAAAATATCTATTTTACGAAGAATCATTCTATTTTCCAAACTAACCAAATATTCATCTAATAGTATAAGGGCGTCGCTAGGAATTTTTTCCCGAAGGGTTAAAGAAATTTCAGGATGTAGTATTTTGTCATGATATGTTCCTATGTAATGATTTTATGACTTATTTTTTGATTTTTCGAAAGTCATTATTTTCCTGGGGGGGTAATTACCCCCATTTTCCCTCCCCCCGGAGTTTTTTTCACACGCATAGAGAGCTCATTCAAATTGTTATGAACTTTAGTGAACCCTTGACACAACGATGCAGCTTGAATATGTTCCACAAAAGATACAAATTCACACTGTGAATCATTTTTTTCCAAACAGCATTGCTCAATTCGTGATACGCATATAGAACATAATTGCATCGGTTCCACATAATTTATTTCCCATCAATATTTTCACTGAATCCCTTCGACTCCCCTTTTTTAGCAATTCATGACACATTGACGAATAAAACAATACGGTCGTTACATACATTTCCTATTTATGTCACGTTTTCGAATGATACACTTTCTGTTTATTATTTCGGAGAATAAATCCACAACTCGTTCGCAAGGAATATTCTCAACCCCCTTTAAATTTCCAGTGAGGTTTCAGATTGTCTGGAATGACACGTGCGACAGAAAAATCCTGCTTGTGTCCTCGGGAAGATCGAAAATACATGTGAGATCGCAAACGTGAACTTCATACGAAATGAGGAGGAGATTAGGCTACTTCCATCGTTTATGAAAATTCTGTAATCAAACGCGTCGGTCTCAGAAATTCTTGGGGACGATTCAAATTTTCCAAAAGAATTAAAATTCAACAAGAGTTGTTGAATAATCTTATCATATACTGGTTTTCTCGACGGTACACGGTGTCCCAAATGGACTGAAAAAGTGTGAGGTCACAAGATGACTGGATCAAAACAAACCGAAATTTTATATTTTTATCGGTATATTTAAGGAACGAAATTGGGATATTTGGAATCTACAGGAGTTGTAGAATAGGTGAGAGTCAAAAAACATATGATTTCTATTTATAAAGCCGCGTTGGGTTGAGTTAAAGATGATGTAGGTACTGTTTTGCTGCGAATTGATATTACAACGCTACAAGAAATGGCTTTGGTTTTTATAGATTTCCTGAAGAAAAAACATTATCACTGGATGAAGTTGAGCTTGCAGGTAAGCTAGTGCAATATTTTTCACTTTTAATTAATTATTAACATTTATTTCTCACTCATTGTGTTGCTGGCCATTCTTTATCCTCTATTAGGTATTAATTATACAGGGTTGCCATTTGAAAACGAAACAGACGAGATTACAGACGAAATAAATTTTTTCAATAGAAATGCTCAGACAGGTCGATTTCTGTTTCGAGGGGGACAACTTAAGATGTAGGTTACGGACGCATAGCGCTTCAACCCTTGCTACTACAACCCTCACCCCCAATTTTTGAATAAGGAAGATGGGGTGAGTGATACCTCATTTGGAAGGTATTTTTATACTGATTTCAGCACAGTAATTGTTTTTTCATTTTATGCATTAGTTCTTGAAATACAGGGTGGCCATTTGAAAACGAAACAGACGAGATTACAGACGAAATAAATTTTTTCGATAGAAATGCTCGGACAGGTCGATTTTTGTTTCAAGGGGGACAACTTAAGATGTAGGTTACGGACGCATAGCGCTTCAACCCTTGCTACTACCCCAATTTTTGAATGAGGAAGATGGGGTGAGTGATACCTCATTTGAAAGGTATTTTTATACTGATTTCAGCACAGTAATTGTTTTTTCATTTTATGCATTAGTTCTCGAAATATTCTTGACTGAGCATTTGAAAATGAAGTGGTGTTTTCATGGAACTTGTAGTGTTTTTTTGAGAAAAACCTTTCAAATGAGGTATCACTCACCCCATCTTCCCTATTCAAAAATTGGGGGTGAGGGTTGTAGTAGCAGGGGTTGAAGCGCTATGCGTCCGTAACCTACATCTTAGGTTGTCCCCCTCGAAACAGAAATCGACCTGTCCGTGCATTTCTATCGAAAAAATTCATTTCGTCTGTAATCTCGTCTGTTTCGTTTTCAAATGGCCACCCTGTATATTATATTTTCAGTATAAATCATTCTTTTTTCAGGAGAGCAGATCGTGAACCTTAAAAAAACTATGGATTCAGTAGTTGCTTCTTCGTAGAAAGTAAGAAGTAAAAATGAACCGAGCATTGTCGAGAGCAATATAAGCGAAAGATTCATTTTCAGAAGTATTGTTGAGAAGAAAAGAGTCATATTTGTTCAGCCGAGAATTATTTTCTCTAACAGGAAAATAAAGTGAAGGAAAATTTGAAATATTGGGAAACCACCTTTTCAATTAAACATATAGACAGTGACACCCTTCTATTTTATTATATTTAGGTAAACTGGTGTACTTACTGCTATACACTTTCATTTGCTTGATAATTTGATCTTACGTTAAACCGAATAAATAAAAGAAATAATGATTTGTTATTTATTCATATG
The DNA here is from genome assembly GCA_038502775.1 of Hippodamia convergens. Lineage (NCBI taxonomy): Eukaryota > Metazoa > Arthropoda > Insecta > Coleoptera > Coccinellidae > Hippodamia > Hippodamia convergens. The sequence goes on from CM076610.1 coordinate 47,867,655, forward strand.
ATAAATACAATGAAATAAAAAAGCAGACAATAAATTGAACGTTTTTATTTGTGATAAATGGACATGCTATACTATATTGTATATCGACAGAGAGTCTAGTGAGTGTCAATAATTGAAATGTTCAAGGAATTAGGAAAAGGGGAGCACTATGATTTCGATCTTATAGAAAAGAGATAAAATATATATTTTCAATAAATAGAAAAACAAAATGATATGTTATTCAAACAATAGACCATGTGTTTCGAATAGATATGTAAAAAGGTCGTAGACGAGTTGTCAAAAATCATATATGATGAAAGTAAACAAATATTTGTCAGCAGAGGTTTAAGGCTTATTCCACTGGAGGATTGAATCAGTTTTGATCATACTTTTGTTTCCATAAATTCAGCGCAGCTGCCATGTGGTGATAGAGATGTTGTCCTCTCAGGCATTCTCAATCGGAACTTAGAATTTTCCAGCTAGAAAGAAACGAATTTGTAATGTTATAAAAATTTTTTACTAGAATAGTATGGTTAAACATAATTCAACTTAATACTTCTAGCGTTTCATTGAACCAAATACATAGTATTTCAAACATTTCAGAGCCATCGTAGGTTGAGGAACTCATGTGGCCACTTTGAACCGTATTTTCGCCTTTCCTAGATATTTCCTTGAATTTTATCGAAAATATCTGATAGAAATACCACAGACATCATTTCTGAAATGAAAAAACCTATTATACAACCAATATCTTAGTCTGAATTTCGATTGAGTAATATTCATCATCTGCAATGAATATTCAAGGTAATTTTATAATTTTCTCTGCAATATTCATTGCGGATGATCTCAAAAAACAAAAAATCAACCTTTTCCACAATCATCACATAGAAGAGATTATAAGAACTAGGAGAAGGCAGAAGATAACTCACCTTTACATGAAAAAAAAAACTTCTATATAAATAAAAATGAACTATTTTTTGGCTTTCACCTATTCTACAACCTACAACTTATGTAGATTCCAAATATCGCAATTTCGTTCCTTAAATATACCGATAAGAATATCAAATTTCGATTTTACTGAGGGCCTCTCGTCTCTTTTGGTAAAATACATAGGAATGGATGTAAACAAAAGTTTGTTTTGATCCAGTCGCCATCTTGTGACGTCACGACTTTTTCACTCCTTTGGTTGAGACTGCACTGTATCTCAGCTATTATTGCAGATGAAGACAAGCGGTTTTCGCGTCCCACTTTTTCGTAAAACCTTTAAATCCACAAACAGAAATATTCCAACTACAGTCCCCGTCAATAAATTCCGGACAGGCAAAATTTTATTCAAATTAAACACCCTGTATCTTTTTTGGTGGTTCTCCGATTTTATTGAAATTTTCACCAGGTATAGTATTGGGTCTTGTTATATTAACCTGAAATTAACTTTGTGAAAATACCTGTAGTTCATCCGATATACAGGGTGAAACAAAACCTTGTTTTATACCCTTCATTTCTAAACACCTTGTGGTGAATTTGAGGGGGAAAATTTGATATCATTATGTTTTGATTTGAAGTGTTATCCTTTCTTAACAAAATGTTTTCTAATTTACGTCAGTATCTGCTTGAAAGAAAAGGCGCACATTTTCAAAGAAAGTGTTGCTGGAAATAAAATTGATTTTAGCCTGTAGGTCTGCAGCGCATACAGGGTGGTAAAGAAAAATCGAGTAATATAACGAGTGAAAATTTGGCAAAACATTGTCAATGACATGCTCCCTATAGTGTAAGGCTTTCATATTCCCAGGACAAATGTGTAGATCTGTGCGCCCGTTGAAACATATCCCGGCCCATACCATAACACTATCCCTCGGAATGGATGGACTTCTTGAACATAGCGACGTTTGAGGGGTATGCGTGGGATTGCTCATACATTTATTTTTCGAGAATTCGAAAATCGTCCATATCTGGATTCAGCAGTGAAAAGGACACTACGCCATTGATCGTTCCAAATGATAAGTTGACTTGTCCATTCTAGTCTTTGACGCTTATGGTCACGTGTTAATGGCACTCCCCGCAATAGACATCTAGAACCCAGATTTACCTCTCTCAAACGTCGTCTGGCGGTTTCCATTGAAACTTGAACCCCATCTGCATTTTGGAGAGTTTTTCGTAGCATTCTACTTGTGTAAAACGATGATGACACGATCCTGAGCAGTTGCTGTTTTTCGTCGCTCACCAAGCCTTGGTCTTTCCAACACGGAACCTGTCTCCCTGAACCTATTCCGAAGTCGAGATATCACACTTTAGCTGACTTGGAGCCTTTCCGCTACAAGAACCTGAATCAGGCCAGCCTGTAGCATTCCGATAGCATTATTAGCCTCAGCGTTTGTTAATTTACGTCTCGGCATTTTCAGAAAACTCGTTTCAAATCAAAGCCGTTGATAAACTGACTCCATTTCAAAATAAGAACATTCATGAAGCATATGCAAAGAACCAAACTTCAGAAAAAAAGGCGACTAGATTGACGAAATGTCTCATACTGATTTTTACTGGATGGATTCAAGTTGTTATTGAGTTTTAAATGATTTTACAGCGATTTACTCGAAGATTACATACTTTTCTCAACGATTGAATACGATATCCCTAACTCTTCTGGAGCAGTATATATCGAAATAAAATAATAAAGATTCCGATATAAAAATAACTAGAAAGAAATCAATGTGATATCCAACAAAAATTCTTATTCAATGCTGAGTAGGCTCAAGTAAGTCTGATAGACGTGTTTGCGACATTGAAATCTTAAGATAATTCGTGATCATCTTAAGCTTGGAAAAAGCTCTTTCCGCATTGAAATAGTTGCAAAAAATTTTAGAGCTATCACTGATTCCGGATGAATAATTGACTGTGACTCAGGAATTGGCTAATCAAAATATGAGAAATTCTTCCGTTGCTTACAAAATGCATTGAGTATTCTTCTTGAGCTCCACTCAAATATTTTCTTTTGTGCATTAACATATCTCCTAATATCCGAAAAATGATTTCGAATTGAAAAAAATTCGAGAGGCGTCTGCTAGGAAACTAAAAAAGTGACTTTTATTTCTGAACTAACATTCATTTTCCTCGATTTTTCAAGGTTGAAATGTTGTAGTCCAGGGATCATCAATTTTAACTACGCTGCACTTTAAATAAATAAATTGATGTTTCGTCGTAATGAGTTATACATTTATTTGTTAAAAATTTTCCTTAGAAAAAAGTACCCCCGGAACATGTAAAACTTCTGATTAATCAACACAAAACGCAGGGGTTTTCCAGCTGACGTAGGTACTTGAATAAATATGTAGTGAACAATTCTTGAATTTCAATTGAAATATTCTCGCCCATTCCCAATTTTGCACCTCGAAAACTTCCGAAGTGAAATGCATTGAATTTAAGTGGAAAATATACAGTTTAAGAAACAGAATTCAATTCGGAATGGAAGGCGGGTCCGACAGAAATTAAGTTGAGAAAAGAAAAGTAATTATAAAGTAGAAATCGATTCAATTCTACCCGTGATTCGTTGGACGAATCTGAGGATATCGCATTATAAAAGGAGATTCAACAAGAGAAGCGCTAAGAAGCTGGTTGATTTTTGTATTTGATAATGGATCATCAATAATGACGAATTATGAAATATAGGTTGAAGTTAAAAAAAAACATATTTCCTTATTTATTCCAAAAAAATGCCTTCATGGCTTCCAGAGGAATAATTATAATATTCCCCCTCATCAAATAAAAAATATAGCTACTATTGAATGATTATATTTTGTATCCAAAGTTCAAACCTCTGATGAGTGTTGTGTAGAATGCAAACAAGATACCAGATAACATATCGGAGGTAGTAAAAATGTAATTTCGCTATTTTCCACTAAAGCCCCCAAATTTCAGTTTAATCAGAGTTTCCTACTCTCTGTCGACAGGGGAAGTTTAATATAGAGGGGCAATGCATCTTCGTTGCAGGGCTCCTTATAATCAGTGTGGTATTTATGAACGGTTTACAATGTCGATTAAACCACCTTACAGACCCTAACACTAAATGAAGGGAGGGTCAGTGGTCACTGCTGTCAAGTAGTTTATAACTTATTACACGGAATATTAGCCTCTCAGTTTCAGGTGTTCAATCATAGCTGGACTTTATTCATTTTCCACTTTGTTCGGTAGATTATCTCTGTGCATACTGTAAACTCCCATGTGTTGAAAAATTCGATTTTAGGGAGAAAAACAAAGATCACAAGTAACATCCTCAGTAAATAGCTTTCTGGAGATAATCTAGCCTAACCTAACCTAACCTAATCATGTGTGAAAAACTATTTTTGAGGTGATTAAGGGTGTCAACAGAAAATGGAAACATGCTCGCCTTTGTATATTATTCGATTTATCGCTCTGTATTTCACAAACGAATGTATACTCTCCGTCAATAAATTCCGGACAGGCAAAATTTTTGTCAAATTCAACACCCTGTATCTTTTTTCGTGGTTCTCCGATTTTGTTGAAATTTTCACCAGGTATAGTATTCGGTCTTGTTATCTCAACCTGAAATTAACTTTGCGAAAATACCTGTAGTTCATCCGTTATACAGGGTGAAACAGAACCTTGTTTTATTATGCCCTTCATTTCTAAACACCCTGTGGTAAATTTGAGTAGGAAAATTGGATATCATTTAGTTTCAATTTGAAGTGTGACCCTTTCTTAACAAAATGTTTTTTAATTTACGTCAGTATCTGCTTAAAAAAAAAGATACACATTTTCAAATAAAGTGTTGCGTTTTTTCAATTTTTATAACAATTTAAAACATCACAATACCTTATCGACTAGTAAACATGAACAAACATGAAAATTAATAGCGTGTATTTACACCTCGATTCCTCATGAATAATAATAATAATTTTTATTGAACTTTCCAAAGGGCTATCGACTGAGGTCTTTCTGTCCATTATAAATAATTTTTACATTTTGTGTAGTTTTATGTAAGATTAAATGAAGGCTTCTTTAATGAAAAAAAATTAAATATATATCTTTATACATATGTATAATACTTTGAATTTAAATTATGTTAGTTGTTGCAATTCTGTTACTAGAGTTGTTCATAGAATTCCTATTCAGTCTATGGAATGTTGATAATCTGTTTCAGTTTTCTCATATAGCATTTGATTTGATGGGTTATGCAATGGGTTTCTAGGGTGCCTTATTGTTGTTTTTCTTGCATTTATGAATAATTGATTGGCATATTCTATGATAGGACGGAAAATCATTTTATATATAGTTGTTGCATTCCTCAGCCTTTTTCCTTCCTGTTTGTATGTCAGTGAACTAAAGTGTTTGGATTTTGTGATAATCTAATATTTAGTGTTTTGTGTGTGAATTCAAAAGTTCAGACTGTTGTCAAGTGTGATGCCCAGATATTTGGCAGTGTCCTTAGGTGTAACCTAGTGTCGTGGAAATTTCCATTTAAACTATATTTTTGCAATTTAAGTCAATATCCATGACAAATGTGGTGCAGTTTATTTTTGTTATTTCATATTCCTATTATTTTCAACACTTTCTCTTCGTATGAAAAACTTTAGGAAAACCTTATCACAAACAACATAGGTTCAAGGAAAAAGGATCATGAATTTTGCTCTACGCCACTGAGAATGAGAGAAAGATCTTTCCCCTAAAGCACAGTGTCAAACACCCAAAATCGAGTACGGTCCAGAAGAACTATCCATTCCGATCGAAAGCACGAAAGTTCGTGAGTGTCCCGGGGAACAGATATCAATGTGGGCGATAAGAAAATTGCCAACGGACGATTGAGAAACTTAGGTAGCCGAGCCTGCAACGTAACCCGTCGAAAATGTTTCCCATTGCCATCTGGCCGTGTTGGGGGAGTTGAAACGCGCTGAGCTGGTTATCGCGAAGAAGGCGGGATGCCACTGTTCCACTAGACAAACCGCAGTTGTATTCTTTGCGACCCCTAATGATATCCCACTACGGGAAAAGTGGCTATTAATTCTGCCTCTATTTGTATTCCGGGAAGAAAGGAAAAAGCTTTGTGGAGATGGGAAAAGAGTAGCGTTTAATATTCCGTTACTTATGGTTTGTTAATTCTGATGATGAGCCTACAGAATTGGAACAGCGAAGATGAGAAGGCAGCTGACATAACGGACGTTTTCGTATCTCTTTTGGATGACGAAAATTCGGATGAAACAATTTCCTATCACATCTAAATGAGTTATTTATCGAATAACAATAGTATTGAAAGCAACCGAAACTGAAATAGTAACAGAAATCATCGGAGGGAAAGCTCCCAAAACATTCAACAAGCTGTGGGAATAATACAGCTGATAGAGAATTGAAACACCACGAAGAGAAAACCTAAGTATGTAAGGCGATTCATGAAGATGCCACTGTTCCACTAGACAAACCGCAGTTGTATTCTTTGCGACCCCTTATCATATCCCACTACGGGAAAAGTGGCTATTAATTCTGCCTCTATTTGTATTCCGGGAGAAAGGAAAAAGCTTTGTGGAGATGGGAAAAGAGTAGCGTTTAATATTCCGTTACTTATGGTTTGTTAATTCTGATGATGAGCCTACAGAATTGGAGCAGCGAAGATGAGAAGGCAGCTGACATAACGAACGTTTTCGTATCTCTTTTGGGCCACGAAAATTCGGATGAACCAATTTCCTATCACATCTAAATGAGTTATTTATCGAATAACAATAGTATTGAAAGCAACCGAAACTGAAATAGTAACAGAAATCATCGGAGGGAAAGCTCCCAAAACATTCAACAAGCTGTGGGAATAATACAGCTGATAGAGAATTGAAACACCACGAAGAGAAAACCTAAGTATGTAAGGTGATTCATGAAGATGCCACTGTTCCACTAGACAAACCGCAGTTGTATTCTTTGCGACCCCTTATCATATCCCACTACGGGAAAAGTGGCTATTAATTCTGCCTCTATTTGTATTCCGGGAGAAAGGAAAAAGCTTTGTGGAGATGGGAAAAGAGTGGCGTTTAATATTCCGTCACTTATGGTTTGTTAATTCTGATGATGAGCCTACAGAATTGGAGCAGACGAAAAGGCAGCTGACATAACGAACGTTTTCGTATCTCTTTTAGACAACGAAAATTCGGATGAAACAATTTCCTATCACATCTTAATGAGTTATCTATCGAATAACAATAGTATTGAAAGCAACCGAAACTGAAATAGTAACAGAAATCATCGGAGGGAAAGCTCCCAAAACATTCAACAAGCTGTGGGAATAATACAGCTGATAGAGAATTGAAACACCACGAAGAGAAAACCTAAGTATGTAAGGTGATTCATGAAGATGCCACTGTTCCACTAGACAAACCGCAGTTGTATTCTTTGCGACCCCTTATCATATCCCACTACGGGAAAAGTGGCTATTAATTCTGCCTCTATTTGTATTCCGGGAGAAAGGAAAAAGCTTTGTGGAGATGGGAAAAGAGTAGCGTTTAATATTCCGTTACTTATGGTTTGTTAATTCTGATGATGAGCCTACAGAATTGGAGCAGCGAAGATGAAAAGGCAGCTGATATAACGAACGTTTTCGTATCTCTTGTGGACAACGAAAATTCAGATGAAACAATTCCCTATCACATCTGAATGAGTTATTTATCGAATAACTATAGTATTGAAAGCAACCGAAACTGAAATAGTAACAGAAATCATCCGAGGAAAAGCTCCCAAAACATTCAACAAGCTATGGAAATAATAAAGAATTGAAAAACCACGGAGAGAAAAACTGAATATGTAAGGTGATTCATAAAGACGTTGAAATAAACTGCTCCACATGAGTTAGGGATATTGACTTGAATTACAAAAAAATATTATTTAAATGAGATAATGTGATGGAAATTCATATTGATATGATTTACAGTTTTTGGGAGTCGTTGCCGATGCCCTGCCTCCCAACATAACGAGTTAAAAAACAGATCAACTGTATCACCGAATATCGAATTATGAATTTGACAGCAAATGGTGTTTGATGGCCTCCTTTAGTTATCTCAAGGTGTGAGGTCTAGATAAACTGCTCCACATGAGTTAGGGATATTGACTTAAATTTCAAAAAAATATAGTTCAAATGAGATTTTGTGATGAAAATTCATACTAATATGATTTCAAGTTGCAGCAAATAAATTTAATTTTAGCCTATAGGTCTGCAGCGTAGACAATGTGGTTAAGAAAAATCGAGTGAAATAACGAAATTTTATTCCCAGAGAATTCAAGCATTTTGAGAGCATCAATATACCGTCTGGCCTTCTCGGACATCAATAACAGCTTGACACCTTCTTGGCATACTACGCACGAGGTTGTTGATCATTTCTTGAGAAATTTGGTTTAATAAACGGGGCAGAGAAGCTCTCTCAGATCATTTAAGGATTCTGGAGTAGGTTGATGATTATGTGCATGTTCTATGCAATTCAAATCTGGTGAGTGCGGAGGTATTGGTGAATGTGTATTACCAATCTCCTCGAGCGCATTCCCAACTATAGCTGCACGGTGCGGTCTAGCGTTATCTTCTAGAAATTGAAAAGTTTCACCAATATTAGCGTGAATATTTGGCAAATATTGCCAATGGTCATATTCCCAAGACCAATGTGTATATCTGTGCGCCCGTTGAAACATATCCCGGTCCATACCATAACACTAAACCCTCAGAATGAAAGGACTTCTTAGAAATAGCGAGGATTACGGGGTATGCATGGGATTGTCCATTCCCTTTTCCTTCGAGAATCTGAAAATCGTCCATATCTGGATTTATCAGTGAAAAGGACACTACGCTTTTGATCGTTCCAATTGCTATGTTCCTTGCATTCCAGTCTTTGATGCTTATGATGATGATGTTAATCAAACTCCTCTTCATGGACGTCTAGAACCTAGATTCATCTCCCTCAAACGTCGTCTGATGGGTCCCATGGAAACTTGGACCTCATCTGCATTTTGAAGAGTATTCCGTAGCATTCTTCACGTAGATGTAGGCTTTCTTCTCGCCGAAGCGGTGATGAAACGATCCTGAGCTCGTGTTTTTTTTTTTTTTTGACGCCCACTAAGCCTTGGTCTTTCCAACACAGAATCTGTCTCCCTGAACCTATTACAAAGTCGAGATATCACTCTTTGGCTAATTTGGAGCCTTTCCGCTTCAACAACCTGAGTTAGGCCGGCCTGTAGCATTCCGATAGCCCTATTAGCCTCAGCGTTTGTTAATTTACGTCTTGGCATTTTCAGAAAACAGGTTTCAAATCGAAGCCAGTGTGAAACTGGCATCATTTCAAAATGAGAACACTCATGAAGCATATATGAAGAACCAAAGCGACTAGATTGAGGAAATGTCTCATACTGATTTTTATTAGATCGATGCAAGTTGTTATTGAGTTGTAAATGATTTCACAGCGATTTTTTCGAAGATAACATACTTTTCAAAAAGCAGGAGCAGTATATTTCTCTCATCACAGTTTTCCTATTTTCGCCTTAACTCAGGGTGTTAATTCCTAACGAATGAATAATAGTATTTATTATTTGTTCATTCATTTTATTCTACTTCCACACAAACACCAATGATAATGGTAATTATAAATGTAGACTAACAATTTAACTTAAAAAAATAAATCCCCCGAGATTTCCAAGCAGTCAAAAAATATATTGACATCATTTTTCATTAGAAATTCATTAAATATAGCCATCATTTTGTTTAGAGGAGAACAACCTCCTGGTTTAACAAAGAATATGTCTTTAGTTTTGTTTCTTAAATTCAATTTTGAAACCCACAAAATCGATAAAATTACTATTTTGCTTATGAATTACTTTGAAAATAAATACCACAGCATTATATTTCGTCCTTGTATCTAATGTGCACATGTCAAAATCTTGTAACATGGATATATATTAGCACCTCAGAGGTAAAGTGTGTTAAGTCACATTTTTCTCAGACACGATTTATTTATAATATTGGATTGAAGTCATTAAATTCTACCTAGTGGAAAGCAGATTACACTCCCTAGGTACATTAATTAGCTAAAAATAGCGATAAACATTCTTTGAAACAATAATTTCACTGAAAAATCTCTCTTTTAGGTGATTTTTGATTTCATGACTTAACACACCTTATCTCTGAGGTGCTGATATGATTTCATGAAAGGATATACATTATATTTTTTTCAGATGTTAGTATCCAAGAAATCTTTTTTGAACCTTCTCAATTTTATCTATATGGGTTTTTGCTATTGGCATCCAAATCACCGAGGCATATTCAAGTTGAGGTCTTACTAAGCTATTGTAGGATGGTAGTTGAAATATTAAAATCTTTGGTGTTTCTTAGAACAACAGTAATTCATATGCATTATTTGTCAGTTATTCAAAATGATCGTTAAACTGTGCTGGAAAATTACGCCTAAATCTCGTACATTTGTTTTTCGCCCAATGATCTTTGCATCAATTTCATAATCGAAATGTATGTTGGATTTTCTAGTGAAGCTGACAACATTACATTTTTCTATATTTAATGACATTTTATTCATTTTGAACCACTGAACAATTGCATCTAAATCTCCCTGTAATGAAGTACAGTCGAATATGTTTGAAATTTTCCTGAAATATGATTTCCCAATGACCTGGTCATGGAACACGCTGTACAAAGGACGATGCATGACGTCGTCTGGATCAATTGGAACAGCAAAGGAATATTTCACATTTTTTGCACTCTATTCCATCGTGATCTGGTACAGAACATCTATCCGAAAACACAAAATGAAAAAGTCCTGTTAATTTCTCACAATGGTTTATTATCCCTAGTTCGTGTCTCCCCTTTCTCCCTTCCGGCTCTGGTCATTCTCCAAAAAGCAAGAAATGAAAGCAACATCCTGCACTGTATCCCGGTCTACAATTAGCCGGCGAGCGTAGACGGTCTAAACATTTCGGGCAGCGATGGGCATAGATATTTTAGGCGAATTATTCACGTTAGAATGAACACTTCATTATTATTTCTCGGAAGGAGCTTAGTGAGAAGTCGGATATAATATACCTGTGCGAATTTGTCTCCCGTTTTGTCCGTTTTCACAAAGAATTTCACAGATTCGTGATCTAATTGGAGGTTCAAATTACGTCGCCAGTTGAATGAGAGGAAGATATCTATGTTCCTTGTCAGTTTTTGTCTGAGAAAAACTTGTATGTTCACCTCAGATTCGAAGGATATAGGAATCTGATGAAATAAACGATTCGAAACTGAATGAAATACAGAATACACTGCTCCACATGAGTTAGGGAATTTGACTTACATTGCAAAAAAATATGTAGTTCAAATGAAATTTCGTGATGAAAATGCATACCAATATGATTTCAAGTTGTAAAAAAATTAAATTAGGTTCAGCCTGTAGGTTTGCAGCGTATAGAGGGTGGTTAAGAAAAATTCAGTAAAATAAAAATTTTATTCCCAGAGATTTCAAGCATTTTGATACTATCAATACAATGTATGGTCTCCTCAGGCATCAGTACCAGCTTGACATGTTCTTTGCATACTACATACGGAGATGTTGACATTTCTTCAGGAAACGTGGCAGAAGCTCTCTCAGATTTTTTAAGGATTCTGGGGTAGGTTGATGATTATCTTATCTTCTCTGGTGCATATCCCATGCATGTTTTATGCAATTCAAATCTAGTGAGTGCACAGGTATTCATAAATGTGGAATACCAAGCTCCTCGCGCGCATTCTCAACTATGGTTACACGGTGCGATCTAGCGTTATCGTCTAGAAATTGAAAAGTGAAAATTTGGCAAAACATTGTCAATGACATGCTTCTTATAGTGCAAGGCGGTCATATTTCCAGGACATATGTGTGGATCTGTGCCTTGAAACATATCCCGGCCAATAGCATGAAAAAATATTTTGAATTAAGATTTTTATAGAAACATAGAACATAGATCATATTCAATACCTCACATTATGCTCGCAGCTAACAGTTATACCAAAATATCTCGAAAATGGTAAATTTTAAATGAAGGAAACTTCGAAAGACTCCACTTGTGTTTTCCTCACAATTTCATATGTGAGTGAGAAAAATGCTTTTTCCATTTAAAAAAATTGAGTTTTACCCTTTTTTTGCCTTCCATGATCATGTGTGTTCGAAATTCAAACATTCTTTCAAATAATTCATATTCATATTCATCGAATAATTCTTGATGGAAAATTCCTATAATTCAAATGTTAATTTCTGGTGCAATCAAGCGGAAATCGCTGACTCCAAAGCAGTAAGTGGGTTACCTGTGACGAATATGGAATATTGTTTGCTTAAGATTAGTATATAAGCTTAGATTGTAATAAATAAAATTATCATTCGCCAAACGTTTGATCATTACACCTCACGGCAAACTGTGGAGTTAAGAATTCCCTTAGAACTTCTGAGTCTGAAACTAATAATCTAGCCAATACTTCAGTGGGAGTGGATCGTATTTCGATTGATTTGTTGAAAAAAAAAAACTGGTTTCAGGGAATTTTGAGAAAAAATACCAATATCACCATCATAGTAGTTGATGTTAATCTATTATCATGATATATTGACAAATGTCAATTGAGAAATCAAGAAATTCTAATGATTCTGCAAACTTTATTAAAACCTAGAATTTTTTTGAAGCAGGAGTCTGATTTAGACTCTGAAACGTTTCGCAGCTTTAGAATTCGAAGTGTTTTCTCTTTTCCCATTGTTAGGCAATAATTTTTTTCAAAGAGTTAGCCCCTAACGAATAAGTGCTCAAGTTTTACTCAGGGGCCTTCCTGATATTATTTGAAAAAAATGTTTTACCTGTTTTTTGTTCCACAGAAGGGAGAGAAATATCTAATAAAACTTTCCCAAAAAACCCGCGTTATTCGAATATACAGGGCACTTTTTTCCTTCACCATTTTTTTCTATTCAGCCTAGAGAAAAAGATAAAGCCATTTCAAACTTTAATAATGAGCTATGCAACTCCTTGATATCATAGATATATCCTGCCACTCAAAACTTGGAAATAATAAGCAACTACACTGAGAGAAATAAATTTGTTTTTATCAATAAAGTATTTATTTCGAGATTATTCATTAACAGACAAATCCACTTATTAATCTTTAATTTATTTATTAACTAACAGATCTTGCCTCTGAAAGAATTCATTCATATATAACGAAATATTTATTTACACGGTATTTGTTAATATTTAATATATTTGGGTATGATGTATTTCATTTAAACTGCAGTTTTCTTCAAATATAAGATATATTAATTGAAAACATATGTTCATTTGGTAATAAACGAACGTTTGGTTTCTATTACTGAATGATTCTAAACTTCCACCACTCCACGATATGTTTACTCAAAATACAGGATTTATTAACAATGAACAAACCGCATTTGACATGTTTCAGTCATCTTGGCTAGTTAACATTGTTCGGTGGTCGGTAGATTCAACTACCCGACTCCTTCTGATAAATCGCGAATGACGCAATCGGATGAAAGGTAAAAATCGAATCATCGATGACCACCGTTAGCGAATAAGTTCCCCTTCCAACCCTAACTCTCCAAAGAATTCTTCACGAGCGTCATAGTTCATGAAGAATCAAAACTAACAAACTAACATCAAATTCTGGGAGAGTCGCCAATGGCACAGTTGGTTAGCTCATTGGACTAGTAATTCGAGGGTCGCAGGTTCAAATCCTGCACGGACTGGTCATTATTCCAGAATTCAATTCCGTCTGCAAAGCCATTAATTTTCAATTTTGCTATCAGACGTTAACATTTATTCATAATTCATGCAGTTTGTTAATTATTACTAAATATATTTATTTCAGTGTAATGCGTCTTTATTCGGTATCATTGAATGTTATTATTCATAAATAAATGTGATATAATATTGAGTGAAGGTGATTTGCGAAAACTTAAATAAATTCTTTATTTCCATGAAAGAAATATTTATTTGTCCATTTGGCCAATAAATGATTTATTAACTTTAACGCATGATCGATAACATCATGTGAATACTTCTCTCAGTGTATACAATAAAAACAAGCGTCAAATTACTTTTTCAATCCTTTTCGACGAATGATGAAGTACAATTTTGTTGCTTCTGAATAATTACCGAATTAATAAAATGTACCTACAATGATTACTTATACTTCATACAGAATTTCGTTAGCGGCAAATGTTGAATATTCTTCTCTTGATTTCTTTTCCATTATTGATAATGAAGTATTCAGCTTGCTATCACTTATATCTTCAGTATGTAATCATTTTTTATCGTTGTTTATAAAATTTTCTGAGCTACTCCAACAGAATCATAACCTTTCATTTCCTAACATAAACAAATGTCATTGAATTGAACGTTCACCGCTAAGCTAAACGTTGCCAGTTAAAACTCCGTACCCATAGATCATAGACCTACTATAAAGTGTAGAGTGTGCATAGACTAAACACATTATAACGATCAAATGTCATTGTGTGTTGATAGTTTTTTCAATTATAACGCTGTTGTGAATAATTTGTTATCTGAAATATGACTTAACATTTCAGAAGATACTCATCATTATATTTAATACACTTCATAATTTATTGAAAAGGAAAAAATTTTAACTCTGACAAAGCAGATTTTTCGCGACTCTTTTATGTTGATCGTTGTTGCACATAGAGTGATCAACAAACAATTCAAATTGGGAATTAATGGAATCCTGATTTTCAATTAAAATGTTATTTCGTTTATTCGACTTCCTCACTGTGAATCTGCAGAATGTATTCTAACCACGAAATGGTAGATATGCTAAAATGCTTTTTCACTAATGAAAAAACTTGTTAACAGCAGTTTTGTGAATAATGTGGCCGAATTGTGATCGCGTGTATCAAGTGCACAGTGCACGTTAGATTCGAATGGTGGTGCCAGAAACACCAACAAAATTGTCTCTGGGTGGAGCATTCACTCTCGCTTTTAATGAAAGCGGGAAGTTAGGGCTTCTAACGAGCAATCCCCTTTTAAAAAAATGTAACTTGCCTCAAGCATTGGATATTAAGAAAGAAGTGTTTAAATTTGCTCGAATAAACAAGGATGTAAATCGAAAAAGTAGAGGTGAACTCATTAATATAACTCAGTTTCCAAAGTCCACTTGTTCCCTTTCCATTCATAATAACCTTGTCCTTCCAGAACATAAATTCTCGGATTTAAACGTGATGATTTTCAAAGTGACAACGTAGCAAAAATTGAATTCTGTGCATATTTCAACAGAGTTACATTCAGTCCAATTTATGGAATTTCTCAGAAAAATTTTTTCTTTCAATATGGAATTACTCGTAAACAGCGGGTTGTACAAGAAAATTTCAAGAATACTTTTATATTCCAAAATGAATGAATACTGTTTACAATCAGACTCTTTGAATTTCTGGTGAATTTATTGAATATTATGGTCATAATTGAGAAACTGGCCGATGTCAGTGGATAGATTAATCACGTTTACGAAAAACTATATTCCGAAAATCACATAATTCGACAGATTCGTTTGCGAAATATTTCATGGATTTTCGACAGCCTGTATCTTTTCAACGAAGACGAATCGGAAAAAAAGGAATATGAAAAAAGTGTTTCTTTTGACCAGAGGAATCTACCGTTAAAATATATGTACAAGTCAAAGACTTACCCTGTATAAATAATTTGAAACAAAGCAAGAAGAATTTCTGTCCCGGTAAAACAAAAAATTCAAACCAGTGGAAGAGAAAATATCGAACACTGTATAAAGAAATTGTTTCATATCCCAAACTTTTCTTCATCAATGTTATCTTGTTTGGAAGGTCGGTACTCCGTATCCAAAGAAAGAATTAATTGTCACCACGCTTTCGACAAGGAAAATTATTTTCCATTCCGAGTCATTAATATTCGAAATTCCGGAAACAATGGGAGTAGGAGAAACGCCGCCAGTCCGGGGGCGTGATACATCAAAATTTTCTGAATTGTTCCCCCTCATCAGATAAGAGGATGTCATCAATTATCAGTTACCAGGTGTTCTCCTTTTCACTCTGCCAAAAATCGAGATAGCCGTTTTTCACCCTCAGATACTCCCGGAAACTGTACTGCACCGGAGTCTACCTCTTCTCGTAGGGAGAGACACGCCCACCTAGAACGCTCCCGAGCGTCAGTTCAGTCGACGTTCGCTCGCGGAACAGGCGTCGCGACGGTTCTCGAGAGAGGATTCGATACCCCTGCCGGCGAAGCTCCAGCTCTCATTTCGCCAGTGTGTTTAATTGTTTCGGATGTGAAATTTATTATTGTTGTGGTCTTCGCACCGGATGAGGCTGTAGATGGAAAAGCGTTGGTATAATCAAAATATACAGGGTGATAGCGTTGGAGAATGGTTCAAACACAGATTCATCCCTTTCTTTTCAGTGCATTTAATTTTCTTGGACGTGACTACTGATTAAATTCTTGGTTCTTCCTACGAAATGGATTTCGTTGAAATATTCGGATTATACGTGGTCACAGCTTAATATGATGTTTTCAAAGTATTCCTTCATTCGTAACTGCTTCTTTTGTCTCTGTAAAGTTTTGGTATTCATGGGAAAAATCACGATTAGCTGAACTTTCGACCTTTCTTGTGAGGATGCGTAGTTCCTCCGATGTGGGGGGTGTTTGACTCGTTACCTATACTTCTTTATCTGAAGGTGGAATTCAATAAAATCTGGTGGGTTTTTCATTGCTGAAGTAATGTGAAAGTTTTCAACTTTTGAAAAATTCGAAATAATAATTTTTATGAATCATAAATTTTCTCGATTTATGGTCTTGCAGCTCTTGAATTTTCTTAGAATTCAACACTCTAATGGAAAGAAAGAAATTTCATGTTGACATTTCAATTTTTCAACATTACTGATGAATTTTCAGATAAAACCACGGGGATATTTGAATCTTTCAAATAATGCATTTCTGATATTATATAAGTTGTTCCAGAAACTGTTTTTTTTTGAGATTTTCTGGCCCAAAAATCTACGGCATTTCATGGATTTCCTTCTGAAGATTTTTGCACGCATAATACTGTATCTATTTTTCTTTGCGCCATGACTATCACTTCCTCAAATATTGAGCAGCACATCGAATTTTTTGTTAAGAGCTTCAGTTGAGATGGAAGTATTCCAAAGAATATAGTCGAACTCAAATCAGTCGTATATGATTCGGGCTGTTCTGAGCAAATTCCTCGTTTTATTCTGCTTCTTAGCTATTTCGAACGTATGAATATAAAAATTCTCCTTTTTTTAATTGTCAACACTCTTCAATTTTCATTCTCGCAGTCTTTGAAATAACACTCAATGAAAAATTTTCAAGTAGAGTAAATTTCCCGCGTAAATTCTGGTATTTTTATGTTAGGAGCAAATCTATTGGAAGAAATAATTGCCTAACAATGAATCAATGAAACTACATCAAACTACTAAAGCAAGGTACAAAATACCCGAATAATCTATTTGAAAAATTTCAAAAATCCTTTCTAGCAGTCTCTGAACCAAAATCAATTTAAAAAAACTGGTTCAATTAATGCAAAGGCCCTTGCTTTGGCCCTTGTTTTCACTTGAAACAAGATATAACACTTTGAACTATTTCACTTTGTAATATTAGTCAATGGAAAAATCAGAGATATTCACAAATTCTACGATTTTGTCGAATTAGTTCAAAATTAATAAGAATTAGTAAGAAATGATTTGATCCTGTGAAACTGATGCATAATATACAGGGTGAGTCTTTGACTTGTACATATATTTTAACGGAAAATTCCTGACTTCTAAAGAAACTGTTCCTGTCGATACTATTTCTTCTGTTCAAAATGTACAGGCTATTGAAAATCCATAAAAAAAAATATTTTCAAATGTATCTCATAAACGATTTTTTCTAATGGAATTATTTTCGGAGAAAAGGATTTCATTTATGGAGGGAAACTTCTACGAACACAATATTCCACTCACATGTTTAATTTTTTTTTTCATTATGAACATTACCTACCATTACATTCCATAACTATACCAGAAATTCAAGGAACCCATCTTTTGAAAATAAGCTGAATGCTCTTAAATGAATATTTAACCGATTAGGAAAATTAAAGTATTCATCCTAATATCTGGTTGAATGCGCATTCATCGAGTCATTTATCATTGAAAATAATGGGTTACTTTGGCTGAATGCAACTCTGTTCAAATGCTTCACAGAATTAAATTACTATGTTTCTACATTTTTTCGGTTTGAGTGGTAGCTCTAATGCTCTGAAAAACTTCAGTGCTCATTATGAAAGTCTACAATGGCTATATCTTTTCATTCAGGCTGAATCGGAAGAAATGGTATATGAAAAGGTGTTTCTTCAGACCTCAAGAGTAATTGTTAAAATATATGTATGAGTCAAAAACATCCCCTCAATATAGGAGCATTTCCATTGTTTGAAAGTTTCCTGATTGTTATTGTTTCAGACAGTGGATGTAAAATATGTAGTTGAATTTGTTGGAGTTCGTTGGAAAAATATCTACCTTTCTAGGTTCGTCATATTTTCCAAACTTGAAGTATGAAATGACAAAAAAAAATTTGTGTCACTTCAAAGGGCAAAAAAAATTAAATGCAGTATATCACTCACTGCAACTTGCATTGGGCCATGTGGAGCACATTCCAAATAATAATCAATGTTTTCCGCAGAATTATTTTCCAATATGAGGATGATAGCGATAGCGAATTGTCCTCTTGAGTTCCATCACAATAATTAAATTTGTGATGAAATATAATAGAAACAACTTCTTGAAGAAGGGGCGTGGCCTTGTTTGGAGTAAAACATCACCCAGAAGTGTCATGTATGAAACTAGGAATAGCTTTATATTTTCGGAATATGTATTCGCTTCTGTTATTTTCTTTTATACAGGGTGGCCGGACGATTGACGTCAAAAAAAAAAAAAAACAGGAGAAAAAGAAAAAGGTATGGCAATAAATCACACATCATGTAGATAAAAAGAAATTTATTTATGAAATTCACAATAGGTTTTAAAAGTGGCCACCTCGAGCCTCAATACACATTCTACACCTTTGCAAAAAATTTCCTTTCAGTCGCATAAAACCTATTGTAAATTTTATAAATAAATTTCTTTTTATCTACATGATGTGTGATTTATTGCCATACCTTTTTCTTTTTCTTATCTAAAACTTTTCTTATAAAGCTAATTTTCATTGATTTTCAGCATTTTCTATCATAGCTTGATCAGAAAAATCTTAAAACGGCAAAAAATAATTTTTGAGTAAACGTCTAGTTCTTTGATTTTTTCCACCTCGTTGACTTTGAAGGCTAATTCTAGCAAAAGTAGACCGTTGAGTAGCATTTTTTATTAAAGATTCTGAAAGCTGAGTGTTGAGCGCAGTTTTTAAGCCTACTAAGAAACCATGAAGTAACCTGTTTACATTTTTAATTTAAATTTGAGAATTTAGATCATCATCTAAAATACGTAACTTTCTCACTTGAGACCAACATTTTCATAATTTCAATCAGAGTTACGATGCTGGTTATTTTATGTATGAAAGTACAATTCCTGGCAATCTATCTACAACAAAAAAATATCAGAGATGTCTTGTACTTTTAGAAAAAAAAAAAATTTGAAGATGTTCAAGTTGAAAATTCTCAAATTTCATAAAAAAATTCATAACTCGGAAACCGTGAAAAATCGGATAACATACATGGGGGTGATTCGAATACCCCATGACATGAGGGACCTGTTTTTTTTTTTGACGTCAATCGTCCGGCCACCCTGTATTTCCTGACTGCAAAAGCAATAGCAATAACACTCAACAAAAATTCATCAAAATTTGATTAGTTTGAATAATATGATATTCTGATTTATTAAATCTTGTGTGCGATACTAACATTACAAGGTTTAACTTCAGAAGTTCATAAAAATTCAAAATACTTCATGAAAATCTGAACTGGATTCAGAAGTCCTCAGGTACTCGAATAAAAATAAAAACAAAAATTGCTCTCATCTAAATTTTCTCTTCATTCATAAACCAATCCATATAGTTTTTTCAAACCTTCTCCATTTGAAACTTCAATTCATTCTTCAAGAAAACGATGGAAGTCACTGCTCCCTCTGAAATTTTAAGTTATTGTTATCCACGTTCGCATAAGATCGTTTCGAAAAGAATTTCAGTGAACAGTAAACAGATTGAAAAGGAGTCGTTAAGTCATCACCATTAGTTCAATATGAAATTGGTAGCATAATGAAATAATATTTATTTCAAGCTGACCTCAGTGTATTCCTCCTCATATTTATGTACAATCATCAACTGATAACATAGCAGCTGCAAAATAAACAATTCATTAATTTGGTGACGCTATTGAAAAAATTGAGTTATTTTTAATACAAGTTATCAGGATTCGTTAACCTTTCGTGAAATGAACTGACTAAACATTAAACATTCTATCGATATCTCTTTTTACATACTGAAAACAATTTGAAGAATTGAAATCTTCCATATCAGAAATAGCCTGATCTTTTGTCTATTGACTGCATCTGTGATATAATGTCGAGTAGATTGCGAAATTAATTCGATCCCCTACAGACTCTATTTGCACTATGTCACAACCTGAAGGTAGTATGCGATGTAATTCCCAAGGAGCACATCGATTTCCTTATACGTAAAGACCTCAGCGTATAGATGAGTATTAGGGAGAAAGCTTTGCTATTCTCATTGTCTATGGGAGTTTTTTCGAAAGTTTAGGCCCGATAACTTGAACAGTCTTCACTAAATCTCTACGGCGACTTGTTCATGCCTCATTGGTTTAATGATTGGATGTAATTTGATTTTTTTCAGTGCTCTACATTTGACCATCAATCTGCTCCTAGAAAACATTTCATTTCATCTAACAAACAAAACTCAAACAACTTTGATCTAATTTTCTGAACTAGAAGCAGTGCTGTAATGAACTTATTATAGCATTATTTTCAGTAATATTTTTCGTTTTAGGGTTGTCCTATCAATTTATACACTCATCTGAATTTTGACAGTATTTCACAAAACTTTCATATTATTGAGGAAGGAAGTATTTTTTAATATTGTTTCTCTATTTCAGTAACGTAATGAGTTCCTAACAGTACTAAAAGTAGTGCATTACAGCATTGTTTTCACTTATATTTTTCGTGTTATGATTGCCAGTAGTCACCTCAGATCCTCTCAAATCAATTCAAATTCCGTAATCTTTCAAATTTCGTAAGTCACACCAACTGCCAAGATACAATACAAAAGTCACTAATTTGAATTTTTATTCGAATTTCGAGAGTATTCCCAAAACCTGACTGAACAAGTTAGAAAATATCGTCTAATACAATTACAACATACATGCTCGTTCTGCAACTAGTTTTAGAATATACTAATTCTCGAATTTCGTTAGGGACTAAAATTGCAGAATGATTCAAATTGAAATATTTATCCTTGAAAAAACGAAAATTCTCAAATGATTTTTTGTCATGGTAAAAACGATTTTCTGAATTAGTTGAAAACTTCAGAGCAGAAAGATAAGTCTTTCAAGTATATGACTGATAATGAGATTTTTCGAGGCATTCATGATTGAAACTTATTTCACATTCTTTCTACGCTCTCTCTAAAGATATTCTTTCAAGCTTTCGGGTCTTTTTTGAATTTTTCCTTTAATTCGGGAATAATCTTGACTATTTTGACCACCTATTTTGCAGAGACAGTAAAACAATCGTTTTGAGGCAAGGTACGTGAAGACTGGACCAACATTAAGAATGTTATTGATCTTTGAATTTTACTTGAAAATTTCGATATATTCAGACCATCTCCATGTGTGTATTTATCTCAATATTGCGCAGATGATATTGATGTTAAAATCGTTATAGAAAAATGTCTGAGAAAACTGCTCCTCTGTACATTCTCTACATTACAAGTTTGGGATATAAATTGTAATAAAACAAACATTAATATCTCGTATGAAACAAAAGTTTTTTGTCCCTCTGTAAGAAGTGCAAAGAGATGAGAATACCTAATATCAGGGAATAATCTGCAACTTGTTTGGACTTGATCCCGCTGCTAGTAATCATCGAAAGGGCCGATCGATATCTCGATACTAGGGAAAATATTAATTAAAAGATTTAGTTCCGTTCCGTCTAGCAGATTTCACGTTGGTATTACTCTCCTGTTTGTGAAAATACTGGATTTACAGGAACGAATCGTCACTTGTCAACTGATGCCTCAATGAACACCGCTCTCTCACAAGGGATTAATTGAGTTCGTAAATCTCATTAAGAGTGCATCTCCTCTTGAACGCTATTTATGAAGTGTAATCCTTTTCTGATGGGAGATTTGGAGTCTCTAACTATTGTCCATGTGGAGTTCTCTAGAAAATTGTTGTTTGAAGGAAAACAAATGTCCACAATTCTGTTACATCACTCAATACTGACAAAAAAAAAAGGTTATTTATGTGGAATGCTTGTATGCTTGGATTTCAAGAACTTGGTTCGATTGATTACCAATTGTTGCGATAGAAATAGTATGATATGAATTGTACTCCAGATATTTCTGACTGATTCAATATATCTTGAAGCTGAGCATGAATCAGACAAATTGAATTCTTGAAATTGAAGATATCTAAAATTTATTATCAAATATTGTCTATAATTAGGACTTCTCAAATGTGCGAAAGCCACTCATTATTAAAGAATGCGGCTGAAATGAATCGAATAGGAGAAAAAAAATTTTCATAAAGTGAAGGTGATAACAATATAGATTCCAAATATTTTTTGCATTGGCTAAAAATTCACCTGCCAAAATGTTCATCTAATTTTGATTAAAATCAATCAACTTATTGCTTGACATCCGGAGAAGGTGAAATGTGTGATTCATTTATCTGAGAAAACACTTTCTGCCTTACAATATTTTCTGAAACGATTCTTAGAAATAAGGATCTAATGAGCTTAGTCATGTTGAAAACAATTAGATGAGGTTCTGCATTAATAGTAATACTCTGAAACAAATTGAAGAATGGGCTCCTATTCCAACACGAATGCGAAATTCGAAAACGAGCTACGAAGGAGTGAGTTTTCGAAAGCATGAGTTTTGGAATTGCCTTCTGCAACCAGTTTTAGACAATATTTTCTCTAATTCAGGGAAGTTTCATTGAATACTTTCGAGATTCAAATAAAAGTTCAGATTCTTCATCCTAGTGACTTTTTTATTCTATCCTGGCAGTTAGTGTGACTTCCGAAATTTGACGGAATTTGAATTGATTTGATTTGAAAATTGATAAGATATTGAGAACCACAAAACGAAGAATATAACTTAAAACAATGCTGTAATGAGTTCATTACAGCATTATTTTAGTAATGCAATAAACTCATTACGATATTGAAATAGAAAAAAGTGAAGTTTTACACCAATTCTCCGATGATCACATTGAGTGAGAGAAGTTAAATTTTTTTGATATACAAGGAGTACCAAGTTCGACGGCCTATTAGACGTTTCTGGAGAACTGGACCTATTTAAAATCTGAAAATTGGAATTATGATATTGTGCAACAAAATCTACCGAGCTGAAATATTCTTGAAGCCTGACCACTTTCACTTATACAGGGTATAAAAAAAGTTTTTGAAATTTTTTTTTTCTGTTTTTTCGTTTCAAATTCTGATAGAGTATTCAATTCTGAATACATTTGTATTGAACTCGTTGCTTTCGTCGAAATAATTCCCAAAATATGAAGAAAAAACTGAAGAAAATAGAAAGAAAGATTCATAAAATCTGTTTCATAACAACAATGTTCTATGATCATAAAAAATAAATGATTCCAATAATTCACTAGTGGCATACTTTTTTTCTGAATTCATTCATTATTGTTGATATGAATCAGATTTTATAAATTTTACTCTAGGTATGACATGAAATCAAAAACTCCTAAATAACTCAAGAATTATTAATTTCAGGAGCATTAACATGTTAAAACACTATCATTATTTTTCTCCGCAGAATCCAACGCAACCATAAAAAATAGGGTTTTAATTCAAAAAACGAAAGTTATGAGGCAATCTTGATCCCAATTTTTGACCCAACATTAGGAACACCTGGTGACGAGTTTTCCAAAATTCTAGAAATTCATAATATTTCCACAGCCTTTGACTTCAAAAATGTGAAAACGGTTTGTGCTTGAGATATTTAGAATAGCAATGACAAACATAATACCGATTACTCTTATATCTCTTTTTTCTTCAGTTTTTTCTTCATATTTTCAGAGTGATGTATTCAGAATGGAATACTCTATCAAAATTTGAAACGAAAAAACAAAAAAAATTTTGAAAATTTTTTTTCATAGCCTGTATAAGTGAAAGTGATCCGACTTCAAGAACATTTTAGCTCGGTGTATAATGTCGAACAATATCTCAATCTCAATTTTCAGATCTCAAATTGGTTCAGGTCTCCAGAAACGTCCAAACTTAGTACACCCTGTATATTAGCATTTGGAAGGCACAGGGTATTTCTGAAATTATTGAGATTTCGGGGACACTGTGTATCTCGAAAACTTCTTCGACAGATATTTTCCCATAAAATTCATTGGCGTACAGTGTACTCTAGTAATGAGAGTCGGATTAATTGCTACATGACCTGAGACAGTTAACCCCCATCGCTTAGTCTCTTTCATGCATCCTCGTTATGTTTCCGACCCAACCAATAGCGTCGAGTTTGAAAGCAGTCGATGAATTTTCTCGAGGATGTAGTTCGATAAAAAATGCGAAAAATATTTTCCCCCTGGAATCAGGAATTTTCAGGTCCTAGTGATTTTCCATATTTTCATTCCAAAGTCAGAAATCCTCATATTGAATTTTCGTTGGACAACCCTGTATGTTCTAAAAATGATGTTGAAAATACTTCAACGAATCAACTATAAAAAGATGCTTTGTTCTAGTATTCCTACGGAAGAAAATCCTTTCAGAAATCCAGTATTGTACATTTATATTTGAAGTGAGTCTGAAAAGTCATTTCTTCCTTCCAAAATACAACAGAATCCCTCGGACAGCAATTAGAGCTGACCTCACGCTTCAGTAAACATCATACTGTCGAAGTTGTTCTCTGATACCACTTCATTCGAAAAGCTTTCGTATTTTTGCGCTCTTGGATCATCTCTGCGCCATTTCACAATTATTTTATGTTTTCGAAAGGAGATATCACGGAATCTCGTTTTACTTATACTAAAAACATCAGCCGTTATCGTCGATGGAAGTTCAATTGGCCTAGAAATGACTTGATGTTGAGCGAGTAGCTGAGTGAGCTTTTTAATGAATAAACGATCACTCTATCTTGTTTCATTCGTTGCTGATGGAAGTTCAATCGATATTGGAGATAATTTCTGGAATTAGAAGTTGTGTTGATATTATTTCGGTGGTGTGGAAATGAGGTTCGAATTCCCAGTTTCTCAAAGCTCATGAAACTGTCGCGTCTGAGCCTCTA
This sequence comes from Hippodamia convergens, assembly GCA_038502775.1. NCBI lineage: Eukaryota > Metazoa > Arthropoda > Insecta > Coleoptera > Coccinellidae > Hippodamia > Hippodamia convergens. Next base: position 47,893,134 of record CM076610.1, read on the forward strand.
TGAATTATTAGGACCCATAAGTCAGGTTAAATTGCATTTGTAGCTCTAGACAGCCGTGAGTCTTCTTGCAACGCCAACGCCGTGCTTTTCTTTATCGAATTTCGAAGAAAACTGAGTACGCTATTATTTCCGGAGATGTAAATGTTCTTTGTTCGATCATTCCACTGAAAATCTCTGTTTCTACTCAGATGGAAAATGTGAAAGTATTAGGTCCAACTAATCCATTTACTTTTTTTTTTTGAAAGACACACAGTTTCAGGTGTTCATTGGCTTTGTGAATTCGCACGTTAGCCAAAAATTAATCTGTTAATGAAAATAAATGTTCAGGAAACACTGGAGAACCTGTGGGAATCGAACTCACTACCTCCGCGTACGAAGTCGACTCTTAACCTGCCAGTCCAAAACCATTTACTTAGTAACGACAGTAGTTGGTTTATTAACTCTAACTCGTTTTCTTTAATGACCAAAGCTGAAAATTCAACAAAATTTGATTAAGAACTTCAATTCACAAGGATAAATTGTATAGGAATAAAAATGGAGCCCTGTTTTGCCTCGTTATCGCTTCAATTGTGAACAACCAGACCAATTCTGCTATTTTTTGAGAATGTTCGTTGCGGTCTGAAAAACATATTTCGGGGAAAATCCGAAAAATTACGCGGAACAGATTTTCTTTGAGAAAACTTCTTGATCGACCGGCGCATTCACCAATTTGTTAACTACACCATTTCTAATTGTAATTAAGAAATTGTCAATTGACATTCAGAAAACATCACTTCTATTTCAGATAAGTCAACTGTATTTCAGAAAACATCAAATATATTTCAGGTTTGTCATTTGAATTTCCGAAATAATCAATTCTATTTCAGAAAACATAAAATGTAATTCAGATAAGAATTTAAGATATGGTCAATTTCAGGAATGGCAATTTGAAATTCATTTCATACGCTTATTGATAGCAGATTGCATTTCAGAAACTTTAATTTTCACGTGAACCATTCAAACTTTAACACAAAACTGAAAAAATTTGAAGTCATACTGGCATGTCTGCCATCGCTATTGCATCTCAACTCGGTCAAAAATATTTTCCAGGTATGTTAGTCTTTTTTCAATAACCCCCGGCGGCACACTGTTTGGAATTCTGAGGTTTGTTTTCACGTAAGTTCTTATTTTCGACCATGAAATTTCAATTGGATTGAGCATGGGAAAATAAGGGTTCATCCCCAGCAGTACTGCTACTATTTGGGTGATTACGGTATCCAATCTCGAATGGCATGCAGCATTATCACAGACGATCACTTAATCTGATAACCGGTTCCTCATATCTTGCCACTGTTGCAACAAACCCTCAACCGATTCATTTGCTGAAAGCGCTGTGAATGAACTTCGTTGTCTCTCCATGGCTAATACACCAGCTGCAGACACTGTTGTCAATTGCATCTCCAATTGAATATGTACTCAATTTGACTGATTTTCATTAGGTGTTATGTACTTCCTGAAGCTACAGTGTTAGGTAAGGAATCGATTGAGAAGGTTTAGCATATTTTTACTAAAATCCAGTGTTGAAGAAAAGAAAGAGCCAGCATCAAGATATTTCACCAGATTATATGATTGACGATATGATAACCATTATGAAAATAAGTATTATCTGACACAAAATCCGACTTAAATTCGAATTATATTCGAACTTTCTGAATTACAAATTCAAATTTCTGAAATACAACAAACAAAGTTGAAATTGATTGTTTATGTGAAAGCGTGTTAAAAATTTTTTTAACATTAGTGTTAAAAAAACTTTTAGCACTCCATTTTTTTATGATGAAATCAGATGAGAAAAATTCAGCAATCACAAATTTTCATTATCAATATTTAACAATCATTACTTATGAACATTAATATTAATCGTAAAACTAGAACAATCAGTAACATTAATGTCCTGTGACGTTAGGGAGCTTCGCAACACATTATTAGAATCCTCAGCACCATCAGTACTTGTAGAAACCGAAAGTACAATATTGGATGATGATGATCCAAAATCTGTTGAGGTTGGGAGAATGACATTTCTTTATGCAATGGAATTATCAACATAGCCATCGGCTACCGTCGTAGACTTCCATCGACCATGTTTTTTCATATCCGTAATATTTGTTTCTGATTCTGCTAGCAATGAAGAGTACTGTATATACAGTGTACCGTATATTGCTTTGGTTCTGGCAGTTTGAGGAATTGGGCAACAATAGATGGAATTTTTCCAAATGTATTGATACCAACTGGATTGATAGTGCATTTATTATTCATGTATTTCAGGAAAAAACGACGATGTTTGATGACAGAAGCGCGCAGTGCAAAGTACTTATAAAAAAAGTTTAAATACTTCCCAATAATACCGATATAACGACTGACTTTCGTTTTTGTATTTGGCAGTTGAAATGATTTATTTGTTATTTGTTATTTCGATGTCTTCCACTGATAATTCACACAATTCTTCACGCCGACAGGCTCCAAATAATCCGAAAATAGTTGCAACCTTAACCATCAAGTATTTCTCATCTGGTGCCTCCTTTATAAATTTTTCAACCTCAAAATATTTACTAACATCCACACCATTTTTAACAAGGGCGCTTGACTTTATCATTGAAAATTTGCTCCATACAATTGATGAACTCCATATTTTTGATTTTTCTTCTGAGTGTGCCAGGAAATTAGTTTCACTGAAGTTCCCTTCTACATTTTTCAATTCACACCAGGCCACGAAATTGTTATATGCAAGCAATATCGTACTGCTGAATAGATTTTTTAGGAAGGAGTTCCAGATTTGCTCTTCTTGCAGACTTTTCAATATCCAGAGGAACAACCAAATCATCACTTTTATTTATAAATGAACTCTCGACAAACATATTAAGCAGTTTAAAACTCAAAACGAAAATTGGACAGGAACGAAATTCCAGCGTCTTTTCTCATTTGTTAGTAATCATAACATTGGCAACGTTTGCTATTCACAACAACCTTTTGATTATTTGAATATTAGAATGCATTTTGAAGTTTATTGTCATTGCAAATTCGCCTATTTCATTATCAAAATAGGGCAGTTGTACAAAAAACATTGTATGGTATTTGTGTTGAAAGTGACTTTATTTTGTTTATGAAATTCTTCAATTCGCTTCGCTCATTTCACAAACTTTTTCACTCACAACATTTGTTTCGATCAAAAAGTGCTGACGAGAACTTCCAGTCTTATGAAGAAATAAATAATTGGATCGATTGGTGGATTGATTCAAGAGATGACCAGTTTTTTCAGTGCGGGATTCGTAGGCTGCTCGGAAGATATAAGGAACTAGTGGCCAGCTATGGACAATACTTTGAGTCATAAACGTTTAAGCAGTTTTTGACAATAAAGCCTCGGATTTCGGGAAAAAACGGCAGATGCAAAATTGTCACTAGGATGTTGCGATCTCTCACCACAAGTTCCATTAATTTCGCGCAGTGGTGGGAGAATTCATCAGATCTGAAGCGGCGATCGCTATTTCCTCCAGGAAATAAAAATGTTGCCATATGAGTTCTCTGAAACGAGTCCCCAAGGCAACAGGATGGATTCTTCCTCCCAAACTTCTTTTGAATGAATACGGGCGATCCAGCCCTAAATGGACACATTCCTTGCCGAATCCTTTGAGTCCCGACGGTACGGATTCCTAATACGTCTTCTGGGTGCGATATTTCTCATTTGGATTTATATTCGCGAAAGTCATACGACGAAACTTTTTTTTTGTGAAATGGAATTCCATCAAAGGAGAAACGTCTTTGGTTATTTCGTATCATGAAAGATGAAATCCTGGAATACTCGAATGTGAGGGATGCAACAGATTCTGATTTTCAGAACGAACGACAATATACCAAGTTCGATGAACTCTATGAGAAAATAAAAAAATATGTCAAAAATCATATGAAGCCTATTCGTTGATTTATAGCCCCTCGAGTACTTTTCACCTGTAATTTTCTCCTCTCCATCGATTTCTACCATTTATTAGACAAAAACGAATAAAACAAAAGAAGTATTAATAAAAATCATGACTCACCCTCTGAAAACAATTCATAACAATGTTTTTTTCCACTTCACTCATTATTTCTCTTATATTATGAAGAATGAGCGAATGTATTATTATCAACAAAATAATTGTCAAATCAGCATAATGTCAATTTTTATCGTATTAAGGTGTTTCATTGCTATCTGCGATGAATAGCTGTTCGGACAATTTGAGATGAACTTGCATCAAAGATTTGAACTTTTTTGGCTAGAACCACCGAATCTTAGAATTTTAGAATTTGAATGAATTATTGCTTTCCGTTCGCCGTAAACGACTAACGTACCATCGACCGTGGATCACCCTGTATATTTGTGTGTGTTTTCATTTCAATATCCTAGCACAAACAGAAACAGAGATAATGATCAAAATTGAAATCGCCATAACTCTAAAACAAAACAAGTTAGAAGAATTTGTAGGAGAGGTAGTGAACCCTCCGAGTAACGTTTTGGCTAGAAATTCTTATAGTGGTAGTTCATAGCATGCTAAGGACAGAAATCATCGCCTGGCACCCCTCACCCCTGCACGAAATCAAAATCTATATCTTTGAAAGTGTTAAAAAAATAAAAAAAAAATAAACTTGTTTTTTTTTTTTGTTCATTCATTTTGAAGTACAAAAAAAAATTGACAGGCAATTTCGACGAGCACAAGTACCTGCCAGGCGATTAGAAAAAGGTGTAAAATAGGAACAAAAATGAACTTTTTTCTGTGGGCTGAAATTTATATATGTGTTCGTCTGAGGCAATGAAAAAATAAGTTATATTATTAATCTTCATCATCATCTGATATGATATCATTAATTTCTTCATCATATAGTAAAGTCGATTCAAGCGTAATACACTGTGTCATAAATTGGTTGAGACTGCATTATATCTCAGCTATTATTGAAAATAGTGTCATGCGGTTTTCGAGACCCGTTTGTCACTTTTTTGTAAAACTCTTAAATCCACCAACAGAAATATTTCATCTTCTCCTGTTTCTGGAAAACAGGGCGAAAATGAAAATGTCCACTTTTTGAAGATGTTATTAGTTCTCGGGCCCTATATAAGAAAGAAAAAATATGAAAAAAATGATGATAATATTTTTACGTAGAAGTCAGTGGCGTAGCCTACAATTTTTATCGGATGAATGTTTCTGAGATATAGCACAAACTTGAAATGTTTCAGATGGAACACCTCGTATGTTTCAACGTCAAATTTTCTCATTTTTTTCTGAATACATCGATGTATCACAACCTTTCCTTTAATTCAATTAATAAATTTGAGTACTTCGGTGTGAAATGGTTTATTTGTCGAAAACCGAGCGCTTTCGGCCTAATTAAAAGGCCATCTTCAGGGTCAGCATTCAACGGACAAGATTCACAAAAGAGTGAATTTAAGACACTGTAATATTATCGGTTTCGAATATAAAACCGTGAAAACAACAAAGGTTTACAACCTCCTTTAATGAATTTCAAGGTCAACCATCAGAAAAATTTATATTTCTGTTTGTTTTTTTTAAATAACACATGAATTCTTCCACACATGCATCAAAAAAACATTTTTCAGTTGATATTTCGAGTTAATGTTAGAAAAGGATGAAATAAATGGGTTCAGGTCACATAGCTTCTCGAAGAAGTAATGATTAAATGCTTGTGAATATTGATTAAATGCGTGGGATATTTTTTTCAACTAAAATTTATTGAAGGATAGGGTGTGATACAATTTGACGTTAAAATAATCAGGGTGTTCCATATGAAAAATTTCAATCCGTTCCAATTCAATCTCAAAAACAATGCTTCGAAAAAAATGATAAGCTTCTTCGTAAAAATATCATTATGAGAAGCTTTAATTTTTTTCTTTCTTATACAGAGCCCGAGAAATAATAACATTTTCAAAAATTGTACATTTTCGCGTATTCGCCCTGTACCTATTCCAAAAACAAAAGTAGTTGGAATATTTCTGTTTGTGGATTCGAAAGTTTTACAAAAAAGTGACAAAGGGACGGGAAAACCGCATGACTCTATTTTCTTTAATAGCTGAGATATAATGCACTCTCAACCAATTTAGGACACAGTGTACTACGCTTGAAATAACTGTACTATATGATGAACAATTCAATGATAACATTTCAGATGATGATGAAGATTAATAATAAAACTTATTTTTTCATTCCCTCAGACGAACACATTTAAATTACAGCCTTACAGAAAAAAGTTCATTTTTGTTCGTATTTAAACCCTTTTCGAGTCGCCTGGCAGGTACTTGTGCTCGTCGAAATCGCCTGTCAATTTTTTTTACTTCACAATGAATGAACAAAATCGTATGAAAGTTTCAATCTTACAGGAACAAGTTTATTTTTTTCAACACTTTCAAAGATATAGATCTTGATGACGTGCAGGGGTGAGGGGTGCCAGGCGATGATTTCCGTCCTCAGCATGCTATGAACTACCACTATAAAAATTTTTAGTCTTACAGACAAAACGTTACTCGGAGGGTTCACTAGCTCTTGGACTAAATGCAGTTGATAACATCACATATATCAGTTTCTCTAAAAAAGACAATCGTAATGTGTCATTCATTTTTCTCTATCTCTTTTGGTTGAAAAGTTTCAGTTCAGGTATCACCAATTTCGCCCACCATATAAAAAACGCTATGGTTTGGTGCCTCCAACTTTCAATCGTACCCTGAATATTCAAAATATCCACGCGTGTTTCCTATCCGGTAGATTCCCATGTCCACGTTCGGACATAATTGAATCATTCCGCGAATTCTAGATTCCGAACTGATCCTTTAAGACCCCAATACGAAAATTGCGTACGAGATGATAACGCCCCCGTTCATAGGAACGAGCACGCAACAATGTTAATCCTGCATTCATGTTGTCGGAGGCATCGAACCGCCCAATCCGACTCGCATCCGTGCTGAAAAATTGAACGCTCACGCGAGCCGGATCGAACATGTCCAGTTTGGCCACAATCCGTCCCGGCACTCAAATTTAATCTCGTCGAATCGGTCAACCCACAATTGGAATATGCGTCAATCATTACACCTCAGCTCGTAGCGATCCGTTCATATTTTCCGGACAATAAAGTAATCCGATTAATCATCCAGATCGTTGGAGATCTACGAACGGTCGCTACCGGAATTACCGTTATTGGTAGTAAATATTTCAATCTCCAGAGCAAAATAAGGGCGCCATTAATCTGGACTGCGAGAATGATTGAATAAATGGATAGCTTCCGTTTTGGAAACGTCGCAATTCTTGACTTTCTACCGGAAGGCACTGGAGAACGGACAAATAGGTACGATTCTGCACGTTTTGTCATCTGTATCTCGTTCGTTTATTTCCCGCGGGATGCCAGGTATAAATATCTTTTTTATCTGGTGGAAAATATGGCTGTGAGTGAGAAAAAAGCATCTTTTGTTCTTCACCCAACTTGTTCATTCAAATCCCAAGGAGTTCGCCAATGGCATTGATAAATCCAACGACTTCCACAGGAGGCTCAGCTGTTACCCCATGACGATCCAGAACCGACTTCCCTATGTGAATGGAGCAGTGCAAAGTACTTATAAAAATAGTCTACATACTTCCCAATAATACTGAACGAACGACTGACTTTCGTTTATGTATTTCGAAGTTATATAACCAATGATTTATTCGTTATTTCGATGTCTTCCACTGATTACTCAATTCTTCACGCTGACAGGCTCCAGATAATCCGAAAATAGTTGGAACCTTAACCATCAAGTATTTCTCATCTGGTGCCTCCCTTATGAACTTTTTAACTTGTTCACGAGTGAGAATTTTCGATTTTTGGGGACGATATCCTCCACAATTGGAATATGTGTCAATCATTACACCTCAGCTCGTAGCGATCCGTTCATATTTTCCGGACAATAAAGTAATCCGATTAATCATCCAGATCGTTGGAGATCTACAAACGGTCGCTACCGGAATTACCGATATTGGTAGTAAATATTTCAATCTCCAGAGCAAAATAAGGGCGCCATTAATCTGAACTGCGAGAATGATTGAATAAATGGATCGCTTCCGTTTTGGAAACGGTGCAATTCTTGACTTGCTACCGGAAGGCACTGGAGAACGGACAAATAGGTACGATTCTGCACGTTTTGTCATTTGTATCTCGTTCGTTTATTTCCAGCGGGATGCCAGGTATAAATATCTTTTTTATCTGGTGGAAAATATGGCTGTGAGTGGGAAAAAAGCATCATTTGTTGTTCACCCAACTTGTTCATTCAAATCCCAAGGAGGTCGCCAATGGCATTGATAAATCCAACGACTTCCTCAGGAGCCTCAGCTGTTACCACATGAGGATCCAGAATAGACTTCCCCATGTGAATGGCGCAATGCAAAGTTCTTACAAAAATAGTCTACATACTTCCCAATAATACTGAAAGAACGACTGACTTTCGCGTATGTATTTAGAAGTTGTACAACCAATAATTTATTTGTTATTTCGATGTCTTCCACTGATAAATTGCACAATTCTTCACGACGACAGGCTCCAAATAATCCGAAAATAGTTGCAACCTTAACCATCAAGTATTTCTCATCTGGTGCGTCTTTTATGAACTTTTCAACTTGTTCACGAGTGAGAATTTTAGATTTTTTGGGACGATATCCTCCACAATTGGAATATGTGTCAATCATTACACCTCAGCTCGTAGCGATCCGTTCATATTTTTCGGACAATAAAATAATCCGATTAATCATCCAGATCGTTGGAAATCTACGAACGGTCGCTACCGGAATTACCGTTATTGGTAGTAAATATTTCAATCTCCAGAGCAAAATAAGGGCGCCATTAATCTGGACTGCGCGAATGATTGAATAAATAGATCGCTTCCGTTTTGGAAACGGCGCAATTCTTGACTTGCTACCGGAAGGCACTGGAAAACGAACAAATAGGTTAGATTCTGCACGTTTTGTCATCTGTATCTCGTTCGTTCATTTCCCGCGGGCCGCCAGGTATAAATATCCTTTTTATCTGGTGGAAAATATGGCTGTGAGTGGGAAAAAAGCATCCTTTGTTCTTCACCCAACTTGTTCTTTCAAATCCCAAGGAGGTCGCCGATGGCATTGATAAATCCTACGATTTCCTCAGGAGCCTCAGCTGTTATCACATGAGGATCCAGAACCGACTTCCCCATGTGAATGGCGCAGTGCAAAGTACTTATGAAAATAGTCTACATACTTCCCAATAATAATGAAAGAACGACTGACTTTCGTTTTTTTATTTGAAAGTTGCATAACCAATGATTTATTTGTTATTTCGATGCCTTCCACTGATAAATTACACAGGCTCCAAATAATCCGAAAATAGTTGCAACCTTAACCATCAAGTATTTCTCATCTGGTGCCTCCTTTATTATAAACTTTTCAACTTGTTCACGAGTGAGAATTTTCGATATTTGGGGACGATATCCTCCACAATTGGAATATGTGTCAATCATTACACCTCAGCTCGTAGCGATCCGTTCATATTTTCCGGACAATAAAGTAATCCGATTAATCATCCAGATCGTTGGAGATCTACGAACGGTCGCTACCGGAATTACCGTTATTGGTAGTAAATATTTCAATCTCCAGAGCAAAATAAGGGCGCCATTAATCTGGACTGCGAGAATGATTGAATAAATGGATAGCTTCCGTTTTGGAAACGGTGCAATTCTTGACTTTCCACCGGAAGGCACTGGTGAACGGACAAATAGGTACGATTCTGCACGTTTTGTCATCTGTATCTCGTTCGTTTATTTCCCGAGGGATGCCAGGTATAAATATCTTTTTTATCTGGTGGAAAACATGGCTGTGAGTGGAAGAAAAGCATCGTTTGTTCTTCGCCCAACTTGTTCATTCAAATCCCAAGTAGGTCGCCAATGGCATTGATAAATCCAACGACCTCCTCAGGAGGCTCAGCTGTATCACATGAGGATCCAGAACCGACTTACCCATGTGAAGGGCGCAGTGCAAAGTACTTATGAAAATAGTCTACATACTTCCTAATAATACTGAAAGAACGACATACTTTCGTTTTTGTATTTGGAAGTTGTATAACCAATGATTTATTTGTTATTTCGATGTCTTCCACTGATAAATTGCACAATTTTTCACGTCGATAGGCTTCAAATAATCCGAAAATAGTTGCAACCTTAACCATCAAGTATTTATGATCTGGTGCCTCCTTTATAAACTTTTCAACTTGTTCACAAGTGAGAATTTTGGATCTTTGGGGACGATATCCTCTACAATTGGAATATGCGTCAATCATTACACCTCACCTCGTAGCGATCCGTTCATATTTTCCGTACAATAAAGTAATCCGATTAATCATCCAGATCGTTGGAGATCTACGAACGGTCGCTACCGGAATTACCGTTATTGGTAGTAAATATTTCAATCTCCAGAGCAAAATAAGGGCGCCATTAATCTGGACTGCGAGAATGATTGAATAAATGGATCGCTTCCGTTTTGGAAACGGCGCAATTCTTGACTTTCTACCGGAAGGCACTGGAGATCGGACAAATAGGTTAGATTCTGCACGTTTTGTCATCTGTATCTCGTTCGTTTATTTCCCGTGGGATGCCAGGTATAAATATCTTTTTTATCTGGTGGAAAATATGGCTGTGAGTAGGAAAAACGCATCTTTTGTTCTTCACCCAACTTGTTCATTCAAATCCCAAGGAGGTCGCCGATGGCATTGATAAATCCAACGACTTCCTCAGGAGCCTCAGCTGTTACCACCTGAAGATATAGAACTGACTTCCCCATGTGAATGGCGCAGTGCAAAGTGTAGAAAATAGTCCATAACTTCCAATGATACTGAAAGAAAGACTGACTTTCGTTTATCTATTTGGAAGTTGTATAACCAATGATTTATTTGTTATTTCGATGTCTTCCACTGATCAATTACACAAATGTTCACGCTGAGACTCCAAATGCTCCGAAAATAGTTTCAACCTTAACCATTAAGTATTTCTCATCTGGTGCTTCCTTCATAAAATTTTCAACTCGTTCACTAGTGAGAATTTTTGATTTTTGGGGACGATATCCTTCACAATTGGAATATGCGTCAATCATTACACCTCAGCTCGTAGCGATCCGTTCATATTTTCCGGACAATAAAGTAATCCGATTAATCATCCAGATCGTTGCAGATCTACGAACGGTCGCTACCGGAATTACCGTTATTGGTAGTAAATATTTCAATCTCCAGAGCAAAATAAGGGCGCCATCAATCTGGACTGCGAGAATGATTGAATAAATAGATAGCTTCCGTTTTGGAAACGGCGCAATTCTTGACTTTCTACCGGAAGGCACTGAAGATCGGACAAATAGGTTAGATTCTGCACGTTTTGTCATCTGTATCTCATTCGCTTATTTCCCGCGGGATGCCAGGTATAAATATCTTTTTTATCTGGTCAAAAATATGGCTGTCAGTTGGAAAAAAGCATCTCTTGTTCTTCACCCAACTTGTTCATTCAAATCCCAAGGAGGTCGCCAATGGCATTGATAAATCCAACGACTTCCTCAGAAGCCTTAGCTGTTACCAAATGAGAATCCAGCACCGACTTCCCCATGTGAATGGCGCAGTGCAAAGTACTTATGGAAATAGTCTACATACTTCCCAATATTACTGAAAGAACGACTGACTTTCATTTGTGTATTTGGAAGTTGTATAACCAATGATTTATTTGTTACTTCGATATCTTCCACTGATAAATTACACAATTTTTCACGCCGACAGCCTCCAAATAATCCGAAAATAGTTGCAACCTTAACCATCAAGTATTTCTCATCTGGTGCCTCCTTTATAAACTTTTCAACTTTTTCAAGAGTGAGAATGTTCGATTTTTGGGGACGATATCCTCCACAATTGGAATATGCGTCTATCATTACACCTCAGCTCGTAGCGATCCGTTCATATTTTCCGGACAATAAAGTAATCCGATTAATCATCCGGATCGTTGGAGATCTACGAACGGTCGCTACCGGAATTACCGTTATTGGTAGTAAATATTTCAATTTCCAGTGCAAAATAAGGGCGCCATTAATCTGGACTGCGAGAATGATTGAATAAATGGATCGCTTCCGTTTTGGAAACGTCGCAATTCTTGACTTTCTACCGGAAGGCACTGGAGAACGGACAAATAGGTTAGATTCTGCACGTTTTGTCATCTGTATCTCGTTCGTTTATTTCCCGTGGGATGCCAGGTATAAATATCTTTTTTATCTGGTGGAAAATATGGCTGTGAGTGGAAAAAAAGCATCTTTTGTTCTTCACCCAACTTGTTCATTTAAATCCCAAGGAGGTCGCCAATGGCGTTGATAAATTCAACGGCTTCCTCAGGAATCTCAGCTGTTACCACATAAGGATCCAGAATCGACTTCCCCATGTGGATGGCGCAGTGCAAAGTACTTATGAAAATAGCCTACATACTTCCCAATAATACTGAAAGAACGACTGACTTTCGTTTATGTATTTGAAAGTTGTATAACCAATGATTTATATGTTATTTCGATGTCTTCCACTGATAAATTACACAATTGTTCAATTACACAATCCGAAAATAGTTGCAACCTTAACAAAATAAAACGTGTCTATTAAAATATTTTCTGGGAGGTCTCTGCATTTTCTTGAAAAATTAATATGGGTTTCCTCTCCTAGTCTCTGAAACAAGAAACAATTAGAATAAAACTAAACCTTCGAATGAGAACCAAAAATCAAGAAATTGTATTTACAATATTCCCTGTAGTTGTGGAAAATCTTATACAGGAGAAACATCAAAACCATAAAAAATCAAAAAACGTGAACATAAGAATAGCATAAAAAATAGAGATATTGGTAGATCACAGATAGCAGATCATGTATGTTCCAATACCGGCAATCACATGATGGATTGGAATGGAACAAAAATTCTAATGACGGAACCTGATGGCTTTAAAAGAAAAATCAAGGAGTCAGCTTGTATTTTGTTGGATGAGGCCATTAATCTCACCAATTGTTCAGTAGGAATATATCGAATTTGGATGGATTTATTGAAAAAAGAACTGGTTTCAGGGAATTTTGAAATGAAATAACGATATCAACATCTAGTAATCAACATTGATCTATGTCTATGTTGGATTGACAAATGTCAATCCAAAAATCAAGAAAATTGTCACGATTCTACAAAGTTGAATGAAAATCAGTTATTGTCTGACGAAGCAGTCTGATTTAGACTCCGAAACAGAGTGTTTTCATTTTCTTTCTCTTCATTGTTAGGCAACAATTTCTTCTCGTTTTGGAATCTGACAAATTAGTGCTCAAATTTTCACGCAACGAGCCTCTCTTATATTATTAAAAAAAAATTTTCTAATTGTTTCTCGTTTCGGAGACTGGGAGAGAAAACCCATATTAATTTTTCAGGAAACAAATGAAACGTCACTTTTAACATTCATATTATTATCATAAATAACTATGTTCATGATATCTGAATTAATACGAGGCCGACGTATGATTTATGATAAATGTCTCGAACAGGAATAAAGGGCGATTCTTTCTGAGCCATTCCAAACTATTTTTTCCAGAAAAAAGACTACTTCACGTTATAGCTCAGCAAGGAAACCTCTTGGGAAGAAACAAGTACGCTACTGGATTGCTATGAAAAAAGTGCCTGCATAATGTTATTTCAACATTTTAGCACAAACAGAAACGAAGATTTCAATTCTGGCCTATAACTCGGAAACGAAAGAAGATAGAGGAATGTAGTTGATGGCATTATCAGTTTCTCTAAAAGAGACCACCGTAACATGTCATTCATTTTCCTTTATTTCTCACCGTTAAAAAGTTCTAGTTCAAGTATCACCAATTTTGCCCACCCAGTACTCATAGCTCCTGTAGCCCCAACACAAGCTAGCCGCTGCAACTTTTGCAGCTTGTTAGGAGTGGTGACTTCTTCAGTTCACAAGATGAAATAAAATGAATAGGTTTTTTCACTCACAATGCAGCTGATTTCAATCTGAAATGCAGTAATGAAAAAATAAAAGGTATTCGTTACGAAACTTCTGCAATTCCTTAATTCGGATCAACCGACAGTGGCAAACTGTCAGTTCTATCCATTCCTGCCATTTATTTTCCATTCCTTGATTATCTGCGGGATTTCGAGAATAGATTCCTGCCTTATCTCGGAAAGGATAATGGAATAAGCAAAAACTGCGAACTCATTAGAGGGAGCCCAGTTTGGTTTCGGATGTAAATTCAGTTGGAATAATTTTTCATTCCACTTCGTCGCGGGAATCAAACTCAAAATGTAAATGAGTGTTCTCGAAGAATATTAAGCAGAAAGCCTCAATGTAACTCACTAATCAGTAGCAATTAAGAAGTAACAAAACGGGTTAATGAACATTGAGATTCCGACTCGTCTTATGAGAAACTGGGGGTCAATTATTGTGTGGGTTCCATTACAATCAGAATGGGGAGGTACGTTTTTGAAAAAGATCGAATTGTTCCTAAAGTCAACAGCCAGCTGTACAAATACCCAGTCAAAAAAAAAATATTTCAGTCCTAACCTAAAGCGTTGAAATCCGAAAATGAAGTTTTCCGATTGATAAATCAACAAAATTCTGAAAGGCCAATAAGAAACCTCAGATGACCAATAATAGCAAACTCAATGAGGTACGCAAGAAAAATAAGGTCTCTTTAATCTGGGTTCCTGGTCATTCGCGAATCACAGGTAACGAAGAGGCCAACAAACTTGCCAGAAAGGGTGCTCGGAAACCACTCACTGGCCCAGAACCCTTCTGTGGTATAGGAAAATGTACCTATAAGAAAGAGTTTCTGGAGAAGGAGAAAACTGAAAGAAAAACACTCTGACAGAATCTCCCAGGGTTAGATCACTCTAAAAAGTTCCTTCGGAATTTTGAAACTGCAAGATCCAAAAGATATTTGGATCTCAATAAGAACCAACTACACCTCCTCACTGGCTTTCATACAGGGCATTGTCGCCTCAGAAAACACTTGCTGAGAATGGGCGTATCGGACATTGACGAGTTCAGATTCTGTGGGGAGGAGGAAGAAACTCCTATTCACCTAGTCACAAAATGCTTTGGCATTGTAAGCCAAAGGAAACAATGCTTTGGTCAAGAGACCTGTAGGAGTGAGGAATTAGCCTCACTGAAGCCTTCCGAGATATTGGATTTCATAAGACCTCTGGGACTGGAAGGCGAACTTTAAAGCTTTGTCAGGGGGCATAATAGACCATAAGGTTGCAGTGGACTGTAACCCCTTTCAAACTATCCACTAAAATATGAGTATCTTTCATTTTTATAGATGCTCCAAAGGCGCTTTCTTTTTTTTCAATTGTCAATCCGCTTAAGCGTTAAGGTTTTTCAGGAAGAATAAATTCCTAAGACTACTAGTTGTAAAGCTCTGAATCACTACTTTTTAAGATGATTGAGATGGAGCCTGACTAAATAAATAGAGAATCGTTCTAGTGGATCAGATATTGCAGGTAATTTGGAAGCTGCTTCCTGTGTCGTGATCACAATTCACCAGATGGAAATTTGAAATACTTGAGGTTTTTACTTCTTAAGTTTTTGTATTGTTACATATAAGTTTTCTGGTGATTTTTTACTTATGATTCGTCGTGTGATGAAGGGACTCCTGCATTTTATGGTATCAGATTTATTGAAATTGTCACCTTTATGCTTGTCTTTACATAAAATAGTACCATATCCTCGACCATATCATTTCATAATTTGGAAGATTTATAAACGGAATTATTGATTCCCACTATGATGAATTCAAAAGGGTAATGGACGAAATAAAATGATCTGTAAAAATAAATTAGATAATTCTCAACATAAAGGAAAAATAGAAAAAAAAGAGTATACAATAGAATCATCATAAAACCCCAGGTATAAAAATACTTTAGCCTACAGAAGAAACCTCGAGAACCTGAAAATAATCCATATTGAAATTATTAAAAAAGTCAAGATTTGCAGGCTAGCTCAGGATTCAATATGTTCTTGAAAAAGAGACTGATATTTATCATATGCAAAACGTAATTGTTCAGCCAACAGAAAACTATGACTCATATGAATAGCTAAAAAGCTTCGTCCATAAATAAAATATAGTGTTAGTTATAGCTCACTCACATCGATTTTTATTTCTTAGCTTCGATTTTCATTTTCTAAAAAACGAAGAAATTAATATGCGCAGTACCAAAAATAAGATCCTGCATTCTCCTGTTGTTAATTTGTATATTATTCAACGAGCGGTAATGTAAGTCATAACTCACGCAGATGAAAGCGAGTGCTGTAATTCATCAAGTGAGTTATGACCATTACTTCAAGTTAAATTCTATACTTCATCTAAGACTATAATAATTTATACAGATATACAAGTATAGAGGAAGAAGGTATCAACTTAAATTGAAAACGTCAAAATTATTCAAGCGACCCCCCCCCTCAATAACAGAAATGGAATGTTCCCATTCGGCCAACCGGCTTGTACAAGAGCTCAGAAGTTATTATAACTCACGCCGTTTGTTTAGAGACACTATTGATTGCTCAAAAGCAGTTGAGTAATGAATACATTATCGAATAGGAGTAGATAAATATATTTTGTCGCCATATTTCGAATATTGCTCAGCTTCAATATTTAAATAATTCAGCGGGAATAAATACGTTGGACAATATTTGATAATTCCAAGAATATTCGACACAGATTGTTATGAAAAAATAAGAATAGCCATCACTTCAAACTTTTTATTATACCACAGTTAGATTTAGGTCAAATATAGCGTGTTTTCTCCTTGCTAGTGTCAATTTTTGATTCGAGCTATAATAACACTGACTTAACTTATTACAAAAGTGTTACCAAAGCACTCATATAATTCTGAAGCCATTTTCAGATTTATAGAACGCAAGTTATTGATAAGTCAAACAAATGGAAAAAAATGAATTTCCTTTACTACACCTCATAATTGAGAGAGGTGTCGATTTGATTCTTCATTATGCATTGGAAATGAAGAAGCAGAATAAATCGTTAAAACGATTGACTAGATGTTCGATACAAATTCTACAGAAGCAGTCTAAAATTAAGTTTCTTGTTGGATAAACAGCAATGAGCAGAAATCAAGGCACTACTAACAGCACAGCGAGGCGATTGTCGGTATGTCATCAAGCACGGAATATTTCTTGTTTGGAGAGAGGGAAGACTCTGAATGTGATTTCGAGCATAATATAGGGAACAGCTGCGTCTGAGGAAAGGGGTAAATCTGCAGTGGATTCTATTTGCTTTGTTTGCTCAGAAACTTGCTTTGTGTTGGAGGTGGAAATTATTTGGTTGACAGGTGTTATATTGCTTACCAGGAGTGGACATTCAGTAGAAATTGGGTGTGTGAGTGCAGCAGAATGTAGGGTGAAGTTAGAGCATTCCATTTCCAACTTCATATTTATAGGTAGCGTTGCAATTTCAGAAGACAGCAGATATTTATGTCGGTGTCGGTAACGCCATCTTGAATATTTGTCCCTTAAATGAAAAATTCATTTGTGCATAAACCTGTTTTAAATGATATCTGAAAAATCTTCAATCGTTTCTGACTGCTCTTGTATAAGAGAAACAGCTTTGTCCATGTTTTTTGAACCTGGCTTTTATTGAAGTGCATTTTATGTTTCCAGTTCAAATCATTTCAATTAACGTTTCGCCTACATCTTAGGTAGGCATCTTCAAAGGATTCTTGGTCTGAGATTGTAACTCGACTGCTGAATTTCTGGAAGTTGATTGGGCCATCGCTTCCACTCAGTATTGGCTAGATTTTGGTTCTGTCCAAGACCAGCAACTATTTGCAATGTTCCAATGGAGTTCCCACTTTTCTGTTTATGTTGTCTTCATGTTTATAAACCTCAATGGCTTTCATGTTCATCCTAGGATAGTAACTTTTGAAATTCTAATTAACCTATGCCTTTGAGAATAATATACAGGGTTATTCACGAAAATGACTCTATAGAATATTTTCAGGAAAGACACAAGATTCAAGATTGACATTCAAAAGGTGAGCTACAAGTGAGAAGACGACTTCTCGTATATTTTTTCAAGGTTCTAGGACTTCCGGTTTTTCCAAAAGTGACATCAACTTTCGTTTTTCAAATGGGGAGACCCGTTTCTTATTGAATAAGTAAATTTTTCATTGAATTCTGAGTCTTTTTTATTTCAAAAGTTTGAATTTTCCCGAGAAAATCCTCTCTAAATGAGGAAATACGAAAAAATTTCAAAATTGAACTCTGTTGAAATACAGACAACTTCGAGGTTTTTTAATTAAAAATTCTCATTTCTGAGAATCTCCGAGAAGAAAGGGCTGATGCTTCTTTTCCGATAGCGTGATTTTCAGAGTATGATACAGGAGGTCACAAATTCTTTGTCAAAATTTGAAGTGACGAAGCATCAAAAAATCGTTTTTTTCTAATTGGAACCCCATTTTTCGAAGCATTTTCGAAATCTTCGTCAAGAAATAAAAGGAGCATACGTCTAAGACTACCAAAATGAATATTTCTAGAGATATTCAGTAAAAACGATTTTGTCTTCAATTTTCAATCTCATCCCGAATGTGTTTTTTTTACTGGAGAATAATTAGCGGTCAAGTGAAATTTTTGGAAATCTCTGTTATCGAGAAAATATTTTCTACAGTTCAGACGAGTTTAGTTTTTGAATTAACATGTGTAATGCGAGAGCAACAATTGGTTTAAAGTTCACAATGTGAGTATTAGTGAGGTCAACTTAAAAAATTCTCATGAATGCAGAAAAAAATAATTTATAATAATTTATAATGCTTTAAAAAAAAAAAATTAACAGAACATGTAACAATTTCATTACTGAAAATTCAAATTTCCCTACCATGACAAAACAGAAATTTTCCAGAATTAAGAATTTGGGGAAATTATCCTAAGCTTCAAAACATAAAGAAAAACTGAACTCGTCTGAACTATAAGAAAATAGTTTTTCGATAACAGAGATTTCCCAAAATTTCACTTGACCCCTTATTATTTTCCAGTGAAGAAACACATTCAGAATGAGATTAAAAATTGAAGACAGAATCGTTTTTCCTGAATATCTCGAAAAATTTTCATTCTTGGATAATAGTTTCAGACGTATGCTCCGACTATTTTTGATTTTTGAAAAAACTATTTCCTGATGTTTCCTCACTTCTAACTTCGACAAAGAATTTGGGACCTACTGTATCATATTCTGAAATTTACGCTATCGGAAAAGAGGCATCAGCTTTTCTTCTCGGAGATTCTCAAAATTGAGAATTTTTAATGAGAAAATCTCGGAGTCTGTTCAATTTTGAGTTTTTTTTTTGTATTTCTTCATTTAACGAGAATTTTCTCCGGAAAATTAAAATTTTTGGAACCAAAAAGACTCAGAATTTAATGGAGAATCTATTTATGCAATAAAAAGTGGGTCTTCCCATTTGAAAAGCGAAAGTTGATATCACTTCCGGAAGAACCGGAAGTCCTAGAACCCTAAAAAAAATATACGAGAAGTCCTCTTCTTACTTGAAGCTCACCTTTAGTGACTGCTTTGAAACCAATGCTAAAAGGATGCTGCTTCATACCTTTTTCTCGAATTTTCCGGTAGTAGAGATAAACAAGCATAAGTCGCTGATTCTTTTATATCTGAAACATCCATTTTGTAGCTCATATAATCAAACAATTCGATATCTTCAAGCTTTTCGCTACGAATTCCTAACTTGAGAACTGCCAATATTGTTTTAGCAACGGATCACGGTTGCCCCGGATACCATAATTTGATGAGATTGCTATCAAATGCAATGATAATGAGAGTCCTAGAATATATTCAGCATTTTCTTGTTAACATACAATACAGCGAGGGGAAAGAATGTAATATACTTTCTCTATTTCAGTATCGTAATGAGTTCATTACAGTACTAAAAGTAGTGCTGTAATGAAACTCATTACAGCATTGTTTTCAGTTATATTTTTCGTTTTGTGGTTGTCATTACTGACCTCCGATCCACTCGATTTTCGAATCAAATCAATTCAAATTCCGAAATCTGTCGAATTTCGTTAGTGACACCAACTGTCAAGATACAATACGAAAGTCACTAATCTGAATTTTTGTTCGAATTTCGAGAGTTGTCCACAAAACTTGACTGAAATAGAGAAAATATCGTCTAATACTCGTTGCAGAAGGCAATTCCAGCACTCATGCTTTCGAAAACTCGCTCCTTCGTCGCTCGTTTTCGAATTTCGCATTCGTGTTGGAATAGGAGCTCATTCTGCAACTTGTTTTAGAATATACTATTCTCTATTTCAGTATCGTAATGAGTTCATTACAGTACTAAAAGTATTGCTGTAATGAAACTCCTTACAGCATTGTTTTCAGTTATATTTTTCGTTATGGTTGTCAGTACTGACCTCCGATCGAATCAAGTTTCGAATCAAATCAATTCAAATTCCGTAATCTGTCAAATTTCGTATGTCACACCAATTGCCATGATACAATACAAAATTCACTAATCTGAATTTACATTTGAATTTCGAGAGTATTTCACAAAAATTAACTGAAATAGAGAAAATACCGTCTCAAACTCGTTGCAGAAGGCAATTCCAACACTCATGCTATCGAAAACTCGCTCCTTCGTCGCTCGTTTTCGAATTTTGTATTCGTGTTGGAAAAGGAGCTCATTCTGCAACTTGTTTTAGAATATACTGATATGGGATGCAAGAACATTAACCAGTCTCGGACATTTTTGTCAGACCTCGCTATCACTAGGGTGCAAACTCTACTTAAATAATATAAAAAACAAATCACTCGACATCACTGACATATGCGAATCTTGGCTTAATTTCTCGTTTCGTCATAGGCCTCCATCATCATTCCAAATTCATGTCTCTCCTCAGTAATCTTTTCGGCGAATGCAGCGAAATATACATATGCTAAAACATTTCATTTCGCCCGCAACGAAATTTCGCGTGGCGGGAGCTTTCAATAGAAAAAACACAATAAGGCCGTCTACGACACAGCGAACCATCGTAGCGTGAAGACGAACAGCGGTAATGTTTAACGCGTTTTGTCCGCTATATTTCCCACATGCGGACTGAATATGAAACGAATCTCAGACGTGGACTCGGGCCGGATCAGAGCTCTTGACCCCGTCATGCAGGCTTAGCCCGAAAAATTGATGAAATTTCAGCCGAGTCCCGGGCAGTGTTGCCATCTCAGGGGAAGCTAAATATGCTAGTTTTGCGTTCAGAAAATGCGAAAAATATGCTTCTTCATTTGGGAAAGTGCCAAGAAAATGCTAGTCTTTCATTGATATTTTTTTCTATAGTTATTTCTGAAATATAAATTTTCTTCGACTCACAACACTCGAATGTGAATGAATATTGGGGTTCTAAGTTAACAGATTTCAAAATATTCCTAGGTCCTGGGTTAAATTTTCATTTTTTTATTGTAAGAACTGTTTTTCTCAAACTTAAATGAATTGAAATATGGTTGTTGTTGTATAGATATTTATAAAATATGTTATATCTTAATATTCCCAAATGGATATGCAGATTACTCGAAACTTCTGAATGCGTTTAAATTCTAACTTGAATTTAAATCTCGGTGATTTAAGCTTTGATACTTCACAAAAACCAATGTTTGACATTCTTCATTTTATGGTTTCTCAGCTCCCAAAAGAGTATAGGATAAGAAAGTTACGATACCGGGTTTTTCCAAAGCATTTGAAATTTTGAATCTTGAAGACCAAGGGTGCTTGAACATATTATGATACACGTAACGGGTGCGGCATTGGATTTGAAAATATTCCGAATATTATCGACAGCCTCGCGTTTATTCAGAGATGGGAATTCCCAAGAAAAAAGCCAGATGTCCGGCCGGATCGATTAGAATTGTCCAAGTTTGTTTACATACTTCCTGTAAATATATCGGTTGTTGCAAGCTAATGAAAATTTATTGGGGTTATGAAATTCTGTGCGCTTCTTTTGTTCGTTTCATTGAAGAGGGTAACAGTGAAAGAAGTACCTACTCAGTCGATTCTTGTGCATCTGTTGATTTCGAAATATTAGGAAAGTCCGTCAATAATTTTTTTCTCTTTTTCTTTCGGAAATATGCTCAATAATATGCTATATGCTAAAGGTTGAAAATATATGCTAAACATGAATCAAATATGCCAAATTTAGCATTAAAAATGCTGAATTGGCAACCCTGGTCCCGGTCTTGACATTCTACGCGGGCCGATCTCCGCAACGTTTGACCCGAAATGTTGCGCTAATGTGGTTCCCGATCATTAAGGTGGAGAAAGTTGCGGAGGATCGGGGAATGATATCCGGAAAAGATCAAATGCGAAGGTCCCCTCTCGTTCATTTCCATAATCGCGTTTTCCGAACCGAGGTCGATGCGGTTTGGGAGTTGCGAACGTACTGAGTGATTCTTGGTTTTGAGGTTTAAGACTGCATAATCTCGAGTGGACCAGAGCTGAAGGGAGCCTCTGAGAATGTTGAGAAGCAAAGTCGGATGAAACCCATTGGGAAAGAAAGAGATTATAACAAAATTGAAAAAAAATGATTATTTTGTACAACTGATATTAAAAGTGACAATTTAAATGATAGCAAACAATGTTAAAATTGATCGTTTACTTGGAAGCGTGTTGAAAATATTTTTAGAACTCCATTTTCTCTTGATTAAATCAGATGAGAAAAATTCAGCTATTGCAAAATTTTTATTATCAATATTTAACAATCATTACTTGAACATTAATATGACTCGTCAAACTAGAACAATTACTACACCATTGATGCCCTGTGGCGTAAGGGAGCTTCGCAACACATTACTAAAATCCTCAGCACCATCAGTACTTGTAGAAACTGGAAATACAATATTGGATCCAAAATCTGTTGAGGTTGGGAGAATTTTTTCAGCAATGACATTTCTATATGCAATGGAATGATCAACATAGCCCTCGGCTACCGCCGTAGACTTCCATTCACCATGTTTTTGTATATCCGTAATATTTTCTCCTGATTCTGCTAGCAATGAAGCGGAGGATCTTCGAAAACAGTGTCCTGTATATTGCTTTGGTTCTGGCAGTTTGAGGAATTCGATAACAATAGATGGAATTTTCTCAAATGTATTAATACCAACTGGATTCGCAGTGCATTTATCATTCATGTATTTCAGGAGAAAACGACGATGTTTGATGACAGATGGGCGCAGTGCAATGTACTTATGAAAATAGTCTACATACTTCCCAATAATACTGAAAGAACGACAGACTTTCATTTTTGTATTTGGAAGTTGTATAACCAGTGATTTATTTGTTATTTCGATGTCTTCCACTGATAAATTACATAATTCTTCACGCCGACAGGCTCCAAATAATCCGAAAATAGTTGCGACCTTAACCATCAAGTATTTCTCATCTGGTGCCTCCTTTATAAACCTTTCAACTAGTTCACGAGTGAGAATTTTCGATTTTTTGGGACGATATCCTTCACTTTTCCGTTTTAAATATGCTATTACTTTAAAATATTTTCTAACATCCACACCATTTTTAACAAGGGCGCTTGACTTTGTCATTGAAAATAGGCTCCACAAAGTTGATGAACTCCATGTTTTTTATTTTTCTTCTAAGTATGCCAGGAAAACAGTTTCACTCAGGTTTCCGTCTACATTTTTCAATTAACACCAGGCCAGGAAATTGTTATATGCAATATCCTACTGCTGAACAGATTTTTTAGGTAGGAGTTCCAGATTTGCTCTTCTTGCAGACTCTTCAATATCCAGAGGAACAACCAAATCGCCACTTTTATTAATAATTGGACTCTCGACAAACATATTAAGCAGTTAAAAACCCAAGACGAAGATTGGACAATAACGAAATTCAAATGACAGCGTCTTATCTCATTTGTTAGTAATCATAACGTTGGCAACGTTTGCCATTCACAACAACCTTTTGATTATTTGAATATTAAAATGCATTTTGAAGTTTATTGTCATTGCAAATTCGCCCATTTCATTATAAAAATAAGACAGTTGTACAAAAATCATTGTATGGTATTTGTCTTAAAAGTGATTTTATTTTGTTCGTGAAATTATTCAATTCATTCCGCTCATTTGACAAACTTTTTCACTCACGAAATGAGATGTCACTTTTAACACTCATATCATAAATAACTAATTTCGTCTATTTCAGTAGGTAGTTACTAAAAGTAGTGCTGTGATGAACTCATTACGCCATTGTTTTCAGTTATTTATACTTTTCGTTTTGTGGTTGTCAGTACTGACCTCCGATTCTATCAATTTCCAAATCAAATCAATTGAAATTCCGTTATTTGTCAAATTTCTTAATAAATAATGTGAATTTTGCATTGTATTTCGAGGGTATTTCACTAAACTTGACACAAATAGAGAAAATGTCGTCTTAACACTCGTGGAAGGTAGGCAATTCCAACCCTCATTTTGCATTCGCGTTGGAATAGGAGCCCATTCTGCAAAAGTATATTCCAAAATAAGTTGCAGAATGGGCTCCTATTCCAACACGAATGCGAAATCCGAAAACGAGAGACGAAAGAGCAAGTTTTCGAAAGCATGAGTGTCGGAATTGCCTTCTGCCACGAGTATTAGAAGATATTTTCTCTATTTCAGTCAACTGAATTAGCTGGTCATCTCTGTTACACCCGATAAATTGGGAGATCTGAATACATTCATTCAGAAATTCTCGTTCTTTTCATTTTAACTCAACATTTGGAATCACACTTTCTTGACATCCCCTAAAAATTAATGTCAGAAACTTCAAAAACCTTAAGAAAAAGAAAAATTCTTTGCCTTTACGGAGGCCACATGGAGAACATGATAAGGCCAAACAAGGTGGAAACCGGTATATCTCTCATTTCAGTGACAAAATCTGAAATCATTTCTCCAACCTCATGATAAAAGATCTCTGAGCCTGGGAATTGAAAATGGTATTCATTCCGAAGATAATAATAATAATAATTATTATTTTGACTTCATCTATGTTTTAAAAAACCTTGTTGTTGGGTTTTTGATCAAAATTTTCAATCAAAATACATAAAAGCGACAAGGCAATTTGTCAATCTGAATGGAATACATGCATCCTCTTGAGAAGTCTACCGCAGATGTGGGCGAAATATTTGGTGAAATAATTCCTACTAGACCACGGCCATTTTTTTCGTGCGTTCTTTAGTTGAAACTGTATTAAATAACGTTAAAGTTCGTATAGGCATATGATGGTAAAATTCTCAGAGAATATTGAAAAAATTCCAAATAACATTAGTCGTTTTTTAATTCCAATCACCCAGCGCAATCTTGTTATCCACAATAACTTGGAGAAAAGCTTCCTGTTCCGGAATGCGAAACTTCTTCGGCTCGAACGTAGCCGTTATCCGAAGATTCGACAGCATGAACCTCGTTGATGGATGACCGGGATTTCCCGTTTCAGCATCTAATATTTTGATTATTAACCAAGTCGTCTATATGGAAATGAGACCGGGCACCCTTGATCAATTTTGATATGAAATCTGCCCGGACTGGATAAGTCTTCAGAGGAGTTTTTTGCTGTCCTACGGAACACCAGAATTCGGAATATTTTTGTTCCTAGCAAAATATATAGATTCACCCCCATTCAGATCTGATAAGGCTTTGTTGGATATCTGAAACTGCAGTGGAATCTCATCAATAATTATCGAATACACTTCATTTTGGGAGGATTCTGCATTTTCTGAGGTTTCACTCAATGTTTTCGAAACAAAACCAATGATTCCCACTCAAAAGCTATTCGAAACTATGAAAAAAATATTACTATATTTTGCAATATCAGAGAAAAATGTTAATATATTAGAAATATAGTCTATTTTCATAAGTACTTTGCACTGCACCCTTCTATCATCAAACATCGTCGTTTTTTCCTGAAATACCTGAATAATAAATGCATAGCCAATCCAGTTGGTATTAATACAATACATCTGGGAAAATTCCATCTATTGTTGCCGAATTCCTCAAACTGTCAGAACCACAGGACAGTGTTTTCGAAGATCCTCCGCTTCATTGCTAGCAGAATCAGGATAAAATATTACGGATATGAAAAGATATGGTGGATGGAAGTCTTCGACGGTAGCCGAGGGCTATGTTGATCATTGCATATAGAAATGTCATTGCTGAAAAAATACTCCAACCCTAACAGGTTTTGGATCATCATCATCCAATATTGTACTTCCGGTTTCTACAAGTACTGATGGTGCTGAGGATTCCAATAATGTGTTGCGAAGCTCCCTAACGTCACAGGGCATTGATTTATTCGATGTTAGTGATTGTTCTAGTTTTACGATTAATATTAATTTTCATAAGTAATGATTGTTAAATATTCATAATAAAAATTTGCAATTGCTGAATTTTTCTCATCTGATTTCATTATAAGAAAATGGAGTGCTAAAAATATTTTTAACTCTAATGTTTAAAATATTTTAAACACGTTTCCACGTAAACAATCAATTTTGACATTGTTTGCTGTCATTAAAGATGTCACTTTTAATTGCAGTTGTGCAAATATAGTTCTTCTGGTTTTTCTCGTATTATTCCTGGATCCTGACATGAAACACAGCCTGTACATCATTTTCTTCGTTCAGTACGATGAACAAACCAGAAAACTTCGAAATATTGAAACAGGCTAGGTTTCGTTCTCATTGTAAAGACATTACGATTCTATTTTCGAAAGGCAAACATATAGTCCGTCTTCTTGAATGCCTATAGTCATACCAGACTCAATTCTGAAAATGGAAAAAGGAGATTGGGTCCACTGGTGTCGCTATGGAGGGGGGGTATTGGTGGTAATTACCCCCCTCCAGGAAAATATTTTCTTCTGAAAAATAAGACATACAATCATCACATAGGAGCATATCGTGACAATATATTATATCCCTTGATTGGGTCAAATTGAGCTCTATCATCATTTTTTTAACTCGAATAAATCTGAAATACTAGAACGAGGACTTGACCGAGCGAAAATTCAGTCGGTACATAATATTGTTTCGAACATATTTTTCACAGTTCTCCCTACACTCTCTGCCCAATTTGGAAACTCAATTGCTCTTGTGTTGAGAGGGTGGATCTTCACGTATAGTTTTTCTATCGGAGTAACACAGATGAGAGTTTAAAATTCAACCCCAGAATCCAACCGGAATTAAAATTCTCCATAATTTCCTGAAGAATGTTTACTCCAAATTCGGTTATGCCAGGATCACGCACTATCGTCGAAATACGTCTTCGAATTTTAAGGGTTGAAAACTTTGTCCCAGAATCCCAACCAGAGTCAATTTTTTTTTTCTATTAGTAATATCTCCCTAGAATATATTTTCCTATCAACTTTATGGGTTACAGTATTCCTGGAATCATCGCATTATTCATGCGGATAGATTTACGTGTATTAGTGATCAAAACTAGTCTTCACTTAGTTTTTACCTATTTTGATTTCTAGAATTAGCTAGCAAATTTTTTGTTTTTTACCTCCTGAAATATTGCAATTTCTGCAATGATTGAGCTTCCTTATTTTTTCCTGTTTGCGAGTCTCTATATCGTTTCATAGAAAGTAGTTTCATCACTTGACACATCTGTAATTTTGTCCACCAGTTTGTCTTTGTTTCACAAATGGTCTTCGAGTTGTTTTTTTCATGAGAATGTGGAAAATGAGACTCTTATTAGTGTTTTCTAGAAGATTTCTTCGATATTCACTCGAATTCGAAATAATATTTTTTTTTACATTACACTTATTGACTACCTACCTAATATTTTCGTGGTTTCGTTAACAAATTGGCGGAGGAGCTGGTTCCCCGAACTATTTTTTTCTGAGGATCTTGAATGGTATATTCAATCGAACTTTCGATAAAATGTCATAACCATGGGCGTTCGAAACGTGTGCCGATTTTCAAGTTAATCAGACTTTCGAAAATGGGTGCAAATTACGATGAAAAATTCTTTTCATACATACGTACAGATCAAGTTAATAAAAGCGTGTAATGAACCATTCTAAAATGCCTATCACCCTTTATAACGATTGATTATATTCAGAAAAGTGATACAACATTCAACCAAAAAGAAATAATAATTGCGAAAGAAAATGGGACACTATTTCCACTAAATCATGGAAGTGATATATTAACGAACATTTTTAACAGCCTTCATATCAAAAGTTGGATTCAATAATAATCTGTGTCGACATCTCGCACAACGCAAAAAAAATCCTGCCAATATGTTAGGAAATCAAAAGCAATATTATACCATGTGGCTGAGAAGTAGGACTGTTCTTCTAACCTTGATCGTCTTCACAATTCCAGGTGAGTACGTTCTGATGTTTCCAAAGATTCCTCCAGAAATATTGCTCGTATTCCGTACAGAGTATCGAAGCTATTCCTGTAGGAATCTATCAATATCAATGTAAGGGAAATATTTATTTTGACTGGAGAAACCTGAAGCGATGTTATCTTCGAAGTGAAAGAATGTAGAAAATTCTAGGCACTGCCTAACTAACTTATTTTTATTCAAGTTCGGTATTGTAGAATGTTCAATGGACGAATTTCAAAAAAAGATATACTTCTTCCTCTGATATCGACCTTCTCTTCCATCTGAGCATATTATAATTGTTGGAGTCCATCATAATATGTTTTTTCCTGTAGCATTTCAGGATGTTTCCATTCGAAACCACATTAACCTGAATGTTTTTGTTTTTAAATTATTCATGTGCTTCTTGATGATTGTATTGTAGACCAGTTAAGACTTCAGCTTCTTTTTGCAGGGTATTAATTTAAGACCAAACACCACGTGCATCCAGGTTGAATAGTGTACTGATAAAATGCGGGGTATTTATGAATGATTATAACATCGCAATTTACTTCACATTTTTGCTTATCGCTACAAAATCATGAGATGGATTAGACAATAATGATAGAAACAGCCAGAAATGTACTGCTCCACAAGAGTTAGGGATATAGTATTCAATCGTTTTGAAAAGTATGTAATCTTCGAGTTAATCGCTGTAAAATCATCAAAAAGTCAATAACAACTTCAATCGATCCAATAAAAATCAGTATGAGACATTTCGTCAATCTGGTCGCTTTTTTTTCTGAAGTTTGGTTCTTTGCATATGCTCCATGAATGTTCTTATTTTGGAATGGAGTAAGTTTATCAACGGCTTCGATTTGAAACGAGTTTTCCGAAAATGCCAAGACGTAAATTAACAAACGCTGAGGCTAGTAGGGCTAATCGGAATGCTACAGGGTGGCCTAACTAACGTTGTTGTAAAGGAAAAGCTCAAAGTCAGCCAAAGTGTGATATCTCGACTTTGGAATAGGTTCAGGAAGACAGGTTCCGTGTTGGAGAGACCAAGGCTTGATGGGCGACGAAAAACAATACCTGCTCAGGATCGTTTCATCACCGTTTTGGCGAGAAGAAAGCCTAAATACGTGTAGAATGCTACGAAATACTCTTCAAAGTCTTAAAATGCTTGAGTTCTTTTATTTTACTCGATTTTTCTTAACCGCCCAGTATATGCTGCAAACCTACAGGCTGAAATAAATTTCATATTCTGCAACTTGAAATCAAATTAATATTGATTTTCATCACAAAATCTCATTCGAACTACATTTTTTTGCAATTTGAGTCGATATCCCTAACTCATGTGGATCAGTTCATTTTATTCAAAGAAGTTTCTTGTGTGCTTCGTAATAAAACTTTCTTCAGGAGCAATTCGGTTGAAAAGTTAGTATGGAACACTAACATGAAATACTAAGAAACGCATGCATAGATTTCACGATCTACATCAGATTCAACAATATTCTTTATTCAATTTTTTTTTTATTAGGCAATATCGTTTCAAGCCATTGCTGTCTAGTATAATTCTTGTAGAAAATGTTATAACTTCATAAATGGTAGGAGCTCAAAGATTCAGGAGAAATAAGGTTTGATTTTGGAAAAAGGTTCAGGTTTCAATATCCATAAATTAAAAAAATTTAAACAAATTACTCTGCACTGAACCAATATTTCTGCTTCAAAAAAGTATCATCCGAATAAGGCCAAATAGTCTTAAAATTCACAACGTTTTGAGTGACTATTGTGGGGCTATTGACGATACCTCATAATATTCAACATTGAAATTAGCGTCTGGCGCAGTGTTGGAAAAGAGGAAAATTCCTGGCAATCTTAGAATTATGTTTTGAAAAGTCTAATCGATGCAATAAAAAATTAATAAATATTCTTAAAACAATTTTACCAGCAAAGAAAGGTATCCCACTGATGAAAGCAACCACTACCACCAGCCAGATACACTGGCGTCACTACGGGAATAATCCCCCCCCCCCCCCAAGGAAAATATTCAGTTCGGAAAATAAGTCATACAATCATTACATAGGAACATATCATGACAAAATACTATATCCTAAATTTTTTTACGCCCCCCAAAAAAAATATCTAGCGACGCCCTTGGCCAGATAGCCCGTTTCATGACCCGGAGACTGACAGAAACAGCATATCTAAAACTGTATATGCCTTTATATTGACGAATAGTATACAGATCGGGAAAACGGAATTGGAAACATCACAGTTCCTATAGTAAATTCCAACAGGACCATATTCTAGTGGAACAGTGGAAGAATCAAAACCTCAGAGGAAAGTGATATCGAATAAAAGTGTCGAATCTAATCAGTAACACTCCAAACGCGGTATGGGTGATTTCATATCTTTTGTAAATGAATACGACAATTTTATTCCACTCTGACTCGAGGAGTTTATTTGCTTAATGAATGACACAAATAATTTCCTGTGGAAATTAGTATTAAGGTTCTTTTCCGCCAAAACTGGTTCGAAAATGAAATATCTTCTAGAAAAAGAAAAAATTGAAAAACAAAAATACATCCTACGAGAAGAAATTAAAAAACAAAAATCAATTCTATGAAAATAAAAAAAAAGGAAACAAAAACCAATTCTAAAACATGCGAAATTGAAGATCGAAAAATTCAAATTGAATGTTCAAATAATCCAAGGCAAGAATGAAGGAAGTTATCGTCTCCGCAATAGATTGACCACCGAAGTACCATTTTATGATTTGAATTTTCTCTTTAACCGTAAAAATTTTGATTTACACGAATCTTATTCGTTTTCAAATCGTCGAGCTTTCACGTCTGACGTTCGGATTCGACTAATGTGCATTGCAATTCGCGGCAGCCGAGATCACTCCCTCTTGCCGAGACTTGCCATTCCAACAGACTGATGAGATTTCGATTCTTCAACTGTTCCACTAGACTTGGAGCGCATTAGAATTTAACATTCATATTCCTATGTTTCCATAAGGATTTTTCATCTGTATTTGCCTCTTCATACCCAAAAAAACCTCTCAAATATCCCGTTTTCAGAATGCTTCTGCCTACGCCTAACGAACATGACAGCTCCTCTAATACAAGACCCGAGGGAGAAGATGAACCTCTTCTGTGAATTCGACATGGGCGGAGAAGATCTCTACGCCGTGAAATGGTACAAAGACGACCACGAGTTCTTCAGATACAGCCCAGCCGGCCAACAGCAGCTGCTGCAGTTCCAAGTGTTGGGGGTACACGTGGACGTGGCCAGAACCAAGTGTTCGATGACGTCTTGCAATCTGGTACTCAGTGATTTATCGAGGACGTTCAGCTCAGGGGCGTACAGGTGCGAGGTTTCGACCGAAGCACCAACGTTCAGGTTGGCTTCTCAGACCCATAATATCACAGTGGCAGGTGAATATGAATTCAATATGGTATTTATCATCTATATGATTGAAATACGATCTATGGCTCCGTTAGACGCTTTATCACGTGCAAACGACTGCACCGAATTGAATGATTATTTTTTTGTTGTGTTCATTATGGGACGGACAATGTTTCAACAATGTAATATTTTAGACAATGCACGTACAGGGTGGTCAGATTATGATGTTTTAATACCACATGTCCCAAATTAAGCGAGATAGAAAAAAAAGTAATATACATGTCATGTTCTCTTTTTGCGAGAAACTCAAATTGCTAAAGATCGCAATTCGCTAAGGTGTCTAGTTTCCATGCTACAGGGTGATTTTGAAAATTGGCCAATTATTATATTTGGCTATAACTTCCCCAGTGTTGCTCCTACGCTCTCGAAATAAAAACATCTTTAGTGAAAGAAAGGAGAAAATAAGTCTGATACACCATTTAGTTTCAACTCTCTTATTTAATGATTCATATAGGCTGACATGTTTCGGCTAATATGCCATTGTCAAAGCCATCTGGATATTATACGAAATTATTGATAAAATTGCCTGGAGCATGATGTTGAGGTTATTAAAATTTTAGAAAGTACAAGGCAACTTACAGTATGAATACAGAGTTATGTCAGAAATGAAATAAAAATCCCCAATCAACGCTTCGAGCTGATACAACATAAACTAGTCAATTTCACCAAATAAGCATGAAATCTATCTCCTCTAGAACTCGTAAAAAGGTTTTGCCGCGTTACCAGTCGAAAAGAGGATATGTCACAGATAATCTACAAGGCACAGAAAAGAACAAAAAGGAATTGATCTTCTTACTAGATGTAAGATCAATATTACAAGAATACAATAAAACTTTTCCATTTTATTATTTTATTTTCATTCAGTGTTTAAATTCAACCATAGAACAATAGCGGAGGACAAGACAAACATTTTTCCTCATATTGAGAATGAAACCAACAAAATACTATCCTCCTGTTGGAGGATAGTATCAGACTTATTTTCTCCTTTCTTCCTGTATTCTGCACCATGGGTTTTCGTGAATTTATCTTAAGTGGAGTTTTTTCAGTACTTTTTACCAGTACTATCAAAATTTTAGTGTCCCTTCAAATTTTAGGGAAATTGAAAGAATTAATTTTTTCAAATGGAAACCATAGTGTGCTATTATGATTTTCAATAGAATTTTCTTGGACAAATGTCAAAAATATATCATGATATACTTTCTAGGTCAAATATCAAAAATTCCCAAAAAGCAATTTTCGATCAACAATATCAAAGAGGGTTTTGATTTTGACTCATTTCTTCTCACCTGAGAAAGTCATACAACTTGAGCCTGCTTGAATTATGTTGACCGAAAAGTGTTTTTTTTAGAATATTTCTAGCTCGGAAATATATCATGATATATATTCTTCAAATTGTCTAAGATATGTTCATTGGAAATCATCATAGAACACTACGGTTTCCATTTGAAAACAAAATTAATTTTTTTAATTTCTCTGAAATTTGAAGAGGCACTGAAATTTCGATAGCACTGGTGAAAAGTACTGAAAAAACTGCCCTAAAGATGTTTTTATTTCGAGAGCGTAGCGGCCATACTGCGGAAGTTAAAACCAATTTTAATAATTGGCCAAATTTCAAAATCACCCTGTAGTATGGAAACTAGACACCTTAGCGATTTGCGGTTTTCAGCAATTTATGTTTCCTGAAAAAAGAGAACATAACGTATATATTACTTTTTTCATATCTGGCTTAATTCAGGAGATGTGTACTTAAACATCAAAATCTGACCACCCTGTACAAGAAAGAAAAAACGGAATTTCATTATTAGGAATTTCACACTTAGCCAAAACCATGAGCAGAGTCTCTCGCACTGACACTGACAAAGATGTTATATCGAGTAAATCGAAAATTGGGAATATTATTATTGACGATTCCAAAGTTACAATGTTTTTATAGAAAGTTAAACCTAGTGAAAGAGAAGGTAATTAATTGGTGTTGGCAATCGAAGGTTTAACAATATACCTAAACATCGTCAGAATGAAAACGAATATCAGTCTGTGGTTTTTACAGTTCAATAGATGAATCCATTTGAATTCAATTGGTTAGTGTTATAGCTTAACACTTAAAATTCTACAGAAAAAGGCATGAACACAATAAAGTCTGAAATAACTGCCTATATTTTTCGAATGCAAGAATCAGTATATTGTTGTTATAGAAGGTGAGCCATCCATAACATTCCACCCCGAATTTTGAGGTTTGGGATGGAATAACGAAAAAACGCTCGGACAGGTAGAATTTTTTTGAGAGGGTGATAAATAAGGGTGTTCAAATGAGTTTGATATCACTACCCCTCTAGCCGCAACCACTTGAAGCAATTATTTTTGAATAGGAAAAAGGGGTCAAGCAGCACCTTGTTGGAAAGGCAATTCAATTTCCTGCATGGGTGTATTTTTTTTTCATCGCTTCATTATTATACAGAGTGACTCAGTATTCAAAATCAGCATGTGAAAGTTATTGAAGGAATACTGAGTCACTTTGTATAGTAATAAAGTGATGAAGAAAAAACACCCATGCAGGATATTGAATTCTCTTTCAACAAGGTGCTGCTCGACCCCTTTTCCCTATTCAAAAATGAAAGCTGTTAGTGGTGGTTGCAGCTAGAGGGGTAGTGACATCAAACCCATTTGAACACCCTTATTTGTCCTACTTTCAACAAAATTCGACTTGTCCGAGCTCATAGATCAGCTATTAATGCATTTGGCTCAAGAAAATCAGTTAACTTATAGAGGAAAAAAAGTAAATCGAAAAACAAAAAATCCTTTGCCTTTACGGAGGCCACACCGAAAACATTTTTGAATTATAGATGCATTCAAAATAGTAATTATCGAAATGAATGCCATTTTCAATTCCTAGCCTCTCAGGCCTTTCATCATGAGTTAATATAAATGATATCAGATTTTGTCACTGTGAGGAGAGATGTACCGGTTTCAGCCTTATTTGGCATCATCAGTAAGTAATTCCACTCAGGGACAAAATCTTCATAAAAAACTATTATGTTTGGAGCAAATAGTTGAAGCGTACTGAGTTGAATATTTCAAAGTGGCAACATCTAGTAGCGTCAAAAGAAAAGTTCAATATCTCAAATCACATGCTTTTAAGAACTGTGTATATCCTCTTACACTCCATGAGATTTTAAGGCCACTGTTAAAATCTCTTGGTGTAGAAGAGGATGTACGCAGTTCTTTTTCGCATGTGATTGGTGATATAGAACTCATTTTTTGACGAAATAACGTTCTCCGTAATGCTTGCCAATCACTGATGATAACCAAAGAAATCATCCAGAAACGATTGAAAGAAAAAATAAAAGAATCGGGATTTCTATACAAAAATTCCCTTATCTGTTATTCTTGAATATTTATTTTGAAATTATACATTCCTGGAAAGCCACTATATCCTCATGAAAAAAAATCAATCCATAAATATGTGTTATTCTTATCAACAATGACCTACCGGAGGCGAGCATTACCAATGGAATGGAAAACATTTCCTTTGACGTATCGCGCCAAGTGTCTGCAGCCATAAGAAAGAGCAGTCGATGCATATAGCCCGGCTTTTGTATGGAAACCACTGAATAACGTACTACTAAATCACGAATTATGATTCGTTTTATGGTTCAACAGTTTTCTCGAACTACAGGATGTCCCTGGATTGATGCGAGGTTTTAGTACTTGCTTCTCTGTTGAACATTTGTTTAATATTGTGTTTGAAGACTTTTTTATTGAAAATTGTGGTAAAATTGTGAATCTGATTGAACAATTAATGGGTAAAATTTTTGCTGTCATGTCAAAAAGAATCAACCAATATATTATTTTGCATCAGAAACTCAAAAGATTTTCAAGTAACAAGACTAATTTAAGAAGACGAATACAGTGTGAGTCTTGACTTGTGTATATATATATATTAACAATAGATTCTTGTGGTCAAATGAACTCCATTTTTTGTATGCCATTTTTTCCGATTCAGGCTGAAGAAAAAGATATAGCCATTTTAAACTGCGGCCTAAACCTCCGAAAAAAGTAGCAGAAATTTAATTCTGTGAATCTTTTGAATAGAGTTGCATGCAGCCAAAATAACCAATTTCCCAGTTTTCTGGAATATACAATTTCAAATTCATTCCGATACGAAGATTTGATTTCTACTTCCATCATCGTTAGTCAGTAAAGAAGCTTTATGTTTGCGATATCGCGTTGAGATTGTACGGCAAAATTTGTAGGTAAGAAAGGATATTGTCTAGAAATTCGAGAAAACGGCAACAGAAACCATAACTGAAAATAGCCAATGTAGGTAGAGAATTTCGAGAAACGGACAATATTGTTTATTTCATTCTGTTTAACAAGTTCAGCCAAATGCCGAGCGATGACAATTTTCGTAACAAATATAATGAGACTGCTATACAAAATTTAATTCTCAAGACATAATCGTTGCTGCAGCGTACATCTTAATATATAAAACTAAGTCGGCCATTTTGTTGGTTAGACCATTTATAACTCAAGATAGGATGAACTGTTTGTTATGAAAAATTTTTTGTTAGATTCTCATACGGCGGGGTTAACATAAAATACATTAAAACTCTGAAAAATCTGATAAAATGAAAGAAAATAGGAAATAATTTTTCTTCTTGCGAATAACGCGAGTAGGTGTCGCTACGGTTAATAGCGTTTTCGTGAAAGTATTATATTCGATATTAATTCGGTGAACTACATTTTAGAATAATATTAACACATCTGAGTCCATGTGTTATTCCACCTATCTTTCTTCCGAACACTACGGAAAATTTTATGTTTTGAACAAATCTTCATTCAACGGATGTTTTGGGGGCGCATTGATTCTTTTGTCTGGTGACTTCCGACAGTCACTACCGGTAATTCCAAAATTGACGGCTGCCAATGAAATAAATGCTTGCCAAAAATCATCAACTTCAAATTTGGCTAGGTAATAAAGCTCTCAATTCAATAGATATTTGCAGCCCACAAAAATGCAAACAACACCTGCACCACAAAAATTGTTGAAAATGATTTTTTTTAACTGCAAAAAAGGATGCAATGCGTCATGCAACTGCAGAAAACTTAGCCTTTTTGTAAAGCTACATGTGGGTACTGTGCAGGTGTTAACTGCCAAAACAGTTGTCCAATCTTTGGCAAAGATGAAGACAAATTTGACAGTGGCGACAGCCACTCAGTATCAGATTAATTTTTTGACACAAAAAGTATTAATTACACGTGAATAAAGTGATGCATAAATGAAATGTTTGAATGATATTTCATTTTGTTATTTTGAACAGATAGGGGTTGCTTTTAGGGGTTGAAAAATGAAAATAACTAAAACTAACGTTGATCCAAAAAACTGTTTTAAAACTGATTGAAATTAATTAATTATATAAATAAAGACCCATTTTTACACATTTTATGATGAAGGGGATGGTTTATACGGCCTTGAAGTATATGAAGACCTTCATAAAACGCTACTGAGGCCCAAAACTCACTTTGATTTACGTTAGAACAAGATTCTTCCAATTTTGGATAAAGATGTTGTTTTCACCCCTTAAAAATAATAAACATAAATCGGCATAGGGTAGGAGTAGGAGACAGGTATAGCTCATATCCAAAATTTCATCAAAATCGAAGTATCTTGATAGAATTAGGAGGTAATGCCTAATTTTCGCCCTCATTGACTGGACTAATTGAACAGGACAATTTTATGTCCACTTTCAAGGTATTATACCATAATAGTTTATTATAATATTACAGTTGCTTTTTTTTATCGATTGAGGCAGTACGAAGTCTGCCGGGTCAGCTAGTAGTACAATAAATTTTTTTTGCGAGTGGCTGACAGGACCCACCTTTCGAAATGTTGTTGGTTTTGCTTACTTTTATCCGAATATTCAGAAAACGCAGGTCTCTGGTATCCATTTTTCTGGCTAAATAGATACACTAGTGGTATGCCTTTACTTATTATTCGTCCTCTGACGGCCACCTCTGATTGAAAACTCACGAGCCGCCACTGGTGGACCCTCTTTGGCAAGTGTTATGGCCTCTTCTTTTCTTTTGATTCACGAATAACCGAAAACCAAGAAACCTTATTTTGGTGTTTGGTGTCAGTCTTTTAACATGGAAACGGTTGAGTAAAATTTGACCAAGAATAGCTCATCAATAGAAGTTCCCTGATATTTTGGGACCATTTTCAAATATAGGAGACCTTTGGACCGAAATGATAACCCTCTGGTTGGCAGAAGCAGGCGGCGCAAGAGGAAACGAGTTTTCCGCATTCTGTACGCTTATCCTTATCAACAATGGCATAGCGGAGGCGAACATCACCGATGAAATGGAAAACATTCCCCTGATGTATCGCGCCAAGTGTCTACAGCCGTGATAAAGCGCAGTCAATGAATATATCCCGGCTTCTATGAAAACCACTGAATAACGCAATAATAAATCATGAATTATAATTCGTTCTTAGGGTTCAGCAGTTTTCTTCAACCGTATATATTCATTGGCTTGAATTATTTCATTTGGGGTGGCTGTTCGCCGCGTTGAATTCCGGGACCGTGCATCCTACATTGCTCCCGCCTGGAATTGGATTAAGTTATAGGGCCCGAACACATGAAATCATCTGCAATTGTGATGATGTTTGCTCCTTGGGAGCGGCGGTGCACAGACTCCGAGATCTTGGGTCGTTGTCGGGATCGCACCCCTTTATCCAGGACCTCGGTTAAATGACATTGGCACTGTTTGTTCTCTGGTTTATTACGTTACGACGTTTTTTCGGGGTTGAATTCGGGGTGACTGGATTTCGAGAAATTCCAACAGCAGAGGAAGGGAATGTGCACAAGGTGTTCCAAATTGCTTGATTTCGACTGTTTCTGGTACTTCTGGACCAGATAGGTAAAAAACACCATTAGTCGAAACCGTTGAATGATATATATATATATATATATTTTTTTTGTTCTAAAATGTGCATTAACTTTTTTATTCACGAAAATATCTGAAAACGATTGAATTTTTTAGGGCACTTTTTCACTGTAAATAAGGCACCATATTCAATTTTTTATGCTGGTAGGAAGGGTGGAAAAACTACTTTTCTATTTTAATTACGAACGCATGCTCTTGCAACTAATACCATAAACAAAATTATAAATGAAAAAAAATTGAAAATAGTGGCTTAGTCTCAGTAAAAAAAATTACTGTGAGAAGTTTTGATCTTTTAAGATATTTTCGAAAATGACAGTCATGACACATCTTCAAAATCGATAAAATATTAAAATTTTGTTATACCTTCAAAACAATTGAAGATATCGAGAAACGGTTTTCACTTCTCGTGTTTTCACGAAAATTGAGCTCAGGATCCTTTTCAACGTTACCAGAAATAGTCAAAAACAACACTTGGGATACCCTGTAGAGGGTGGGCAAAATTAGTGATACAAGAATTACAAGTTTTTAACCATGAGAGATAGAGGAAAATGAATAACACTTTACAATAGTCTTTTTTAGAGAAACTGATAATGCCATCAACTGCTTTCCTCTATCTTCTTTTGTTTTCGAGCTATAGGCCAAGATTGAAATTTGGGCGATTTCAACTTTAGCCATTACCTCCGTTTCTGTTTGTGATAGGATGTTGAAATGAAAACTTTGTACAGGCACTTTTTTCATAGCAATCCAATAGCGTACTTTTTTTTTTCTCAAAGGTTTCCTTGCTGAGCCACATAGAGTTGTGTTTTTTCTTATGGAAACAATAGTTTGAAATGACTTAGAAAGAATCGCCATTTTTTCCCGTTTCAGAAATATATCATACATCATACATCGCCCTCTGATTCTGAATCATCCAGATATCATGAAAATTAAAGTTTGTATTTGAAATTTGAGTTATTGCGTATTCAGTAGGTTAATCACAGAATAATATATCCCTACGCATGGTGCCATTATTATTTTGCCATTGAATTATTGAATTCTTGATTCAATTCTCCGTGATTTGATCTCTGTTCTGAACAACTGTCAATTACTAAATTCCCAGTCATTATTTCCGGCAATATGAAAATATTCGAAAACTACGAGAAATATGATATGTTGAAATGTTTTATTTCAGCTGCAATAATGACGTAAAATTGACAGTTATTCTGAACAGAGAACGGAGAATTGAATCAAGTATTGTAAGGCAAAAGAATAATGACACCATGCATAGAGACATATTATTGGGTGA
Organism: Hippodamia convergens; assembly: GCA_038502775.1. NCBI lineage: Eukaryota > Metazoa > Arthropoda > Insecta > Coleoptera > Coccinellidae > Hippodamia > Hippodamia convergens. Next base: position 47,933,257 of record CM076610.1, read on the forward strand.
TTCAGCTTACTTAATACGCAATAATTCAAATATCAAATACAAACTTTATTTTTTATCAGAGAGCGATGTGTGATGTATGATATATTTCTGGAACGGTAAAAAAATTGGGATTTTTTTCTAAGCCATTTCAAACTATTGTTTCCATAAGAAATAACACAACTCTATATTATAAGTTGATTTACGTGCGAAAATTCGTCGTGTATAGGGTGTATAGGGGTTGCAGCTAGAGGGGAAGTGATATCAAACTCATTTGAACCACCCTCATTTGTCCCCCTTTCAACAAACTTTGACCTGTCCGAGCGTTTTCGTTATTCTATCCCAAAGCTCAAAATTCGGGGTGGAAAGTTATGGATTGCCCACCCTGTATATTGCAGTCGGGTGTTCCACAGTACAGTCACCTTCGGCTTTTCTTGTTTCTCATGTACCTAAATGACAGCAGGACTTTTTAGTTTCACTTTCGATCTATTTCTTACACAACATTTCAAATTTTGATGAGTATCTAAACATACGGAGTTGTTTTTTCGAATTTCATGAATACGTGAAGAATTTTCATAGCAATAATTTGCTCGAGTCTACACCCAAAATATAGGTGTAGAGACATTTATATTCTTGATTTTCTCAGTAGAATTTTGGGTTATTTTTTCGATAGATGTGAGATGTGAATTCCTGAGAGTAGTGAAGAAAAAATTAAAAAACGGTTTTGAAAATTCAAAACATAGTTGCAGAAGCTTCTACTGAAATCATTGAAGGAAAGAATCAGAGGCAGACGTTTTTTTTTTTCTTTTCAAATTTGATTGAACCAGAGACAGTTTTTCAAGAGAACAATTTCTTTTTGAATTTGTCACCAGAAATGGTACAAAAATGACATCATTTTATTTTTGTTTCAAAGAAAGATATTATTCACAAAATTCCCCATTCGGTTTGTTCAATTGCAACATCTTTCTGAGGCTGAAAAGGTATTACACCGTAAGAATTCATTATACATTTAAGCAGAAAGTTCTGAATTCCGTGGCTCCTCCAGATATCGCATAGTTATCCATCAGAAGAAGAGGTCCACTCGAAATTCTCCCATAAATCACGGATTCAACTTCTTCCTTTCTCTATCTCAGCACGAGCGTGCAGTTGCTATGGAGTTTTCGGAGAATCGTGAAGATTTCCTTGAGTATTGTGAAAAAGGTATCAATTACACGACGAGAAATTCCTCATTTTTTCGGATAAATTAATTTCGCTGACGTTCCCGGCTAATTATATTCAGCCCTTATGATTAATAGCAATGGGAAAACTTCAATATATCCATTAATTGGAATCTTATTTCCCCTTTGGAATGTTCTTTTCCAGGAGAGGAAAACTCTTGATAGTCTTCCTGCTAAAAGAAATTTATTCGAGAATACGATGGCTGCGCACTAACCATCTATAGAATTGAATTCGAGAGAAAAGTATTTTCAACAATTATTGCAATGCTATTAGAGAATAAATCAGGGTTTTTCAGTTCTTTTATCATGTTTTTTTGACATAATAGTCTTTTTATTATCGTGGTATTCCGAGTTATATCGTTCAGTTCGGAAATTGATAGTTGTTTTGATCAATTTTTTTATTCTTTCTCTGGTTTGTTCAATTCATTTCTTCTGATAACTAAGTTGAAAAAAGTATGTGCGTTTTTATATGGATCTTACATTTTTATTATTGTTCCTAAAGCTGATATCTCCAACAATTTCCGAGTGCTCTGTTTGCAATGTATATATACAAGATGCGCAAGGCCATACTTTATTAATTGTATGATAATAATACAGCACGATTCCATACACGAATAGGAAAAATTTTGTTATTCGAATTGCATTGGTTGACTATTTGAATTTGTCCTACTTAATTTTATTTCAATATTCATTTTGGGTAGTAGAATATGTCTGTTACAAAATTTTCCTCTGAGTGAAATTTATATGTGACGTTTTGAAATGAACTTTAGTGTAAGTTAAGAGTGGATCTTCAGTGGTTCACGATATATATTGATTCCTCGAACGGTTTTTGAATAATTTTTTGAACCACGTTCCTGTTTATTCTGCTATGAGTATTTTCCAATGTCTGTACCATATCTTTTTTTTTCAGTAATACCGAGCAATAATCCTACCATAGAGGGTATAAAAAGATAGGTATCTAGTTGGAGACTTTCTTGAGGGCTCTTGTACATCTGGATTGGGAGATCCGAAACCAATAATCTCTTGGTACCTCAATAATAAACCGGTAAGTAAATTTTTTTTATTTCTTTGGCTAGTATTCTGATGCAATTTTATCGTCATTTCATCGAAAAAATACTTTGATGAAGGTCAACTTTTTGTTTTCGTATTCAAGATATTCATTTAATGGATGGAATTCGTCTCTTCCTTTTTGTAGCGCTGTTTATTAAAGAGAATAATATCTCCACTCCACTCCTCAAGTCATGAGGAAGAATATAAACTCATTTATCCGAAAGGAGAAGTTTCGCTGATATTTTGTTACCTAACTTCATTCAAATATCAACAAGAGATATAGTATATTCTAAAACAAGTTGCAGACTGAGCTCCTATTCCAACACGAATGCGAAATTCTATATTTCAATGAAGTTTTATGAAATACTCTGGAAATAAATATTCTTCTTCTGGAATCTGGAATTAAAAATTCAGTGTAGTGACTTTTGTATTGTATCTTCGACAGATTACGGAATTTGAATTGATTTTTTTTGAAAATTGAGATAATCTGAGGTCACTACTGACAACCACAAAACGAAAAAATATAACTGAAAACAAGGCTATAAAGAATCTCATTACATTACGATACTTAAAGAGAAAAATATTTTTTACGAATTTCAATATTAAAGAACTCAAACAAATATAGCGTCAACGATAATGATGAAACAGAAAAGTGAAAACTTATACTGAAGAGACGCCAAATATTTCTAGAAATCCATAATGATGAAATGATTTAAAACTTGATATTTTCATAGGAAAATATAGTTTTCGTTGAGAATTTGTGTATTTTTCTTCACAAATTCGTCTGTGTTAATTCGAAAAGGTACGAACCACCCTCAATATCTTAGTCCTCATACAAAATCAGATACAAATTCACACCTCCTACGAACCAAAGTTTACTTTTTTGCATATGTGTCTGATTTCGTATCTCAAAGGGCCTGAGAAGTAATAATATCTACAAAAATGAACATTTTCGTTTCCGCGCTGTATTTGAGGAATAGAACTAGTTTCTGTTTGTGGATTTAAAAGTTTCACAAGAAAGTAATACAGGGTCGCAAAAACCGCACGTCTTTATCCTTAATAATAGCTCAGTTGCAGTCTCAACCAAAATGGGACACACTGTACAGTGTGGGCAAAATTGGTGATACCTGAACTACATCTTTTGAGGAGTTAGTGAGTGAGAGGTAGAGGAAAATGAATTACAAGTTACGGTGGCCTTTTTTAGAGAAACTGATAATGCCATCAAACGAAGTCCTCTATCTTCTTTTGTTTTCGAGTTATAGGCCGAACTTTAAATTTGGGCTATTTCAACTTTGGCCATTATCTCCATTTCTGCTTGTGCTAGGATGTTGAGATTAAATTATTATATAGGCAGTTTTTTCATAGCAATCCAGTTGAGTACTTTGGTTTTTCCCAAGAGGTTTCCTTCCTGAGCTATAACATAAAGTTGTGTTCTTCCTTATGGAAACAATAGTTTGAAAAGGCTTAGAAAGAATCGCCATTTTTTCAGAAATATATCATACATTATACATCGCCCTTATATTCATTCAGATATCATGATAAATAAAGTTTGTATTTTAAATTTGAATCATTGAGTATTAAGTAGGCTGAATCACAACATAATATATCTCTCTGCATGGTGTCATTACTATTTTGCGATCGAATACTTGACAAAATTCTCCGTAGTTTGATCTTTGTTCAGAACAACTGTAATTGAATCAAGTATTTAAACGCAAAATAATAATGACACCATGCGTAGAAACATATTATGATGTGATTCAGCCTACTTAATACTCAATATTTAAAATTTCAAATACAAACTATATTTTTCATGATATCTGAATGAATCTGAGAGCGATGTATGATGATATATTTCTGAAACGGAAAAAAATTGCGATTCTTTCTAAGCTATTTCAAACAATTGTTTCCGTAAGAAAGAACACAACTTCATGTTATAGCTCAGCAAGGAAACCTATTGGGAAAAACAAAGTACGATACTGGATTGCTATGAAAAAATTGCCGGAGATAATGGGTTGAAATCGCTTTAATTTCAACTTTGGCCTATAAATCGGAAACTATAACAGTTGATGGCATTATCAGTTTCTTCAAAAAAGACCAACGTGTCATTCGTTTTCCTCTATCTCTCACGTTTAAAATGTTGTAGTTCAAGTATCACCAACTTTGCCCACCCTGTACAGTTGTTATGTTCTCAGTTTTGGCCTTATTGCTCAGTCCAAGTTATTTAAAGATAAAACGAAAAACATACAAAACTGCACTGATGAAGGGTACCAACCAGAAACCGGTCTGCATATATTATCTCTAGATGACGACACTATTTCAGTGGTTTAATCTCAGTTTGGATCTCCGCCAGCCAAAGGTCGCAGTTCAGAAATTAATTTTTTCGTATTGTGACAGTACCTATTATTTGTTTCTATTCATAGTATGCTTCCCAATAAAGCGTTAACTCTTTTCTCATGCATAATATTGACGTTTGTCCTAGCTTAAAGGAGGTAAAAATATCACCAAAACATCTCCTTGCTCTCAATGGGTTCACACTACAAAGTCCAGTAACTTTCATTATATTTGATGAATGTGTAAGTCATATCAATAATTTCAGGCGATAAGAATTTCGTCAGGGAACTCACACAGCGCCGACCCCGTATTACCAGAAGGACGGAGAGGTAAAACTGGAGAGCACAACGGTCCAGCTCAGGCTCCCTCTGGACAAAAGGATCATCGGTAACAAAACAATAACATACATCGAGCTGGCCTGCCTACAATCATCAGACATGACTGCTGCCGCAGCATCCCTGTTCCGGAACACAACCAAGGTCATCGCCCTCACCGAGAACCCTTGATAAACAACCAGAAGCTGTACGGGTTCTTCGGGTCCTCATGCCGAATCGAACATTCCAGTCTTCTGATGTTCATAGTGCTGGTCAGTTTGGTCTATTGATCGAAGTGGGTGCTTGTTCGCTAGGGCTGAGTCGAATCAAAAGTTTGGACGGTTTGTTCTACGAGTGATTGTGGAAAGTGTTATGGGATAGAATGTGATACGGATGGTTTTCTAAACTTCTCTTCGTTGTCGAAGATCTAGTGGATTAAGATTTAAATGGATATATCAGTGATAAAGTCAAATTAAAATATCGTTATAATTCAATATGGTAACATAGCATAAGTTACTTCATTGTTTTGCGTTGGGATCAGTAAATTATTCGTTTAATATACTAAGTTTCCTTTCCTGATCCCTATCTCATTAGGTCGGGTGGAGAAAAATTGCAGTTTCACGAAACTTTCAACATTTCCAACGTATACTTCGTTGTGGACTGGATATCGTGGAACTAGTTGGAATAGAAATGATTGCTCAGAGTTAATATACTTTCGACATTCTGCTATTATCACTAAATCAGATTAAAGCTCGAATGTTAAGAAAGAGTAGTTATTTATATAAAAAGTGCAGAAGATTCTGATATTTTTCCAGCATGTGAAAGGCTTCAGAAGGTTATGTGTGATTTGGACCAGCAGTTCTGGATTCTAAATACTTTTTGTTCTGCTGAATTATGAAAGGTTGTTGCTGCTTTGTGTCGTCGTAATTTTTTTATTTCATACCATTTCAAGAAATGACACACAATGTGACCAATGTGTTATACGAGGCATGTGTTAGGTTCAACACATATCCAGAATGAGAACCGTATGAAATAATGTATGGCCCAAATCAGAACAAGCCTAGTAAAATTCAGCACAATAAAAACCCACACACAATCTTGCCAGTTGATACTCTCGAAATTCAAATAAAATTTCAGATTAGTGACTCTTGTTTTGAAGCTTGGCAGTTGGTGTGACTCACGAAATTTGACAGATTACGGAATTTGAATTGATTTGATTCGAAACTTGATTCGATCGGAAGTCAGTACTGACAACAACAAAACAAAAAATGCTGTAATGAGTTTCATTACAGAAACTACTTTTAGTAGTGTAATGAACTCATTACGATACTGAAAAAGAGAAAATGATATGTAATGTACTAATTTTTCTCATTCTCTCCATCTAAATGAGGGAAATCTGGTGATTTTTCTGAAAATTCTGACCGGCACAAGTGGGCACAATTGCGGCAAAATCATATAAAATAATTTTCGTCGGAAAAAATTGCTCTGAGCGGACTTTTTTTTCATT
>CM076610.1:47939751-48202094 GCA_038502775.1 Hippodamia convergens
TCATTTCATAACACTCGCCCCACATAATAATCCGTCAAACATAAATAACCTCCAAATTAGACATCTCCAGAATAAATGGGAGACCGTTTCTGAGGGTCAAAATACAGTTAATTGCTCTTTTCACGGACACACCACACTACGTTCTCTCAGCCTAGCCTGGGGAACATGTTGCACCTGCAACCCTTTCAAAGTGTATCCGCCCCAAAGTTTATTACCTGAATGTCGCTGAAAATGTCACATTCATTCGTACCCACGTCAATCGTGCACAATTTCAGCTACAACCTCGACTCAACTATTCCATTCCTGCAGTTACCCGACTTTGCTCCAGAAGTGAGCGAATCTGGTAGCAACAGTCAAGAATTCGAATCTGCATATTATATGTCGCAGCAGTCGCTAGCAAAAGCGCGTAGCAGTCCCATGTCTCGCGGTTGTCACACGAGCGTTACTTGAGAAAAATAACGAAATATCAATATCGCTATCGAAGCATAAAGAGGTCTTTGAGTGGCGGCAGCAAGAACTATTCATATCACTCCCTTGAAATTCGTATTGGAACGTTTCCTATCACCCAAAGCAATATTCTTTGTGTCATGAATTTTGTATCGCGCAATGAAGAAACAAAATCGGAAATGAAGGGAGCAGCTTTGAGCGGCCAAATTGACCTAAATATCGCAGACGTAGTTATTCGGAACGTATTAGGCACTCCAGATCTTGCATCGCAGGAGTTGAGAAGACCCAATAATCGAATTCTACTTTTGAAGTAGGTTTTCGGTTTCCTGAAGAAAAGCAGTGGAAGATTTGTTTACGAGGGTGCTCTCGAATCATTATCAATAGGAGAGCCGCCTGAGACTCATTCACGGCTTTTACAAGGGAATGCAATTCCATGGAAACTAGTGACGGCTTGAATTCCTCCGGATTTTTGTGTTATCAATTAAGAAAATATTCAAAGGAGAGGGAGACTTGAGGGCGCCTCATTCTGGGGGTTAAACGATGAGGAGTAAACTGATATCGATTGAAATTAAAATGGGAGGATTCTCCACTTTTCTGAAACGAACTATTTATTAGTCTCTGGATCATACAATTGGAATTTTTTCTACAAATAATGGGAAGGTTTTTGCGTATACCCTTGTAAGAGATAAATTGTTGCCGAAAAATGAAACAAAAAGTAATAAGATGAACTATAAAAGTCTGAGTCATTTGACGCAATCTTAAGGATTTCAAATTTTTTTTCGGAAAGTGCCTAGACAAATGAATGTGAATTTGATGATCCTATGAGTTTGATTGTTATGGTTTATAAAAAATACGAAATAAGTTTAGATAATTTTTACCATTGTGATTGATTTACTCAAATTGTTAAGTGCTTCAAGGTTTAAATAATTCTATTTGTTTCAGATAGTTTCGATGTGAAATTTCCAAATACAATCGAATTTTCTAATATGAAAGTCATCTAGCTATTGATGAGATCAATACCTGTAGATTCAAATAACAAAATGTAGAGAACATATTAGTTTAGATAAGTGTTGAAAAATCAAGAGAGTGTAAGTAGAAGTGGGCAGGACACAGTGCAGACAAGAAAAAAGAAAGAGGAGAATTATTTCTTGAATAGGGTTGACAAGAAATTTATAAAAAGCAATAGCAAAATTTAGTTTAGCCAGTAGGAATATATCCCTCACACATCGTTAAAAATCGTGCCCCCAACAACTCTCAACTTGTTGAATATAACATGACAATTTTTGTGTGTCGAATCTTCACAATATGATCACTTGGATAAAAACAATAAACCTGCAAAAATGTTTCTTGTTCGAGAGAATACAATTGCCCAGTTTGAACGGGCAAGGATACTAGACCTATATCGAGAAGCTTTTTTTTTTCCTATTTTGTGTTCGTTGCTGAAGCAAAGAGTATTAAAACGGATTTTCCAAAAAGTTTCAGGCTCTCACGACCAGATATACTGAAATTAAATGAGTCTTACGGGCTTATGGGTCGTATTTTTAAGAATTTATTCGAATTTTGTCTGTCATCAGGTGTGCCACAAGGATCTAATCTTGGACCATTGTTATTCATAATTTTTATCAACGATCTTCTGGCTCTTCTCAGTTGCTTAGCCTTGGCCTATGCAGATGACTTCAAACTTTACCTGAGGATACGCGGATTGCTGATTTAGAGCTGCTCCAGTCCAGCTTGGAGTTGGTTAATGTTTGGTGCTCGCGCAATGGACTCATTTTAAATATACAAAAGTGTTTTAAGGTGACTTTCACGAGAAGCTTACGTCCTCTCACCTTCAATTATTCTATTGGTAATTGTCTTATCGCGAGTGGAGATCGGTTTCGCGATCTGGGGGTGTTATTTGATTCGACGTTCAGCTTTGTTCCTCACATCGAGAAGCTTTGTTCTTCGGCCAGTCGATCTTTAGGCTTTGTGTTCCGGTGTTCCAGGGAGTTCCCTGATGTTTCAGTCCTCAGAATTCTCTATTTTTCTCTTGTCGTCAGCAAATTAGAGTACGCCAACTTGGTTTGGTTTCCGATATACAGTTCCCACCTAACATCACTTGAACGCATTCATAGAAAATTCTTGAAGTGTGCTGAATATAGAAAGACCGGCAGGTATCCTGAACGTGGTGCAGATTTGTCGGAGATCATGCGGGAAATGCGAATTTCAACGTTGCAGGAGAGACAGAAGCGACAGTGCGCTAAATTTGCGCAAAAGCTTGTCACTGGAAGAATTGATTCACCTCATCTGCTGTCCAGGGTTGACTTTCGTGTGCCAAGGATTGAAACGAGGACCACATCAAACTTTCGACTCCCTAAACCTCGGACTAACGTACTTGAGCAAGCTCCGGTTTATCGATTTTGCAGAGCTGCTGATGAACTTGAATTTAATTTGTTTTTTTAGTTCGGGGCGGTTATTGTTTATTGTTATATCATTGAATGTGTAATTTTGTTGGAATAATTGTTCATATTATTCATTGGCAATATGTTACCCTGTTAATGGGAATTTTCCTGTTGGGTAAAATAAACTATTATTATTATTATTATTATTAAAAAGAATAAAACGGTAACCAAAAAAAAATTTGCCTGTACGACGGCCACACCGAAAACATTTTTGAAACATAATTTTTTTTTTGTTTACCGTTTTATTCTTTTCCTTAAAAACACTTGCCTTCACAGTCGCGAAAAGAATTGGGCGTTTCCATTACTCGGGGAAAGCTACATGAGGGCCCTGATCTAGAGCCACTGCTAAAATCTCATTGAGTGAAAGAGGATGTACAGAGTTCTTTTTTCGCATGTCATTGGAGATATGAAACTTCATTTTGACGCAATTGGATTTCACTGCTTTGTTATTTTTGTCCCTGAGATGTATGCGATACTCATGAGGTCAAACAAGGCTGAAACCGGTATATCGCTCATCTCAGTGACAAAATCTAATATCATTTCTCCAACCTCATGATAAAAGATCTCTGAGCCTGAGAATTGAAAATGGTATTCATTTCGATGATTACTATTTTGAATTAATCTATGTTTCAAAAATAATTGGTCGTGGTCTATTAGGTACTATTTCAACTAATGTTTCGCCTACAACTGCGGTAGGCATCTTCAGAGGATTTTTGGTCTAAGATTGTACCTCAAAACTGACGTGTTCGAACCGGTTGATGGCAAAAAAAGGTGGTGAATTTACGCGTATCGCACGCGTAAATTCACCATCGCTTCGTATCGGCTTGATCTATGTTTTTTATAACACCAGGCGCTATGTAAGAAACAGGTTTCTTCTTTTCTGTTCATGTTGTTTTATGTTTATGAATTTCAATGGTTTCAATGTGCAGCCTGGGATAGTAACTGATATTATCGGAACATGCTCTAACAGATTAACACAATATAGTTTTCTCGAAGGCAGAGATTATTTCGAAAGTATGAGTATTGGAATTGCCTTCTGCAACGAGTTTTAGACGATATTTTTCTCTATTTCAGTAGAGTTTTGTGGAAAACTCTCGAAATCGAATAAAAATTCAGATTAGTGACTTTTGTATTGGTAGATGGTGTCACTAACGAAATTTGAAAGATTGTGGAATTTGATTTGATTCGAAAATCGGAGGTCACAACTGACAACCACAAAACGAAAAATATAACTGAAAACAATGCTGTAATGAGTTTCATTACAGCACTACTTTCAGAACAGTAATGAACTCAATACGATACTGAAATAGAGAAAGTAATATAATTTTACATTAAATATTACAAAAATTTAAGTTCTCATGATATTTATTTAAATTTATGAATCGCAATCCGAAAAATTCTACTGTATTCAAATTCTGTTCCTCTTTCATTAATTTTAATGGGGCTTCATTCACTTGTTGTTACGATGTTTCATTTAACTCCGACACTCAGCCATACAATCATTGTTCTCCTTCCCATTTTCAACTTCATTTAGATTCCCCTCATAATTTTCCCATTCGCACGACTCTGCCAGTTCCTTTGAACATAATTGCCTCTCTGACACATTGATATAATGCTCCAACTCCGGAGACACATCCTGGGTAAGAGGCAAACTTTTCTTTCAGAATTCATAACCGTAACAATAACACAATTGACAATCATCCGACTAGTAGATGGAGAACTGCGAGACAATCTTTTATTGTGTACAATTTTTACCCTTGGTGGCGGCTATAAAAACCGAGAAAATGACAGAGAAAAGTAACACGTAAAAAGTTTGAAAAATTGCGGTAGTGTTCATGAATAATTTACTATTTACTGAACCCATTTCAAACCCACTATGTTTTTACGAGAGGCAGTTCCCCGCTCGCCTTGGGGAGAAGTTATTTTGAAATATAATATGGAGGCTTATGACGCAGCGGGACCGTGCGAATCTTGGAGGAGTGGATGGGTGCAAGAAGTGGAGTATTTCGGGTCGTTTCTGGAAAGTTGTACCTGCTATCTATCGCGCAATTCGGAACTTCTTATTTTTATGACGTTTGTTGGATGTATGCTGAAAGTTTGAAGATGTACGAGACGCTCCCGACAAATTGGGACGGATTGTGAATATCAACAGTTGAGATGAAAGGGGAAATGTGTATATTTTTCAGAATATCGTCTGAATGTTTTTTTTCAAGGGAATCTTGAATGAAATTAATAGTCCTGTCACTTCAGGGTTCTACCTCGGAGATAGTGAGCTAGGAACTCGTATACACAGCTTTATTTTGGCGCTCTAAGAATTGTCTCATATTATCTCGTGTCTACATAGTAAGTTATTCCTGGTCAAAGGTCACGAAAATCGGTTTTTTGCAATTATCACCGTTTCCATGGTTCCAATCAATTTAACACCTATTATGAAAATTAGAGGCAAGTAAATCTGCCACAACTTTTGTCTTAAATTTTTTTCTATGCGCTCAACCCTTACCGAGATACAGGGTTGAGAGCACCTTGTATTACATACTGTATTACAAGGTCATGCGAGAACCGCATCCTATGAAGTAAAGACGATCCAACCAAAAACATTTTCATGTAAAATATTGCCAAGACGAGGTTGTATTTTCCACATTGTCAAAAAGTTATCAGATCTCATGTAGAGCCAAGCTGCTAACTCTACACTCTTCAACTTCACAAGTCCTTATTTCACAAACTCTATGCCTTGGTCGAAATAAGTGACTTATCCTTTTCTCTTCCGCCACGTGAGCGTAAGGTGGAAAATTCATTCGCTGTTCATATCTTTTCTGTAATACAATAGTTCTTTTAATAACGAAACGGTCAAGTCACCTATTCTGACCATCACAACCATTATATAAAGAATCCTATCTTTATACAATGATCACAACGGGAAATTGCACAATGGAAACTGTGGTTGAGGTTATTACAGAGAAATTTTATTCGGTGTAGATACATATGAGGCGTTTTACGAGCTTATTTTGTCCCCTTATTCAAAATATGAGGTGATTTTCAACGAGAATTCTTGAATAATTTTTTTAGCATTCAAAGCAATCCTCCGTTTTATAACAATTTTCAAACCACTAGTATCAAAATTAGCGGAAGTCTCATACAAACTTATACATCCTCTGGTTCTAAGGGTGGGGGTTGAAAGTTTTTAGTTCAAGAATTTTTCCATAGTTTGGTAGTGAAACTAGCTCACATACCAAATTTCAACTTCTAACATAGGAGATCGGGAAGTACCCTAACAGTTTTTATGATCATCCGTGAATTTGTGACGAAATCGGGATTTTTAGATTTCTATATAATCTAAAGTGTACGATCTATTGTTCAAAATCGGGGTTGTTCTGATTTTGTAAATTACTGTTTAGGACTGTATCCAGATAGTAGTGTAAAAACATTACTTATTGACATCATTCACAATCATGAAATGAATAAGTGACCCGCCATGAAGCTAATACAGTAAAAATATAAATATTAAAATCATCTATAAACTCAAAGTGACATTAGACAGAGGTAATTTAGAGAAGTCTTATGAAGTCAGACTTAGACTTTGAGACAGTTCAATCAATTCAAAATTAAACTCAACGTTTACAGAGATAGAGCAATCCAAATTGATTGGAAGAGCCTAGTTATTTCATCAGAAAAACAGAAGGTTGAATAATGAATCATTAGAATAGGCTGAATTTCGCATTTTGGTTGTGAATTTTTTTTCTTGAAAAAAAAAACACAAATTGAACATAAATATATCCAATAATCAATACTATGATCTTATTACGGAGTTGTTCAAAATATACACTTCTAATTAATAATACGACAGTTACAGAAAAACTTCCAGAATTTCATTATTTACGAATCTGTAAGTTAGCCACATAGATACCGATCAATCGTACGCTACAGATTTGTGGCTTATAGAGAAAAAGCAGAATACCGCCATAAGTCTGTTTTTCATTGAGATTATATCATGATCAAAAAATCAATATCTATAATTTATAACGTTGGTCTATAGGAGAGTGCAAAATTAATCAATCGAAACGACATTTACAGTGGCGAATTACAGGAGCTGAAGGATTAGTGTTCATCAGGAAAATAGAAAATTGGAAAATTATGAGGATTATAACATGACAATACAATTAATTAAAAAAACTGATCCTATTGGTTCAAAACTGAGAGCTTGAGATCTTACTTGCTAAGTTGTTCAGATGAATGAACTTGAGAATTTCATGTTTATAATGAGGCGATCATACCAGTTGAATGGTTTTACCAATATAAGAAGAGACCGCTCAAGGTGAGCAGGGACTGAGGCTGTCAATCAAGTTCAATGTCTAAGCTACTTGATCGTTTAAATATTTCAGAGAAGTTCACTTGGTTTTATTGAGAGAGAAGACTGATTTCATAATTCACCTTTGCGTTTGAGGAATTTTCATTCATCTGAAACTCGAGAACAATAATTAGCAAGTGTTATGAGAATTAAGTAGTTGAGAAATGAGATGAACTGATTAAGAGAATGAGATGAACATTAGACTATAATAAATCAGTATTTTTACCGAAGAGGAAGACATGAGAATGTTCATTCTCGGAGCAAGTAATCATTTCCACGAGAATGGCTAAAATAAAAGGAGTCTAAAAATAACAATAAGTAAGTATTATAAATGAAAATGCAAATTTTTTTGTCGCTGATGGTTTCAATTGGTGTTATGGTTAGTTTTAACTCTGTTCTTTATATGCAGCTCCTCAGTATTGATGAAATTCAGACATATTCATTCTGGGTTAGACCAAAAAAAGGATCTCATTGCCTAAAATAATGTGTTGACGCAAGTACATTAAAAAAATATTCAAAACATGAGAGGTCAATATATTTCAAGAATTTTGGTAAAATTTGGTTCATCCTGAACCTCTAGACGAAAATGTACAATTTTTTCATGATACTTTCAAGAATATCTGTTGTCTACGTTCTTTTCATTTGTGCAATATTAGTGAGATGGTAAAATTATTTTCAAATCCTTCAGTGGAAAAGCTCGAAAGAATTGACTACACTATTTAGAATCCTCTTCAAATAGAAGTAGAAGCACTCCAATTTTGATGTCACCGATTCTTTTCGTCCTCCCATTTTCCGTCTAGTGAAGATTACAAGAAGATATAACGACTCGATGATCAGATAATTCGGCAAGACGGAGGCGAACCACCGAATCGCATCGAACAAAACGAATTTAATTTTCGGCCGTTGTCTCTTGAATGGGAGGACACGAAATTAAACCAGGAAGTATAGGATCTGATGAAATGACTCTCTAATAGTGTTACGTCCTTTCGCTATACGTTCGACCTCCTCTAAATTCTCCCAAGATTGAATCACCAAAAGAAATATCCTGTAATATAATCGGAAAGCGTTTGGGGTCAGTGGAAAACTGTAAAATGGAAGACACACTAAATCCCCCTGAATTTCCGGTGGAACCGATAGATATCCTCTCTGATCGATCAGAGGGGTTCTTTGCGAGGGATCTCCCTTGCCAGGCTTCGTATGAGGAAAGTTCCTGCCACGATGTATTGTTGGTATCCATGTGCTTCTATCAGGAGCGGAGGAATCACATCAGGAATTAAAAATCTCTACCTCGATTAAAAAATAAATCTTATCAAAATAGATCATTTCAACGTTTATTGCTCACACAAAATATTATTTTTGAAACATAGATGAATTCAAAATAGTAATCATCGAAATGAATACAATTTCCAATTCCCAGGCTCAGAGATCTTTTATCATGAGGTTGGAGAAATGATATTAGATTTTGTCACTGAGATGAGAGATATACCATTTTGGGCCTCATCAGTATCCCGTACATCTCAGGGACAAAATCTTCATAAAAACTTCGATATTTGAAGCAATTGGTTGTGTAGTATTGAGTAAAATATTGCAAAGTACTGAGGTGGTGTCATCCAATTGCGTCAAAATGAAGTTTTACATCTCCAATCGAATGCTGAAAAAGGAATCTGTACTTCCTCTTTCACTGAATGAGATTTTAGCAGTGGCTCTATTCAGGGCCCGCTTGCTAGTTTCTCAAAGTGATGGAAAAAGCCCAATTCTTTTTACGACTGTAAAGCCAAGTGTTTTTAAGAAAAAGAAAATTCTTTGCTTTTACGGAGGCCATATCGAGAACATTTTTGAAACTTAGATGAATTCAAAATAGTAATCATCGAAATGAATACCATTTTCAATTCCCATAATTTTAGATAAGACATATACCGGTTTCGGCTTTGTTTTTTTGGGAATTGCAAATGGTATTCGTTTCGATGATTACTATTTTGAATTCATCTATGTTACAAGAATGTTCTCGATGTAGCCTCCGTAAAGGCAAAGAATTTTCTTTTTCTTACAAAATATTATTTCCATTTCAGTATCGTAATGAGTTCACAGTTCGATAGTAACATAAAGATCAGATCAATGAGTGGCTTTAGACTTCATATCAAAAACTTAATTTTATTCGGCCAGGTTTCCACATCCCAGAGGATATAGTCGTAAATGAAATATTATTCTATTGTATAGTATTGTCTCTATTTTAATAGTGGTAAGCCTTATTTTTTGGAAATCTGAGTATGTGTTCATTTTGTAGATAGGTAAAAGTGTAAGAATAGCTATAGCTAAACTTTCGCCTAATAAAGACGGTTATTATTATGTTAAGTTTTCAGTTTTTCCCATCACAAGATTTATATTTATGTATGTGAGGTAATTTTTGTATTTTCAAGTTTGACTTCATGTTATTCTTGGAAATAAAGTTATTCTTAATATTATTTCATTATAAACATTTGGCGTTTTATAGTTGTCAACTCTGACTTCCACTCCTATCAATTTTCAACAAACTTCTTTTAGAATTCTGTAATCTGTCAATTTTCGTAACAGTCACACCAACTACCAAGATACAATACAAAACTAAACTGCTCTACATGAGTTGGGGATATTGACTAAAATTTCAGAAAAATATAGTTTAAATGAGATTTTTTGATGAAAATTTATATTTAAATGATTTCAAGTTGCAGAAACTAAAATTAATTTCAGCCTGTAGGTCTGCAGCGTATACAGGGTGATATAAATATATCGAGTGAAATAACGAAATTTTATTCCCAGAGAATTCCAGCATTCTAAGACTATCAATACAATTTATATCCTCCACGGGCATCAATACCAGCTTGACATCTTCCTTACATACTACACACGAGATTGTTGAACATTTCTTGAGGAATTTGGTTCCATGAACGGGGTAGAAACTCTCCATATCTGGATTTATCAGTGAAAAGGACACTACTATCCATTTGATATGTTGCCTTGCCCATTCCAGTCTTTGACTCTTATGGTCACGTGTTAATGGAACTCCTCTTAATGGACGTCTAGAACCTAGATTCACCTCTCTCAAACGTCGTCTGATGGTTTAGATGAAAACTTGGTATTCTGAAGCATTCTACACGTAGATGTAGGCCTTCTTCTAGCCGAAACGGTGATGAAACGATCCTGAGCAGGTGTTGCTTTTCGACGCCTACCAAGCCTTGGTCTTTCCAACAGGAAACCTGTCTCCCTGAACCTATTCCGAAGTCGAGATATCACACTTTGGTTGACTTGGAGCCTTTCCGCAACAGCAACCTGAGTTAGGCCACTCTGTAGCATTCCAGTAGCCCTATTAGCCTCAGCGTTTGGTAATTTACGTCTTGGCATTTTCAGAAACGAGTTTCAAATGGAGACCGTTGATAAACTGACTTCATTTCTGAATGACAATATTCATGAAGCATATGCAAAGAACCAAACTCCCGACAAAAGGCGACCAGATTGACGAAATGTCTCATTCTGATTTTTATTGGATCCATTCAAATTGTTATCGAGTTTGAAATGATTTTACAGCGATTTTCTCGAAGATTACATACTTTTCAAAACGATTGAATACGATATCCCTATTAGTAGTAGTATAACTAGTATGAGTAGTGTTTGTTTGAAAAGTTGAAATCGGTAATATTCGATTATCGAGCATCCCTTATTTCCAACTTTCGTTGTGAAAAAACATTGCAAAGACATTCTGATGACTGATCTAGCATCTGGAAAAAGAACCAAAAATATTCAAAGTACCTAATAAAAAAATCTTAACATTCCCAACGCAAAATTGACGAAGGAAAATAAAATCATCAATTTTAAATTCACTGCGTATTTTATAAATAAATCTGAAACTTCTTGAATGCCATTCACACAATACTGAGTTTCATCTATTGAACAATAATTATCAATAAATATTATACAATTGGCCCCTGTGGAACTCCAAGCTTTCAGCCTCAGAAATAAACTAATAAATCAATACCTAGTTTAGTAGGTGATATGATCTGTTGACGTTAAACGAAAAAGTAACCTCAAAAATTTATTCGGGCTTGAACTCCGTTCTCATTTAGCGTCAGTCTAATTATTTTAACATCCCTTCATTCTTGAAATCGCATCTCTCCCGTAATATCCTCCATTATTCCCGATTACCAAAGAAACTGTTGGACAGTTCAAACAGGTATTATTCGACATGAAACTGTTCCACCTCGCTCGGAATCTTGAGAATCAACTCCAAGTTGCTCTATCTCCATTCCGATCCCTCCGAAACTCGGAGGAACCTAACCGTCAATCCCATGTCTAAGAGAAATAACCTATCAGTTCCAAGTTGGCTGAACGAGATTGAACAGTTTGTATCGAGCCCGGAGTTAATCATAACGAATCGATGTCTTAATTGAAAGACTTCGTCTCGACTCCCTCTCGGCTATTTCTTCATGAATAATTTCCACATCCGAGCGACATACGTCGGTGTATAATTCCGGGGGAGCCATCCGTGAAGTGGAAATTCATCCTGGTAAAAGAGGAATAGATGTTTCTCGTGATAGAGTAAGTCTATCGAAGTTAAGACGGGGATGCTCGTAAATCGTGAAGAAACAACCGCTTTCTGGGACATGCCGCCGAAATTGGTAGCTCCGGCTCGGATTCGGAGATGCAGATGAAACTGTTATCGTTGGATGGATCTGAAAGCGCGGACGTGGTGGGGGATATTCGAAGATTTGAACTGTTGTGAATAAATTTCTTTGTGTTGTCGAGGTGTCTTGAAACGTGAGGAGTTGCATCGAACGGAGGTTTTTTTTATGAACATTGCTTGATATGCATTCCGGTACACGGTTCAGCTCATCATTCAACTGTCAGATTGTTAGTTCAGAAAGAGAAGAACTTGGAGCGTATGGCATCAAAATACTTTTTACTTCAATTCTATCTTTTTGATATAAACTCTGATTCTCTCTGTCATTGTTATTATTATTATTCACTAGGTGACCCGGCAGACTTCGTACTGCCTCAATCGATAAAATATTAAAAAATGTTCCCTCTTTACCCAGAGGTAAAGAGGGAACATTTTTTAATATCCTATCCCAGAGGATAGGAAATGATTCTAAACACTTCTTGGCCAACATTATACCATAATAGTTTATTACAATATTAAAGTTGCTTTTTAATTTATCGATTGAGACAGTACGAAGTCTGCCGGGTCAGCTAGTTTCACAATACATGTCCACACAATACTGCTGCAACAATCGACGAAATCTCAGCAAATACGAACCATTAAACGAAATGAATAATAATTCATCGAGCTCACTTTCTTGGTGGTTTCATGGCCTAAAATCAAATAACTCAAATTTGTATTAAGTAAACATTTTAAATTTTAATAAAGGAACTCACCATTCAATGGATTTATCATCTTGATATTGAAGTAATATCCATCATCACCTCTCCAAAACATTAGCGGACATTGTAAAGCATCGTATGAAAGTTGTGTTTCATATATTCGTTGCAACTCTCCAGTATTTCGACCCGTAAGAACAATATCACGCGTTTCCAAATTGTCACCCACAATCACAATTGCCACTTCGTCTATTGTAGGGGTGTTGAATTGGCGTCATGTGCTCCAACAGATCGTTCATCTGCTCTAATCACAACCATGTGATCGTCATTTGGCATACGTTCCAAAGCAGTTTTAAACAATCGAACCAATGCATGATGTTCATGAAGTAGTTGCTGCAGATCTTGAAGAATTATTCTTCTCACATCTGCATTACTTGATGGACGTTGATCATCCATATTGCCTATATGAAGTTAATTTGGAGAAATTTATGATGTGCATCTTCAAGTGGTTGTAATGATCCAATTCGATGGTGAATCTGGCCTTGGATCTGAATAGCAGAAAGGAAAGACATAATAAGTGATTTGAAATCATTAATGTTAATATTATATTCTTACCTTGGATGTTGGATTGAACCACATCCTTTAATTATATCTGCTCCAAATGAAGTCATTTGGAAACACCCATTGTATTTTTGAGTGTTCGATAGAAAATGAAAATGTCAATGTTCGGGTTGAACAGGCTTCAACCTTGAAGTTTTCTTCGCAATTTTATCTGCGAATTCATATCTTTCAATACCACAATGTCCTGGTATCCATAGGAGAGTCACCTTATCCCCTCTGGCCAGTACTTTATGGTGTTACGACATTCCCATGTCAGCCAAAACTCCTGGCTGTGTGATTTTAGTGATCTCAGAGTGGCCTGACTGCCCGTGGTGATATAATATATATGCGCTCCTTTGAGATTTCTTTGAAGGCACTCTACCTATGAAACAGAAGGTTCACTTCCAAGAGGTCCACAAACCCGATTCACTGTCATATATTGTTGGACTTGTCTCGGTACAATAAGGTGTAAGCTATGAATTATTTAGACCCATGAGGACATCCTCAGAATATCTAGAGAAGCAGCAGGTAATGAGAGAATTAGGTGTCAGAGAGTTTGGTGCTCTCTGAGTAACTACATCTCATTTGCGAACCTTTCTAGTGATGGAATGGTCAAGAAAGTAAGTACTGAGAAAAACTTCAGTACGATGCAAAAAAGAGGAATAGGAGCGGGAATACACCGACCAGAATTTCAAAGAAAATACTGTTAAATGATATACAGATGATTCTAAAACCAACACGGGAGCTGGCGCTGGGGTTCACGGGACCAAAACCAAATGTGCACTATCGTTAGGCTCCTGTGTGAGTGTTCTGCAAGCATAAATATTGGCCATCGAAAGATGTCTAGATATTAATCTAGAGAGAAATTATAACTCCTATGTCATCGACGCAAAGTCGACATGGAAATGCCGGAGCAAACTCAATGAGGTAGACGAGAAAAATAAGGTCTCTTTAATCTGGGTTCCTGGTCATTCGGGAATCACAGGTAACGAAGAGGCTAATATACTTGCCAGAGAGGGTGCTCGGATACCAGTCACTGGCCCAGAACCATCTGTGGTATAGGAAAATGTACATACATATAAGAAGGAGTTTCTGAAGAAGGAGAAAACTGAAAGAGAAACACTCTGGCAGAATCTCCCAGGGTTGGATCACTCCAAAAAGTTCCCTCGGAATTTTGAAACTGCAAGATCCAAAAGATATTTAGATCTCAGTAAGAACCAACTACACCTCCTCAATGGCTTTCTTACAGGCCTTAGAAAGCACTTGCTGAGAATGAGCATATCCAGCACTGACGAGTGTAGATTCTGTGGGGAGGAGGAGGAAACTCCTATTCACCTGGTAACAGAATGCTTTGGCATTGTAAGCCAAAGGAAACAATGCTTTGATCAAGAGACCTGCAGGAGTAAGGAATTATCCTCGCTGAAGCCTTCCGAGATATTGGATTCATGAGATCTCTGGTACTGGAAGGCTAGCTGTAAAGCTTTGTCAGGGGGCACAATAGACCATCAGGTTGCAGTGGACTGTAACTCCTTTTAACTATTAACTATGAATAATTTATAATTTTCGTTCATTTGATGATGTAATGCTCGGTTGTTTAGGTATTTTTCATATATCATTTGTATATTTATTCAATTAATATTTGCAGTTTTGTTCTTTTCTGGTTTTTTTCTTGTAGGAAATAAAGGCTTATATTATTACCCAAATCAGCTTTTCTAAATACTTACACGTAATGAGCAACTTCTTCGTTGAGTCGAGGGTTTTTGCCCAAATCCGAATAAAACAGCGATTCGAGCTGCGATGAACAAAGTTAAGGACAAAACTCTCCAACCGGCTATATCTACTCATAAGACCTACATTCCTCATCGGAATGCCTGGAACAATTCACGAGAACTCAGTTCTTTCTATCCAGCAATGCGAGCGAGTTTCATTCTCTACCGATTCTGGCTGTAACATTTTGAGAGATGGGATTTCGAGAAAACTGACATACATGGAAATTATATTATGATAAAGCACCCTCCTGTGAACAACAGAGCCGGGAGCAACCGCGTAACTTCAGACCATCGCCAGGTCCACTAATTCGAATAAAGTTCCCTTGCTGCTGTGCCTCGCCAGCTTTTGTCGACAAATTTCGTACATACGCGATTAACAACACGTGGGTTCGACGAAATTCTGGGAAATGGTCGTGTTTACAAGGCTTGCGGTTCGTTATGACGTCGGTGGAACTCCCGGCTCCGCTCGCGCGGCCAATCAGAATATGTACGTATTCATATATACAGGATGTACCATGAATTTGACCAGTTAAAATACTATCGACAAGGGCTCAGAATTTTAAATTAAATTCCATATGAAGGTGTTGATTCAGTAATTGATTCAGTAATATGTCTTTCTGTTAAATTTCTCATGTTCATGCTCTAACGGTATAATTTACCGATTTCAATTTCAAAGATTTTTGGAACGACCTGTATCAGGGGTCAATTGAAGAAATCGGCATCTGCAGCGCCGCGCGAATCAAAAAACTAGTACTGCAATCTTTTCGTTAGACGATTCCATTTTTCTAGCTTACCTAATTCTCGGTTACTTTCTGATACGCGGTATTTAATTCAGATCTTTCTGTTTTTGCACCTCCTACATCTGAGAAGTCGTGGTACCGTTCCCTCATTCTCGAGTAAACTTAATTATCTGTGGTGATTGATAAATATCGGTGACTTGAAAGTTGATCAGACAATCATTGTTTTATTTTTCTAATGATTAGTTTGTTTCATGTAAATGAGGTTCTTGAGTGGCACGTTTGAGTTCTGCCATTTGGAGAGTAATGTTAGTCATGTAACTGTTCATTATCTATGATGAATCAACTTTCCTGCTAAATCAGTTCATCTAAATTATAATTTGTTGATTGAATTTGAACATTTCGCAATTCGTTGATCCTCTGATTTTCCATTTCTCGATTTATCTGTGCCAGTGATTCGTTGAACACGTGGAAATTTTTCTTCTCTTGAATTTTCTTTATGCGAATGAGCGTTATCTGAGATCTTGCCGATACAAAAAACTGATGCGGGTGTTTTTAATAGCCTTATTGGAGGGAGTTAAACCTTTCAACACCTTTTTGAAGGGAGTTGAACCTGCAACACCTTTTTGGAGGGAGTTGAACCTTCAACACCTTTTTGAAAGGAGCTAAAGCTGCAACACCATTCTTTTTGGAAGAAGTCGAAGTGACGTCTTTCTGGAGAGAGTCAATAACTTCAGCCTTGGAAGAAGTATGAGAGGTTGAAGATTCGTCATTCTAGTTGGGAAGGATCTGGTAGTCTAGAGAAAACACGAGAGGTCCAGTAGAAATGTTCCAAAATTTTCTTATTGAATTCTGGGAAAATTCAAAAACTAAAATTAACCTTAAATGGCCCAATTTTGTACGAGCACATCTCTAGAGTTTCTTGACAGAAATTGCCGAATTTCCAGTTACTATCACGAAAAATATTAATGTATCTCAAGCTGAAGTCGAAAATGAAATTTTTCATACAGGTGGTCCAATTTTTAAATTTTTCACTCGAATTTTGAAAAGAGTGAAAATAAAAGTTGTACCTTTTTATTACCCACATCTTTGCCCTACACCTTTTTTCCATGAGAGTCGTGGTTTTTTTGAGAAATTTAATTTTACTTTCATTTTTTTTTTCCCACTGTTTTCATCCTACTATATTTTTTTTTGGTTCAAATATTTGGTGTACAACTATGCTTCCGCCGTTTTGCAATAAATGGCTATAGCGGTAAGTGGTGGTTTGAATAAATAGATCTTAGGTGTCATACAATAAGCTTAGATATTTGTAAACATACCGCCATCGGAATATAAGTCAATTTGTGTCTGCATAATAAAGATTTTCTCGAATAATCATGTCAGTTTACTAGCCGAATTCATTTCATTTACGGAATGTTTTGATTTTCTGCTTCAATATGAAGAAATCTACTGCTGAGGCTCATCGAATGCTCTCAAATACCTATGGTGAGGCCGCTTTCAATGAAAGAACCTAATGAGGGTGGTTTCAACCCTCCAAGAATGGCGATTTTAACGACGAAGACCAGCATGTTGGTGGAAGAGATAAGTTTTACGAAGCTGCAGAGTTGGAGGCATTACTTGATCAAGACAATCACAGACGATCGTTATCGAACGCAATCAAAGCGTTCAAGATAAGTTTTGAAAGACAAACGGCCGAAATACAGAAATACAGAGGCATGATAAAGTGATTTCACATCACATCATGACAATGCTCGACCAAATGTTGCAAAAGTGGTCAAGATATGCCTGGACAGTTTGAAATGGAAAGTCCTACCACGCCTGCCCTATTCTCCAGACGTTGCTCCCTCGGACTTGGCTGACCAGCAATTCCGGTCCTATGAAGAAGTAAAAAATTGGATCGATTCAAAAGATTGTCAATTTTTTCAAAGCGGCATTCGAATGTCGGGAAGAAACAGCTGAAGCAAAGTTGTTCACCTATTATTATCAGTCCTAGCCTATTCATTTTCTCTCTCCTACTATGCTATATAAACAGGTAATTCATTTTCTGCATTTATCATTGCTTGCCATCGACGACTAAGTTATACGGCACTGATGAGGACTAATATGTCAAAAACCGGTCTGCCTGCTACTCATTCGTTCGATGACAGCACGTTCTTTTACAGTTCAGTTCATAATTTTGATTTCCACCGACCATTTTTATTATTATATACGATAACGGAATACTTACGCCGTAAACTCACCTCTTTGATTTTTAGAAAACTCTGAGCCTTGAATTTTCATAGCTGAATTATTTTATCATACAGGTTACACTCCGATTTTTTTCTGAGGATTCATCACAGCGAACGTGGAACAACATTGTAGGTAGACACTAATCAGTGATATTGAATGAACTCTATAGAGATTTTGTGCATTACAAAATGAAATCATTTGAATGAGAATTTTGCAGGGAAATGGCATTATTATTTTACAGAGGATCATTTAAGCTTGGAATTGAAATAACATCAATAATTGGATTATTCTAAACGAGGAATCGGAATGAGAGGAAGGTCAAACTTTGCGTCATGAAAAAATGTAAATACCTGGACTGAATTATGTATTTTAATAATATTGAGAGATTGTCAACAAAAAAACAATTCTGATCAATATAAATAACTACCTATTTGTCCGGAATCCAGATACAGAGATACATCTCGTTAATTCAAACCATGAGAATGTATTGATACGAAATTTCTCTGATGCCCACTTGTACCGTTTCCTGGTTAAGACAGACTTATCTAAGGCGCCCTCAACTTTTGAGTCAGGCTTTTTCCCGCCTCAACGCATCAGATCTTGCACCGCATATCTAATAGAAACGACTTTGTGCCAAATCTGGCCACACTGTATAAATCAGTGAATTTGTTTGTTTTGACATAGAAATGCGATATGACCATATTATATTGTGTCGGCACTACCACTGAGCACAGCGAAGTAAGAAGAACACTCGAATTCATAGACAAACGAGATAATTTGTCTATGCATTTTCCTTTTCAGTCTTCTGATTCTCAGAAAGAGATATACTTTGGGCACAGTACAACCTATTTTTTTTATTTGAAGCAAGTGATTTGATTTGATTTCAACAATTCTTTATTTGTAACTTGAATGCCATAATTCTCCACCTGTGAAATTTCATCGAAGTTATACTCTTCACATTTACAAGAGAAAATAGTACCTGCAGAATTAATAATTACATGAGTACAATCAATTGCTCCAATAACACGAGGAAATTCAGCAATTTGGTAAAATTAGGTTTGAGTGGAACGTAATTCTGCTTCTGTCTGAGGCATTTTTATGAATACTGAAACTCGAACAACTATTCTTGATACTGTAGATTCGTGGATTTCCATCAAATCGGCCACAGCGAATAAATGTCCCGTTGATGCATAGAATCACAGGCACGTAATGATCGGTGATACACTCTGATTCCTACAATCATCAAGGCTTAAACTCCCTTCTTCGAGGTTTGACATCATCATACATAAGATATAATAAGATATGTACTCACATATCATTTGGCAATTCTGAATCATCCTCAATTAATCTCAGCAGTTGTAGAGTAGTTTTTTTGGTCAAACGAAATCGCCGAAAAAATGCGAATTCGTCCATATCATGCTAGTGATCGGCCCTATTAAATTCTAGACTTCTAGGAAAGCCATAATCAATGATATCTAGTTTGTAGAAATCATCTTCATATAGATCATCAATTTCATCCAATAAAGTTCTATCCATAATAATTAATAAATTCACGCAATCAAAAACAACACGTCAGAACGGAAGTTGCTTAAGCCATGAATATTCGCATCTCAAAATAGTCATAACTTATGAGGCACTTAAACTGCGGTGCAAGAGAAAAGACGACTCAAACCTAACTTCAAATCTAAGTTGGACGTAAGTCAGACTTATATTTGACGGTGCAAGTGGGCATGAGTAATTGATAGATATCTCTATGTTAAGAAATTGTGACACTGAAGAAAAATGGTACGGCATTGGTGATGCCATATGTGGGCCAGGCTCAGTACCTCCTGAGTGATATCTTATATTATCCTATCATCCTAGGTACTTATATTATAAATGCGAAAGTTTGTGAGGATGTTCTACTTTCACGTAGAAGCTACCGAACGGATTCAGGTGAAACTTCGCATCTATGTAGTTTATCTATCAGAATAACACATAGGCTACAAATTCCAATTTCACCATACTACAACGACAAATTATCAAGCGAGTCGACTAAGTTTGGGCCCCCTTAGTCTTATTTGACTCTATATTCCTGGAATCCTCAATACCAATAAGTCGCGAAGTCGCGAATCACCCATAAAATTCTTACGGTGATATGGAAACATGACCCTTATGTCCATTCCATCCGTTCTAGTAGTGTTGCAATAAGAATTTGGGTTTTTTCAAGATTTCTTGTGTTTCAAAATGAAATTGAAATAGAAATAATTGTAGAAACAGTCTGTGACAGTCGAAGTTGCCCGGGGCAGCTAGTGAATAATAAAAATAGTAGCAATTTCGTCCGTGTCATCACCAGGGGCGTACCGATGCGCGAGTTCGTGTACTCATAATATTCGGGACCAGCGGCGTTGCCGAAATTTCAATTTCGCAGGTTCAATCCCATTGAAGTTCGGTTATATATATGCGAAATTTCGCCGCCGCGAATTAACTCCGTCGGCGGGATCGGAGACAGCGAGGGGTACTTTATACGAATAAGTGGACCCAGCGATGGTTGGAAGTTACGTGGTTGCTTCTGGCGCTGTTCGCAGGAGGGTGCTTTATCATAATATAATTTCCATGTATGTCAGTTTTCTCGCAATCCCGGGTCCCGAAATATTACAACCAGATCCGGAGGAGGACGCATCGTCGTAAAGTTCATTGTGGAGAACCGGGCCGGAGAAATATGATTTTGGAACTCGATGGAAAAAATCGAAACGACAGGGGGGAGATATTTAACTGTTATGAGATTTCGGAAAATAGCTGTTCCGCCCGCTCTTTATTGCATCAGTTTCGGGATTTAACGCTCAGCTTCGTGCTGAGACGTACGGAGCACCGAGTAGAAGAGCCTTGTGCTCAAATGTTTCACCATTTTGCTTTTCGAGAAGAAACTCAAAAATAATCAATATTCATCGGTGGATAGGTCATGCTCTTCCTCCCGTAAACTTTCAATTGGAACAAGAGGGGGTTATTGGGATATAACCCTTCCATAGACTTGAAGACATGAAAAAACATCATTAGTAAATAAAAAATTGAGAAATTTTTTGACTCGTGTGGGTAAACCCTAACAAGGAGTCCACTCTAGTTACGCAATGGAATCATTCATTTGATGAATGGAAGAATGCAGAAAGGAACTGGATGAAATGAATGAAACTATAAAAAAAGAGTTAAATACACCTCAACATGAATGACGCATAATAAAATCAGGAAATAAAAAAAAACGTCGATGAAATTAAAAATTCGAAGATTTATATCAGTTCTCTCACTAATTACACTAAATACTAAGCTGAAATAATACAACACATATTGAAATAAAAAGGTACCTAGCCGAGGTTGGTTCAACACAGGAAAACCATACAGGTCTGCAGTATGATTAAATGAGAAAGAAGAAAAAACTTCAGCTGAAAAAAAACCCTTAACTCGCCCGTGAAAAAAGAATTACTCAGAATATTAAATATCAGGAAAATCTCGAAAGATATTAGTTTGATCTAAGATAACAACTTCATGTTAATCGTCGTTGGGCTCAAATAAACAGATTCTTCACAAAAAGAATCGCAATTCTCAATCTGAAATGAAAAAAGATGAAAAGAAAAAAAAAACAATTATTCAGAATATATTAAATTATTTTGAAGTTAACAACCCATTTCAGAAATGCATTTGTTACTTTATGCATTGCCTCGAAACCATCTTGAAATTTATAAATGGGACAACTATTTAAAAGATGTTCAATAGTCTCCTCATTTTCCCCACACTCACAACTAGGGCTCTCAACCGAATTCCATCGAAAGAGCATGTTCTTGCACCGTCCATGGCCTGTTCTAATACGAATTAGAACAGACCATATTCTCCTTGGAAGGTCTAAACCAGGAACTCTGATGGAAGGATCAGAAATAAGATCTTACGTGGTTGCTTCTGGCGCTGTTCGCAGGAGGGTGCTTTATCATAATATAATTTCCATGTATGTCAGTTTTCTCGCAATCCCGGGTCCCGAAATATTACAACCAGATCCGGAGGAGGACGCATCGTCGTAAAGTTCATTGTGGAGAACCGGGCCGGAGAAATATGATTTTGGAACTCGATGGAAAAAATCGAAACGACAGGGGGGTAATATTTAACTGTTATGAGATTTCGGAAAATAGCTGTTCCGCCCGCTCTTTATTGCATCAGTTTCGGGATTTAACGCTCAGCTTCGTGCTGAGACGTACGAAGCACCGAGTAGAGCCTTGTGCTCTCATGTTCCATAACATTTTATTTTTCGAGAAGAAACTCAAGAATAACCAATGTCCATAAGTGTGTAGGTCATGCTCTTATTTCAGTAAACTTTCAAATCGAACAAGAAGGGGTTACTTGGGATGTAACCCTTCCATTGACTTGAAGAAATGAAAAACATCATTAGTAAATGAGAAATTGATAGATTTTTTGACTCGTGTGGGTGAACCCTAACAATGACTCCACTCTAGTTACGCCAATGAAATCATTCATTTGATGAATGGAAGAATGCAGAAAGGAACTGGATGAAATGAATGAAACTATAAAAAAGAGTCAAATACACCTCAACATGAATGACGCATAATAAAATCAGGAAATAAAAAAAAAGTCGATGATATTAAAAATTCGAAGATTTATATCAGTTCTCTTACTAATTACACTGAGTTCTAAGCTCAAATAATACGACACATATTTAAACAAAAAGGTACCTAGCTGAGGTTGGTTCAACACAGGAAAACCATACAGGTCTGCAGTATGATTAAATGAGAAAGAAGGAAAAACTTCAGCTGAAAAACAACCCTCAACTCGGCCGTGAAAAAAAAAATTACTCAAAATATTAAATATCAGGAAAATCACGAAAGACATCAGTGTGATCTAAGAGAACTTCTTCATGTTATCCGTCGTTGGGCTCAAATAAACAGATTCTTCACAAAAAGAATCGCAATTCTCAATCTGAAATGAAAAAAGATGAAAAGAAAAAAAAAAACAATTATTCAGAATAAATTAAATTATTTTGAAGTTTACAATCCATTTCAGAAATGCATTTGTTACTTTATGTATAGCCTCGAAACCATCCTGAAATTTATAAATGGAACAACTATTTAAAAGATGTTCTATAGTCTCCCAATTTTCCCCACACTCACAACTGGGGCTCTCAACCGAATTCCATCGAAAGAGCATGTTCTTGCATCGTCCATGGCCTGTTCTAATACGAATTAGAACAGACCATATTCTCCTAGGAAAGTCAAAACCAGGAACTCTGATGGAAGGATCAGAAGTAAGATCTTACGTGGTTGCTTCTGGCGCTGTTCGCAGGAGGGTGCTTCATCATAATATAATTTCCATGTATGTCAGTTTTCTCGCAATCCCGGGTCCCGAAATAATACAACCAGATCCGGAGGAGGACGCATCGTCGTGAAGTTCATTGTGGAGAACCGGGCCGGAGAAATATGATTTTGGAACTCGATGGAAAAAATCGAAACGACAGGGGGGAGATATTTAACTGTTATGAGATTTCGGAAAATAGCTGTTCCGCCCGCTTTTTATTGCATCAGTTTCGGGATTTAACGCTCAGCTTCGTGCTGAGACGTACGGAGCACCGAGTAGAGGCTTGTGCTCCCATGTTTCAACATTTTTCTTTTCGAGAAGAAACTCAAAAATAATCAATATCCATAAGTAGGTAGGTCATGCTGTTCTTTCCGTAAACTTTCAAATGTAACAAGAAGGGGTTATTTGGGAAATAACCCTCCCATTGACTTGAAGAAATAAAAAATATCATTAGTTACAATTTTAGGAAAAATGAAAAATGGAAAGATTTTTTTGACTGGTGTGGGTGAACTCTAACAATGACTCCAATCTACACCTTTTCTACTTCAAATTCGCAAACACAATCGAATTGGGAATAAACACATTCAAATGGGACTAAACAACCTTATATTGGGAATTGACATGTCTTTTTTTATAGAGAATTGTCACAATTCTGAAGACTTTCATGAATAAAATTCGTTACAATCTTTGTGAGCTCGGAGTGTTATGTCTTTTTCTATTGTGAAGTAACAAGTGTCTGAATGGATTTGGCCTTTGACCAATTTGTGCACAAATTTTACACAAGAGTTTTTCTTCTATTATGTATTAAAACAATTTTCTGATTGATTTTTAATTCAGAGACTGGAAGAGAAAACCTTGAATGCGCCTAGCGCTGGGGTAAGCTGTGTCAAGTATCGCACTCTATAGTGCGGGGGCGAGATTTAACACAGCTTACCCCAGCGCTAGGCGCGAACACCCAGTTTGATCAAAATAAAAACGAGGAAGATGGTTATTTGAAGTTTCACATCTATTTTGAAGTCATGTGAAAAACAATAGAAATTCATTGCATCCGAATTTTTTCTTCAAATTTTTTTCATTCGACTTAAACCGTTTTTCACACTCAAAAGCTCCGGCTCTTCAACTTCCCTACCGCAGATCACTCGAAATTTATTTATTTTTTTTTTATATGCAATGTTCTCCATCTTTTCCAGTTGAGTTCATCCTATTATTTTTTTTTTTCCAATAATACCGACCGTCCTCTAGTCGCATCAACGATTTAAATGATTTCTACCAAGCACGATACATATCTATATCGTCGTATGTATGCCTCACATCGACTAGATTCTCATGGTGGTCTTTTGCTTTGTCGTCAGTAGAAACGATCGATGTATCTTCGTGTCGTTGTAAAGGTCATTTACATCCTTTCTTATTGTGCCATTCCGTATTAATGAACTTCAATAACTCGAATCATTACCTGACATAGGTGATATTCGAGTTTATCCGTTTTTATTTGTGTTATAGTGCGATTCATATGGAACATTGTGATATGATATTGACGAAGGGAAAACCATACAGATACCCATTGCCCAAATAAGCATAGTTTCTTCATACTATCATTATATGTGGGCAGTGGCAGATACAGAAATAAACTCAAGGAGGGAATACTTACTAAAATCAACACCATTTTTAATAAGGCACTTGACTTGATAACAAAGTTGTTGAGCTCCATATTTTTGGTTTTCCTTGTGGGCATGCTAAGAAAACAAATTCTACATTTTCCAATATAAACCAGACCATATTAAATATTTGAAACGCCAAAATCGAAACAAATGATGTGTGCTCTGTTGTCGATGCTGCATTCATTTTTGGTGGGATGACCTGGAATTTCTTCTTCTCGCCTCTTGGAGTTTTGGATTAATTATGTTTCAAGATTTTTTTCTTTTGCACATGAATGTTTATAATTGGATATATATTGTGTTTATAAATATGTTTAGAAGTAAATGAGTGTGCCAGTCGCACGTGGGTTATCTATATTGATTTTGTAATTATTTTATTTTTCCTGTAATTGGGTGAAAAACCTCCTGTTGGAAATAAAGATTATTATTATTATCTTGACAGTTGCTGTGACTAATGAAATTTCACTGATTTGATTTGAAAATTGATACAATCAGAGGTCAGTATTGACAACCACAAAACGAAAAATATAACTGAAAACAATGCTGCAATGAATTCATTACAGCATTATTTTCAGTACTGTAATGAACTCATTACGATACTTAAATAGAGAAATAAAAGATACATTTTCGAACTGTCAGAATTACTCAAGGCCATAGAAATGGGCTGTTCTAACCGCCTAATCCTCCCCGGAATCAGACGGATTGAAATAGGTCGATTAACTCTAGGATTTGAAGCTGAGATCAATAGTGATCCTGATGATACCATGCCATAATTTCTCGGAATAATGGCCTGCATGTTATGTAGCATCCTTGTTACTTTTGTATTGAATCTTGACAGTTGGTGTGACTAACGAAATTTGACTGATTTGATTTGAAAACTGATAGACTCAGAGGTCAGTATTGACAACCACAAAACGAAAAATATAACTGAAAACAATGCTGCAATGAATTCATTACAGCATTATTTTCAGTACTGTAATGAACTCATTACGATACTTAAATAGAGAAATAAAAGATACATTTTCGAACTGTCAGAATTACTCAAGGCCATAGAAATGGGCTGTTCTAACCGCCTAATCCTCCCCGGAATCAGACGGATTGAAATAGGTCGATTAACTCTAGGATTTGAAGCTGAGATCAATAGTGATCCTGATGATACCATGCCATAATTTCTCGGAATAATGGCCTGCATGTTATGTAGCATCCTTGTTACTTTTGTATTGAATCTTGACAGTTGGTGTGACTAACGAAATTTGACTGATTTGATTTGAAAACTGATAGACTCAGAGGTCAGTATTGACAACCACAAAACGAAAAATATAACTGAAAATAATGCTGCAATGAGTTCATTACACCATTATTTTTAGTACTGTGATGAACTCATTACAATACTGAAATAGAGAAATAAAAGATACATTTTCGAACTGTCAAAATCACTCAAGGCCATAGAAATGAGCTCCTCTAACAGCTTAATCCTCCCCGGAATCAGACGGATTGAAATAGGTCGATTAACTCTAGGATTTGAAGCTGAGATCAGGATTGATCCTGATGATACCATGCGATAATTTCTCGGAATAATGGCCTGCATGTTATGTAGCATCCTTGTTACTTTTGTATTGAATCTTGACAGTTGGTGTTACTAACGAAATTTGACTGATTTGATTTGAAAACTGATAGAATCAGAGGTCAGTATTGACAACCATAAAACGAAAAATATAACTGAAAACAATGCTTCAATGAGTTCATTACAGCATTACTTTTAGTACTATAATGAACTCATTACGATACTGAAATAGAAAAATAAAAGATACATTTTCGAACTGTCAGAATTTCTCAAGGCCATAGAAATGAGCTGTTCTAACAGCTCAATCCTCTCCGGAATCAGACGGATTGAAATAGGTCGATTAACTCTAGGATTTGAAGCTGAGATCAGGAGTGATCCCGATGATACCATGCGATAATTTCTCGGAATAATGGCCTGCATGTTACGTAGCAAAGTCTCGGGGCCAACCTTTACCCGACTCCTTGCCTGTAATATTTGTTTCAAGGTAGTTTCAGGCATCATTAATCCTACTTGAACTGCAAAACATGATATTAACACTGCTTGTTGTGAAATTCAATACCGCACAACTAAACCGATTAGGAACTTGGTGTGCGTGGGGCTTAACGTCCCCGAGATGAAAGAGCCTCGCCCCCGCTGCCTTTTTTCCCCGGGCCGAAATTCATTTGAGTGGTTAAATTGATTATGGCGTCTTCGGGAGGGCGCTTCCTGTCGTTCATTTTTTTTTCCGAAATTCTGCGGCCTGGATGGTTATTGACCGTAACATGTCTAGATTCGATCCTATTCATCTATTTCATGGGGGAATTTCCGGTGAGATGTTTTTCGAGGGGATGCCAAAAAATTGCGAACCTTCGTTATCGTTTCGGCTATCGAGTTAGGGCCGCAGAAGGTCGTTA
The DNA here is from genome assembly GCA_038502775.1 of Hippodamia convergens. Taxonomy (NCBI): domain Eukaryota; kingdom Metazoa; phylum Arthropoda; class Insecta; order Coleoptera; family Coccinellidae; genus Hippodamia; species Hippodamia convergens. The sequence continues at coordinate 47,967,112 of CM076610.1, forward strand.
TCGGTGAAAAATTTGTTCTGGGTCATTTCACTGATTGTTTCTATATAATTGAGGAATCAGCGTACCTATATTATGTGTATTCCCCAAGAAGATTCCTAAATTGCTTCTCCGGAAGAACAATGACGCGATTTAAAATTTTGGGAAGTCACAGTTCAATACAAACACAGCTATTCGTGCATCTAAGGAAATATATGATTTAGCTGAGGGATTCAAAAACTCATTTTAAATGAAAGTTGCCATATTTTTGCGAGGCTCAGGCCTTCTTATCATTCATTTACCTTCTTTTTATAGTTCTAGCCTTATACCAAATCTCAAGAAAATTTTCAGAAAAATAAAGAAAAAACATAAAAAATGGAAACAAACAAAAAAAGACAAAAGCTAGATTTTAGGAAGCACTGATTTAGCTATTTACATACCAAGGGAGAAAAATAGTTCTTTCTTTCTGTAGAATTTCAGAGGAAGGAAAAGAATAATCCTCCTGAGGTATGTATATGTATATACTTTTTTCTACTACTTTTTCATCAAATTTCTCTTCAAAATTATACGACAATAGTACAAGGTGGCCAGATTTCAATGTTTTAGTACTACTAACATCTCCTAGATTGAGCGAGATACAAAAAAAGTAATATAAATGTCATGTTTTTTTTTTTCGAAAAACTTAAATTGCTGGGAACCGCATGTCGCTAAGGCGTCAAGTTTCCATGCTACAGGGTGATTTCGGAATTTGGCTAATTTATTATAATTGGCTATAACTTCTACAGTATTGCCGCTACAAACTCGAATTAAAAACATCTTTGGAGCAGTTTTATCAGTACTTGTTACCGGTGCTATTGAAATTTCAGTGCCGCTTCAAATTTTAGAGATATAAAAAATTTCATTTTCGAATGGAATGGTGCATAGTGATATTTTTCAATAGACTTTTCTTGGTCAATTTCAAAAATAAATATCATGATGTATTTCCGAGTTTGAATATCGAAAATTCCGAAAAATCATTTTTTGAGCAGTAAAATCAAAGGAGGTTTTGACGTAAATTCATATCCCTTCAACTGAAGAAGTCATATAATTGTAAGCTTTCAAATTTATTTAGAAAACATCAGTTATGAATATGTAATTAAACTTTTTCATTTCTACTATGAACAGTATTTGAAAACAGAGATTTTTAATTTTGAATCACAATTTCCACGGAGGTTAATAAAAGTGCTTTTTTTTTCGGAATTTTCGATTTTTACACTCAGAAGTATACCATGATATACAGGGTGTCCCATAATTAGACCGACGAACTTCGAGTGGATGTTCTAGACATTATTTGAGACGCTTTCCACCAAAATCATATAGTACAAAAATGCTTCATTAGGGTATTAGGGCCCGCTGAAGATGACTTCCAGGCAACATTTTTTATCACATATTTCCAAAACTGCTTCACCTAAAGTGTTGAAATTACACAAATTGGCTACTATCAAAAATACGCATCGAATGATTTGAGTGAATTTTTCTCATTTCAATTCTGAGCGCATCATTCTTGGTGTTCGAAGGGTTTTTTCAGTGACTACTTTTTTTTCTTTCATTAATTCACAAGTTTTGAATCAAATTCATGAACTTTGATATTTGCACCAGTTTGTAGAAAATGGATTTGAAATTTTTTTTTTTCATCATTTAGTTAAGGACAAAGAACTCTCATGAGCTCTCATAAAATTATTGAAATCAAGTACAATAAATTGATATTTCACTCACTTCATTATGATTCCTCACATAACGAACATTGAGTAACGATATGAAAATTCCAAATAAATTTTTCTCGAAACCGGTGCAACTAAGCGATGTCAAACAAGAGCACCTTTCTTCAAGGAAAAATATCAGAGTTTATGAATTTGATATAAAACTTGTAAAACAATGAAAGGTGGAAAAGTTGTCACTTGAAATACCCCTTGCCCCCCAAGCTTATGATTGAGATGAAAGAAATTTACCCGAATCATTCGATGCGTATTCTTGATAGTAGCCAATGTGTGAAATTTCAACCCTTTAGGTGACGCAGTTTTGGAGATATGTGACAAAAAGTGTTGTCTGGAAGTCATCTTCAGAAGGTCCTAGCACCTTAACGACTCATTTTTGTACCATATGATTCGGGTCAAAAGCGTTTAACATAATGTCTAGAACATCCTCTAGAAGTTCCTCTGTCTATTCATGGGACAGCCTGTATATTCCCGAAATTTTCTGAGAAAACTTTATTGAAAAACCTCATAGCGCACTATGGTATGCATTTGAAAGAAACTATTTTTTTTCATTTCTCTAAAATTTGAAGCAGCACAGAAATTTCGATAGCACTGGCTAGAAGTACTGATAAAACTGTCCTAAAGTTGTTTTTATATCGAGAGCGTGGCGGCAAAACTGCGGAACTTATAGCCAATTATAATAATTGGCCAACTTCCAAAATCACCCTGTAGAAAGTAACAAGACACTACTAGGGATTTGTGGTGTGCAGCAATTCATGTTTCACGAAAAATGAGAACATGACATTTAAATTACTTTTTCCATATTGCTTAACTTCGGAGATGTACTGAAACCTAAATATCTGACCACCCTGTACAATATTAAGTTCATCCCAAATTCAAAATTATCAAGTACGTGATGCGTTCTTTACTTTATTTTTGATTTCTTTCGCGACTATGAGTTCTAGAGAGGATGAGGGGAAGACGAAAATTCTCTCCAGAGAGGCGAAAGAAGTATCCATTAATCTGCTGCATGCGTAATCGAAAGAGCGGCATAAAAAAATACAGTTTATTCAAAGAATGGTTTCGGAAAATTCAATCGAATTATATGTTCACCAAAGATTATAGAGAAGAAAGATTGGATACAAAGCTGACTTACGTCAGCGCCATCTAGTTATTCTGAAGTCAATCGGAAATTAAATAGTTCATGGCTTTTACGACCGGATATTCTGACATTGAAAGAGTCTTCCGGGCTTATTGGCCGTGGTCCATTAGGAATAATTTAACCTGAAGTTTTGCCTACCACTCCAGTAGGCATCCTCAAAGGATTCTTGGTCTAAGATTGTACCTCGAACAATGAATTTCTGACACTGACGTGTTTGAAGCGGAAGTGTTATCTACACCCCAGTAGATGGCGGGAAAAGGTGGTGAGTTTACGCACGTGATGTTGATTGGCCCATCACTCCCGCTCCGTATCGGCTTGATATTTGATTTTTCTAAGGAAGGCAACCAGGCGCTATGTAAAAAAATGGTCCCTTCTTTTCTGTTCTTGTTGTTTTTATGTTCATAAAAAGTTACTTTCCCAGGCTGAACATGGAAGCCATTGAAATTTACATAAAAACTTTATGAACAGAAAAGAAGAGACTCTTCTTTTACATGGCACCTGATTGCCGATCTTAGGAAGACCAAAGATCAAGCCGATACAAAGCAGGAGCGATGGACCAAACAACATTGAGCGCGTAAACCCTCTTAACCGGGGTGTAGATAACACTTCTGATTCGAATACGTTAGTGTCAGAAATTCAGCGTTCTATGTACAATCTTAACCAAGAATTCTCTAAAGATGCCTACCGCAGTTATAGGAGAAACGTTAGGTGAAATTATTCCTAATGGACCACGGCCAATAAGCCCTGAAGACTCTTTCAATATCATTCAGAAAATGTCTGAATGCTGCAGATATTGGATATTGATGATCAAGAAACACATAGTATCTATAGCTCATCGGTTAGAGCTCGTGGAATAAAAATTTCATATCGATAAGGATAATCGCGAATTTTTCATTCGAGAAAAATCAGGTACCTCACTGAAGCACAAAGTCCGAGGCCATACACCCATGCTTTTGTGTTTAACTGCAGTAGCTCACAGAAAAGGCTCCTTTCGACAATGGAAAGAAATATGCTACGAATAATTCATTGTAGCTTTCATTTAGGGCTGAGCCGAATATTTTCTGCAACAATGGATTTAAACTTCAACATATAAATCTTCCCCATTATGTTGCTCGAGAACATATATGGAAAATTGAAGTTCGTTATGTTCCCCGCTTTCGTATTTAAATTCCTGTTTTCAAGATGAAACGAAAATGAAACAGATGCGGGCCAGAAACTATATAAAACGTAAATAATGGCTCGTTCCTGTACGGATCCCAAGTAATTGAATATTTTTTGTAGCATGTAGGCTCTCCCATCCCCTAATAAATATATATTTTTTAGGTCGGTTCATTTCGATTGTAAAAAGTAAATTGTATAGCATTTTCTTTTCACAATGTTACTATAACCCCTTTTTTAATCAAATATTCTGTTGGAACAATATGTAACTGCTCATGAAATTTCTTCGTGTCTTCATGTTAGTTACTCGAAAAAAACCAGGAACACGTCAACAGGTTATCCACATCCAAATAAATATATTCAACATTTCTCGTCTATTTCCAATCTGCATTTTTCTATTTATACATGTTTACCAGAATATATTTTTTCATAGCCTCTTAAGAAGTTCTCCTTATCTTTATTATCGTTGAGTTAAATCATGTTCAACCCATGAAATTGTATTTTTCACACGTTTCAGTTCTATACAAAACATTTACAGTTGTACACTTGATCAAAGAATATATTTTCCTTGAAATATCAGCATTCCTCTGCAATTGCTCCTATTTAAAATTCAAGTATGGGGCTATTTTCAACCTGGACAATTTCAAAATGACTTTTCTCGAAGATATTGTGAATAATTTTTCGGATAAGGTATATTTTTATATTTTATCTACCACTTCAGTCATATATTCATTATTCAATTCCTATTCAGCAATTTATAGTATCTGTAAACAAACAACGTGATTTATAATAAATCACAATTATAATACCGATATGCTACTTGAATTTCATGAGACAAAATATCATTCCCAAAGAATTGGCATTAATGAATTCGGAGCAATGGGAAAAGAGGGAAGAGTCATTTTTAAAATTACGAGACTGTAATTTATATACAGGACATTGTTCTCGCCGCTCTTTAGCGACTTAATTAGTAGATGCTGGAGGAGATACAACGCTTCTTAAATGGCATGGCGGTTGGAGTTCAACTACTGGGACCCAGTAGTACATTTATAATTCAGAAAAAAAGTCACATACTTGCAGAAATATTATACTTTTCTTCATGGTCTTCATAAATGGTTGTATCATGCCTGCTGGTTTTGAATTATTGTTGACTTCTATTTAGGAGTTTCTATTTATCCGTGTTGTTTTATGAAAGATTTCTACTCATACAAAATTGAAAATGTGAATAGTCTGCATATAAAACGACAAACTAATAATCATCAAAACTAACTGCGATGTTACAGTCATTCATAAAAATCCTGTATAAAGCCTCAGCCAGTTAATACATCAACAACGTACATGCAACAAGAACAAAAGGAAACAATAAACTTCAGACGCACATAATATTTTCAGTTTACTGGTTTATCTTACAGTTGATTTTATGAACAAACAAAATGAGTAACACTATAACTTTCATAGCATTGTTATGGGTAATCACTCTTCAATACTGTTCTTCTTCTGTACTTGTATCTTAGTTAATATTCATTGTTTAAGTCGTAGATAAGGTAAAAAATTCAACTTGAAGTAGTGGTCATAACTAACTTGATGAATTATATCACTAGCCTGCGGCACGCCCTACAAACTTCATCTGCGTGAGTTATGATCTACATTACCGCTCGTTAATATACTATGGTTTCTCTAGGTGCTAGACCCATAAAATCTTTTTGTAACAAGTTGCTGGCTTCCCATGGCACAACTGAGAGAAATCTGAGGTGACCGTCGCTGAGGTAAATTTTTAAATTTAGTGACCTTTAGTAGAATTTTAAGGTTTATGTAGTTGAACTCAATTTTTTGCATTAATAGCAAAATGGCAGCTCCAATTATCTTCAACTTGAGAGAAAATCTGAAAAACCTCGCTGCAAGAATAAGTATTTTGTGAATTTGTGACATTAGGTAGTGCCTTCTTCTTTACCTGAGCAACATATTAGAAATAGAAATAAAAAAGAAACCTTCAACGAACCAGTTCGAATGAATACATTTTGACAACGAAAGACTTTGTAACCACAACTAAGACATAAGAAATATTTTTATAAGGTGGCGAAAAATCAATAATTCTTTTCGATAAAAAATTATTCAATGTAAATTGCATCCATCGTATTCCTTTACCAAAAAAAATCTTTCAAATTCTATAAACTTTGGTTGATACACTTGTAAGGTCAAAGATAAATTACTTAAATTTATAGCCCCACTTTAGGGGTGCCAATTGTGTAAGGTTAAAGAAAATTGCGTAAGGTAATGATTTAACACTAAATGCCCCAGCTAGTCAGAACATGAAACCACCTTTTAATGAGGTAAAATGAGATAATATGCTTCTACTCTGGCTTATGATAATCAAAACTTGAACAGTCGAGATTTCTTCTTCCCTGATGACAATAGCTATTTACAATATCTAATATAACAAATTAAAACATCAAAACATGAGAACAAGAATATCTCCAATTATGAACAATTCGTTAGATAGTTCATTCATGAGCGTTCTTAGTTCTTAGTTAACTTATCTTATTAGAATAATGCCAGGTAAGGGAAGTGATTATCCCTCAACTTCTTCCAGAGTTGAGATGCAGTAGACTTCCAGTTCTTTTCCAACTAGAATGATGAATCTTCGACTTCTCACAGCTCTTTCGAAGCTGAAATTCTCAAATCTCCAGAAAGACGTTGTAATTCTTTCAGAAAGAATGGCGTTGCAGGAGGTCAAGGTTTAATTCCCACCAAAGAAAGGCGTTGAAGGTCTAATTCCCTTCAAAGAAAGATTTGGTTCCATCCAAAAGGGTGTTGAAGGCCTAACTTCCCCCAAAAGGTATTGAAGGCTTAGCTCTCTCCAAAAAAGTGTAGAAGGTTCAGCTCCCTCCAGAAAGGTGTTGAAGGTTTAGCTCCCTCCAAAAAGGTGTTGAAGGTTTAACTCCCTCCAAAACGCTATTAAAAACACTTGCATCAGTTTTTTTGTATCGGCAGTGGCCACAATTCCCCGAGATCTCTGATAATCTTCGTTCACATAAAGAAAATTCAAGAAAAGAAAAAATGTCTACGTGTTCAACGAAACACTGGCACAGATAAATCGAGGAATTGTGAATCAGAGGATCAAGGAATTGCGAAATGTTCAAATTCAATAAACAAATTATAATTCAGATGAACTGATCTAGAAGTTGGTTCATCATAGATAATTAGGAAATCAGATGAAAAGTTACATGTCTCTCAAAATGGCAGAACCCAAGCGTGCTACTCAAGTACTTCATTTCACATGAAACAAACGAACTATTAGCAAAGATGAAATAATGGTTGTCTGATTAACTTTGTACTCACCGATATTTATTAATCGCCACAGATGATTTAGTTCATTTGAGAATGGGAGAACAAAACCAAAACCTTTTCAGATGCAGTGCGAAAAACGAGACGACGTGAATTCAAAAATGGCCTCGTCGATCGTCTAACAGAGAGATCGCAGGGCTAGCTTTCTGACGCAGTAGCAGAGACCGAGCTCTTCAACCGATCCCCGATCCAAGACGCTCCGGAAACTCCCGAAATTTGAAATCGGTAAATCATACCGTTACACACTGTATTGTGAAGAAATTCGAAACAGGAACTGCACCATAAATATTCGAGAAAAATTTAAATATATCATCTTTCTGTTATTTGTAGAATCATCCATGACAGTACGATATTGGAATGAATAAAGAATATATAACACAGAGTATTTACTATACTTGTACAACAACTATTATAAAGTATGTAAAATCTAATCGGGAAGTTCAGTCCCTCGGTGCACTCTTCTCTGTGAGTAAACTACATCTTGCAAAAACCAACCCTTTGCCACTTGTGAAACTCTGGGGGGACGCGGCACCCTCTGGGCCCCCCTGTTTCCGCGTATGGCTTCAGAATTATAACAGAACTGCTGATTCAACCACCGAGACCAAAATATTCCCATCCCACGCTGCGGACAGGCAGATTTTTACCTCGAGAACATACATTTCAATTACTAATTACCCTTTTCCCAGATTTCAAATGAGACCCTAATCCTCCGGGCCGTAAATCACCGAAGACGTCCGCATTATATCCCGGTGTTTGTTCCATAAAATTCAAATCGCGGGAGAAGATAGAGCGGCATCTGCAGGCTCGTTATATTCGCACATATCATCCTCGTGCTCGAAATTTTTCGACATTAAATTATGTAGAATTTAAAGGGGTATATTCCGTAAAGCTGTGAATCGCAGGGTGGCGATTTGTCAAAATTATGGGAACGGATTTGTACCACCTGTCTTTCGGCCGGACCGAAAGATGACTTCATTCGGTCGAGTCGTGAGCGTGAATAATCAAAGCCGAGAATAATGTTGAAACTGTACATGTCCGTTGGGACGTCAAGCTGACCGCTGAAATGAGGAGGTTTGGGGTTGAAAATCCATTAATTATCATTCAGAGCAACACTTTTCTTGCATTATATCATCCTCAGATGAATTTCAACATTAGCCGCTCTTCCGGGGCTCAAAAATTGAAACGGATACTCTGTTTGGACTCTAATCAAGTTTCGTAATGAGTTTATTACAGTACTAAAAGTGGTGCTGTAATGAACTCATTACAGCATTGTTTTTAGTTTTCGTTGTGTGGTTGTCAGTACTAACCTCGGACCCTATCAATTTTCAAATCAAATCAATTCAAATTCCGTAATCTGTGAAATTCCTTAACTCACAGCAATTGCCTAGATACGATGTAAAATTAACTAGGATGTATAATCGGAATTTTCAATACGAATTTTACTAAACTTGACAGAAATAGAAAGAATATCGTCCAATATTCGTAGCAGAAGTCTTTTTCTACACTCACGCTTTCGAAAACTCGCTCGTTCGTCGCTCTTTTTCGAATTTCGCATTCGTATTGGAATAAGATCTCATTCTGCAACTTTTTTCAAAATATACTATTTTTACTATTCAAAACTTTTCGATATAAAATGTTGCCAAGACGAGACCATATATTTAACATTGTCACAAAGTTATCAGATCCCATGTCGAGCTAAGCAGCTAACTCTACACGATTCAACTTTTCTAGTCCTTACTGGACACTTTATGCAAAATGAGGAACTCGGCCGTTTCGTTACTATAAGAACATTTTAAACATTTTTATTTGTTTCTCATTTGTAAACGTCAGTTTCCAGAAACACAATATTAATCAAGAATGTTTATTTTATCAAGTCACTAACTTGTAACACTGACAGTTAACTTGCAAAATTTTCACAAGTCAGTAGTATTATTTACATTAGAAAATCCCAAATATTGTTACAATTTTCGCCAGCAACCACTGGTCATCAGGAGCATGTAAAAGAAATTGTTCAGCCTCTTCTTTACTTAATACCTTGGCCTTTTTGGCGTATAACGCTCATTTTTTCGTTTCAGAAACGCTATTACTTTTTGAAATCTGCAAATGACAGCTAAACGTCATATTTTTCAATAATTTTTTTTAAGAAAACTAACCTGCGAAGAGGGGCATTTTCTTTCATTTCCAAGCAGCTTTTCAGCATAGACCATTTTGCCCATAAAATATTAGGGTTGAATCTAGCTGATAGTTGATTCAAGTAGACCAACTAAGCATCTTCAGTTACCCCAATCACACTATTTTTGTTTTGCCACTTTTTGAAGTAGTCGTATTCTCGCTCGTACCTTGAAGCTGATTTTGTAGGTAATAAACTTGATGCTACACTGCTGGCTGCCCCAATAATTCCTTTTGGTACATTCATTTTCGCTTTCGCCAAAATGTAAAGAAAAATAAACAGACATGTTCATGGCAACGCTTCCATAGCTTACGACATTTGCGGCAAATCATTGAGATTTTTTTGGAATTTATCTAACCTTCTTACAAATGAGAAACAAATAAAATATAAAATAATACACGCAAGGTAACGGGTTTTACTGGCTTTTACCATTGAGTATAAATATATATATATATATATATTAATACTCAATGCTTTTACTTAGATAAGATTTTGTTGTGATGATTAATGATGTAAGTCTTTTATCGCCTTAATGGATATTGTTATTATCATAAATTTTTATTGTTTCCATCTGTGTATTTCAATTGTTAATTCCGCCATCGCCGAATCTTTACACTCTTTAAGTTAACAAAAATTTAATAATGTAATTTCAATATTGATCCTTTCTGGCTTTTTCGTTACGATTTTACCGTAAAATATGCCGGATTTCTCTTCAGCAATCGCATTTTAACGATGGTTAATTATTTAATATATGACCGAAAGTCAACTACATCAGAGGAGATTCCCTCAGAATTAATTGATTCAGAAGTAATTCCAAATTGATGGCCCTCCATAGTGGGTCCTCGCGTTGAATCATAATTAATGGATTTTCCTCCACTGGTAAATCATTATTTCCCATTCAGGAGGACGCTTCAGCGAACACACAATTTTCGCTGGATTTTTCCGCTGGATAGAAACACGATCGGGCCCTTCTGCTTTCAATGATCATTTCGGGGTCAATATTTCCAATAATAAAGCTCCGAAATCATTGAAGGAAGAAACATTACGAGTGCTGCTGAACATTTCGCGGTGTTGCATCGGAATTTCAGGATTTCGAGGGGGTAACAAACTTTTAACTACTTGAGAAGTGGAATAATTTTCTTCGATTTTTGTTACTAAAATGGAGTAAGAATGGATCAGATTTCGTTAATTTCAAAACGACATGAACAAAACTGATCGTTAATTCTGTTTACGCCGCAGAAAAGCTGGGGCAAAGTGCTGCTGAATTGAATTCGTTTAAAAGTAGCCATGATATTTCGAAACTGACGATTTATTAGACGGTATCGAACATATTCGATGTGAATTCGTATCGTTCGACGAAAACTATTAATGGAAATAGCAAGTTTAACGAGAAGAAAAAGGCAGGAATAAGACTCATAGGTAAGCTCTGGTAATGCATGGTATTCATAATTTTCATCTAATTCGATATTTTTTGAACAAGTATATTCTCTCTTGATATTATTATATACAGTGTGGGCAAAATTGGTGATACCTGAATGAAACCTTTTCAACCGAAAGAGATTAAGGATACTGATAATGCTATCAACTGCACTCCTCCATCTTCATTTGTTTTCGAGTTATAGCCAAAATTGAAATTTGGGCGATTTCAACTTTGGACATTATCTCTGTTTCTAATATTCCTACGATGTTGAAATGAAAACATACGTTGTTTTCGAACATTACCGTATTACTGGCAATAATGACTTCGAATTCTAATAATTGACGGAGAATTGAATCAAGTATTCAATCGCAAAATAATAATAACACCATACGTAGAGACATATTATTCTGTGATTCAGCCTACTTAATACTCAATAATTCAAATTTCACATACAAACTATATTTTTCACGATATCTGAACGAATCTGAGGGCGATGTATGGTGTATGATATATTTTTGAAATTGAAAAAAATGGCGATTCTTTCTGAACCATTTCAAATTATATTTTCCATAAGAAAAAACACAACTTCATGTTATAGCTCAACAAGGAAAACTCTTCATTTCAACATCCTAGCATAAACAGGAACGAAAATAATGGCCAAAGTTGAAATTGCCCAAATTAAAATTTGGGCCTATAACTCGAAAAGAAAAGAAGATAGAGGAAAGCAGTTTATGGCATAATCAGTTTCTCTAAAAAAGACCTCCTTTGATCTGAAAATTTTCACTATAGTACAGAAGTAGTCAAAGACTTGGGAGTAGATCTGGACTCCAAACTCAATTTCCATCATCATTTCGAGTCTGTGGTCAACAACAGCAATAAAATGCTTGGTTTCGTTACAAGGCAATGCAGAGACTTCAAGAATATGGACGCACTATTAGCTGTTTATTATGCCTCCATATTCAGCAGACTTAATTTTGCAACTTGTGTGTGGAGTTCCTCATTATAATGTTCATATGTCTAGGCTCGAGAATGTTCAGAAAAAATTTCTGAGGTTTCTCAGTTACAAAACCGATCTCATGACTCAAAGAGGTGATCCTAAGAACTATTGTATCAGACCAAAGCATTTTAATATCGTAGAACTATAACTGATATATTGAAGCTACAAAAATTCTTGAAAGGCACATTGGAGCCAGAGCTTCTTCTTGAAGGTATTACATTTCATACCACGAGTATATCACTGGGGAAACGTGATATCTTCTACCTACCTAGGAGAAATGGCTGTCGCTGCTCAAAACTCTTCTCTGTATCGGATGCAGAAATAGGTGACATATTTTTCGACAGTTCCAGACCGGTCATGCAGAAATTATTGACCAGATATTTCGAGGAACTTCAAGTTAATTATGGGTGTGTTTTTTTTCTTTTTTCAACAATTTATATTTTGTTTCTAGGGCATTGTCGCCTAAGAAAGCACTTGCTGAGAATGGGCGTATCGGACACTGACGAGTGTAGATTCTGTGGGGAGGAGGAAGAAACTTCTATTCACCTAGTCACAGAATGCTTTTGCATTGTAAGCCAAAGGAAACAATGCTTCGGTCAAGAGACCTGTAGGAGTGAGGAATTAGCCTCACTGAAGCTTTCCGAGATACAGGATTTCATAAGATCTCTGGGACTGGAAGGCGAGCTGTAAAGCTTTGTCAGGTTGCACAATGGACCATCAAGTCGCAGTGGACTGTAACCCTTTTTAAACTATTAACTAGGGAATGTAATTTTTTGAAGATTCTTCATTGATTATGTAAATTCTTATGTGTTACGTTGTTATTTCATTATCACTAATTTGAGATTGTACACTTTTCTATAATATTTTGTGAATACTTTGTTGGATGTGAAAATCACCTGTGTGTATTCCTTAATTGATGAATAAAATAAAATAAAAAATTAAGTAACGTGCCATTTTCCTCTATCTCTCACCGTTAAAAAGTTGTAGTTCAAGTATCACCAATTTTACCCACCCTGCACAAGTCAAAAACTCACTCTGTAAAGATCAATTGTTGATCATTCTTTAAAATTTTGACTTGCTTTCATTCTAGTTTTTGTAGCAATTTTGTCTTTTCATCAAGAGCAAACATACATTTGCCGTTATCGCTTTTGGGAAACCTTTTGTATGATATTGACGAAGTCACGAGGAATTCTCTGACAAGGATATCTTTGTGACTGCCGCATTGGTACAACAAATCGCAGTATCGATACAGGAATTAAGGAGCACGACCGTTGCTGTCGACTGAATCAAAAAGAAAAATCCTCACTAGCGGCACATTCTCTAGCAGATGGACACAACATGTTTTTCTCACAAGCAGAGATTATTGCGAATATCAAAAGTTACTATACTAGGTTGAACATGGAAGCCATTCAACTCTATAAACATAAAAACAACATGAACAGAAAAGAAGAAACCCCTTTAATACATAGCGCCAGGTTGCCGATCTTAGAAAAAACAAAGATCAAGCCGATCGGCCAATCAACATCGTGCGCGCAAACTCACTCCTTTTTCCAGCCATTTCCGGTTCGTATACGTCAGTGTCAGGAATTCAGCGTTCGAGGTAAAATCTCAGACAAAGAATCTCCTAAAGATGACTACCGCCGTTGAAGGCGAAACGTTAGGAGAAATAATTCCTAATAGATCACGACCAATAAGCGCGGGAGACTCTTTCAATGACAGTATATCCTGTTGTGAAAGCCTTTAACTACTTGTATATGTTATTCGAACACCCTGTAGAGTCCGTCCGCTCATTTTCCGTTACGCATTCTAATCATCAGAATGTCCCGCAGCCCCAAAAAAAGCATCGGCCGAATTGAAATTCAAAAGTGAAACGTTGCCGCGAATTAAGAATTCCGGAATGCTCACGGGGTATCCTCCGGTATTATCCTTTGAAAACGCGGAAAATGCGCGGGAAAAACCCCTCGGAATATTCGATACCACAATTTGAATAAATTCGATTTGGCGTCCCAAATTCAATTTCCGCTGACGGCACCGAACAAGGAACGATAAGAAATTCCCAGTAAAACGTTCCGCGTTTGAGTACATCATAAATAAACATAAGAAATAAATGAGCAACGAACACAATTCACATTCTTCTGACTGCGAATGGGAATGGGTGAATAATGGAGGTCTTGCTCATTGCTCCACATCTCTAGCACCCGGAGGAATTCTTCAGGAGGAAATTGCGTCCTCGTTGCTGTTGAATTAGACGAACAGAACAAACCCCCGTTTAATGAAATATTGAAGGGACCGTCGTCACGTATATAGGAATACTATCAAAATGCTAAACGAACGCCGGGTAGTCGCGAAGACGAACAAGTTCATAACGGTTCAGTTCGTATTGTCGAAAATAATCCTCCTCTAACTGTCATCGTTGGGAATTTAAACTACACCAAAGAGAATTGGACAAAATAATTACCGATGGTGGCGCTGCATTCGCCGATCAGCTGTTTACCGAAACGAGTATTGTTTTGTGTTTACATTAGCTTTCTATTTGGAATCTATGGAATTTTTAAGTTTTAACGCTTATTGACTATTAATTATCAAAGTTGTTTCCTTAGTTGTGGATCCTGTGGGTCATATTGTATGTGTAAGTATAGGTAATGTTGTGCTTTTTGTTATATTATATGTAAGATATTGAGATGAGCACTATTCAATTTTGAATGCTTTTCAGATCATCTGGCAAAATGTGTACCAAAGGTTTCTCAAATTATAGGAAATTTTCTAATATTTACATGCTCATAGATGCTGTGTAGAGTGTGAGCAAGTGTTGCAATGCAATCAGTTGATTCTATGTGGGAAAAAAATATTTCAAAACATTGGAATTCTACAAGAACAACCCCATCATATTGAGAAAATGATGTCTTATAAAATGATGGTGTGAAGGTTAACAAGATTATAAACACATACCAAGCAAGATTGTCTGGAATTTGCAAGTATATTTTAGCCCTGCTACTTTACCTTACAAGGTTAAACTTACTACAAAATATCTTGACAATTCTACTGGTTGTAAAGGTAAAATTCATGGTTTAGTTTTGTCTCTGCTGTTTTTCTTTTTGGTTTCATAACAACGAAATGTATGCAACAGAAAACATTAGGATTATCCATGTTTGATGAAAACTAAGAGAAGGTTTAAATTCACATTCTTCTGACTGCGAATGGGAATGGGTGAATAATGGAGGTCTTGCTCATTGCTCCACATCTCTAGCACCCGGAGGAATTCTTCAGGAGGAAATTGCGTCCTCGTTGCTGTTGAATTAGACGAACAGAACAAACCCCCGTTTAATGAAATATTGAAGGGACTGCCATCACGTATATAGGAAAACTATCAAAATGCTAAACGAAAGCTGGGTATTCGCGGAGACGAACAAGTTCATAACGCTTCAGTTCGTATTGTCGAAAATAATCCTCCTCTAACTGTCATCGTTGGGAATTTAAACTGCACCAAAGAGAATACGGTTCCGATGGCTCCTGGTATCTGAGATGTCGAAGTCCTCGTTCAATTAAGCCTGCCTTTTCTATAGCAGCTTCTTGACGCTTGCTTGTTGCCCCGAGCCAATCAGACCACTTCGAAAGTAGCTGCTGCTTTCGGCGACTGGCCGGAAATAAGAATCCAGCGTCGAAAAAGCTGTAGCTCGGCAGAGAAAGGGGTGATCTGTTTCCAAATCAGGAATGCCAGCAGAAATACATAAGAGATATTCGCATGGATGTTGTTGAAAAAAAATGTCCACGTCTACCCCTTATCCTCCTGAGCCCTGACATCATATTAAAGGTGATATAATGATTCCATTTGGGAATTTTTGTTCATTAAACACTGAAATAGTCATACAAATTTTTTGAAAAATTTTACTCAAAGAAAAGTAAGAAAAATATATGTTCAATTAAACGGCCATCATTATAAATGAATCGTAAATGAAAGTTTTTAAAGCCATTATTTTTGCCTGTCAAGCACGAAAATGGGATACATTTTTCACAATAAAATTTGGTTTCGAATTTACACCCTGGATTTTTAAATTTCGCAGCATTTTTCAATTCACTCGCGACAGTTGGTTAATGGCGCCATCCTGAACACTTCACACACAACTTCATAATCAAATAACAACACACTGCAACATAGTAGCGAAACAGCTACAAACCCAAGGCGTTTATTCATTCATCCAATACGTTGGATCGAAATTTTCACTGCCGTAAACTCATTACATTAATAGATAAATAAAAAAATCTCGATGTCCAATAATTTGGACATCAGGACTCAGGAGGCTATACAGGATGAGTCAATAGTGCTCGATCCATCAATACCACTTGGAAATTTTGAAAATTTTTTCCCGGAATCGATAGTACCCGGCACATAAGCTTGAATTAAACTGCTGCACATGAGTTGTGGATATTGACTTAAATTGCAAAAAATATAGTTTAATAAGATTTTGTGATGAAAATTCATATTAATATGATTTCAAGTTGCAGGAAATAAAATTAATTTTTGCCTGTAGGTCTGCAGCGTATACAGGGTGTTTGAGAAAAATCGAGTGAAATAAAACTTTCACCAATAGCAGCGTCAAAATTTGGCAAAATATTGTCAATGACGTGCTCCCTATGGTGTAAGGCGGTCATATTCCCAGGTCAAATGTGTAGATCTGTGCGACCGTTGAAACATATCCCGGCCTAAATACCATAACACTACTGGACTTTTTGGACCTAGCGACGATTGCGGGGTATGCGTGGGATTGTCTAAACCATTATTCTTCGGGAATCTGAAAATCGTCCATACCTTGATCGTTCCAGTGGATATGTTGCATTGCCAATTCCAGTTTTTGATGCTTATGGTCACATGTTGATAAACTCCTGTTAATGGACGTCTAGAAAATAGATTCACCTCTCTCAAACGCAGTTGGATGGTTTCGATGAAAACTTGAACCCCATCTGCATTTTGAAGAGAATTTTGTAGCATTCTATAGCATTCTACACGTAGATGTAGGCTTTCTTCTCGCCGAAACGGTGATAAAACGATCCTGAGCAGGTGTTGTTTTTCGTCGCTCACCAAGCCTCGGTCTTTCCAACATAGAACCTGTTTCCCTGAACCTTTCCAAAATCGAGGTATCACACTTTGGCTGACTTGGAGCCTTTCCGCTAAAACAACCTGAGTTAGGCCACCCTGTTGCATTCCGATAGCCCTATGAGCCTCAGCGTTTGTTAATTTAAGTCTTGACCTTTTCAGAAAACTCGTTTCAAATCGAAGCCTTTGATAAACTGAGTCCATTTCAAAATAGGTACATTCATGAAGCATATGCAAAGAACCAAACTTCAGAAGAAAGGCGACCAGATTGACGAAATGACTCATACTGATTTTCATTGGATCGATTCAAGCTGTTATTGAATTTTGAATGATTTTCTAGAAGAGCACATACTTTTGAAATCTATTGACTACGATATCCCTAAATCTTGTAGAGAAGAATTTTTTTCACTTCCCGAAAGGGTGAGCCCAGATAACACCCTGTTGTTTCAATGAGAAAAATTGTCCATGCATTATAATTATTTATACTGGTGACCCATAATTAGACCGACAAACTTCTAGTGGATGTTGGAGACATTATTTGAGACACATTCGACCAAAATCATTTGATGCAGAAATGCTTCGTTAAGGAGTTAGCGCCCTCTGGAGATACCTTAATTAATTAATTCAAATCAAATTTCATTCAGGTAGATCCCAATACAAAATAGTAAGCTTAAGCTTGTGTCGTGTAGCTTCATCCAGATATAAACATTCATCAAAAAATAACCAGATAATTGAAATTCTAAAAAATTACAACAACAAAAAAATTAATGAAAATATTATTATATGCATGGGCATTGGAGAGATATTAACATTCATCAAAAAATAACCAGATAATTGAAATTCTAAAAAATTACAACAAAAAAAAATTAATGAAAATATTATTATATACATGGACATTGGAGAGAGTATAGGACGACTCCCAAGGAAGCAATGTGTTTGTGTACTCTTGTTTCAAAGAAATTTTTCAAATTTATTAGTATTTTCATAAACGTACAATTTCAACTTCGTCCGCTGCTTTCTGTTGAAAAGAAATCACATATGAACTGGAAGATCATTAGCAAATCATTAATAATAATTAAAAATTATTTTTCTGGCTGCTAAAGTAGGTACCTCAAATTTTACCAATTTTTCGAAAATTTCCCAAACAAAATTATTTATTCCTTGAAATAATCACCGCACAAAAAATTTTGAATTTTGTGTAAGAATAGCTATAGCTAAACTTTCGCCTAATAAAGACGGTTATTATTATTATTATTATTATTTGTAATCTACGACCTCGATTCATTCAAATATATGTCCGTGATCATGTGGCTCAAAAAATAATATTTTTTTTTTGGACTAATTAGAGGACGCAGATTATGAATCTTCAATGAGATTTTCTATATTGTCGATACTTTGGTAAATAAAAACTTTTTGAGGAAAATTTACGAAAAATTGGTCAAATTTGAGATGCTATAGCAGCCACAAAAATTCAACTGTGAGGATACTGATTTTTTTGCTTAATCGTTCTTTCCGATTGAAAAGGTACAGTATTTATGGTCCTATAGCGACTTGTTTAGATTTTATGATTCTTTAGATATCCATAATCTACGCCCTCGAAAATTTTCACTTTTTGAACAAAAATTTTTCGTTCGGATCAAAGCGAAATTCATTCTGCTTATTGGTTCGAAGGCGTTTGACTCGCAATCGACGAAAAATTAAGTTTCTAGAAGTTGATTCATCAATAACTTCAATACCTTCATTCACTTTCAAAGACAGTAATAAATATACCTAGATATATTTTTGAAACATAGATGAATTCAAAATAGTAATCATCGAAATTATTACCATTTTCTATTCCCAGGCTCAGAGATCTTTTATCATGAGGTTGGAGAAATGATATTAGATTTTGTCACTGAGATGACAGATATACCGGTTTCGGCCTTGTTGGGCCTCATCAGTATCCCGCACATCTCAGGACAAAATCTTCATAAAAACTTCGGAATTTGAAGCAATTGGTTGTGAAGTAATGAGTAGAATATTACAAAGTACTAAGGTGGTAACATCCAATTGCGTCAAAATGAAGTTTCACATCTCCAATCGAATGCAAAAAAAGAAATCTGTACTTCCTCTTTCACTGAATGAGATTTTAGCAGTGGCTCTATTCAGGGCCCGCTTGCTAGTTTCTCAAAGTGATGAAAACGCCCAACTCTTTTTGTGACTGTGAAGCCAGATGTTTTTAAGAAAAAGAAAATTCTTTTCCTTTACAGAGGCCACATCGAGAACATTTTTGAAACATAGATGAATTCAAAATAGTAATCATCGAAATGAATACAATTTTCAATTCCCAGGCCCAGAGATCTTTTATCATGAGGTTGGAGAAATTATATTAGATTTTGTCACTGAGATGAGAGATATACCGGTTTCGGCCTTGTTGGGCCTCATCAGTATCCCGCACATCTCAAAAATGTTCTCGATATGGCCTCCGTAAAGGCAAAGAATTTTCTTTTTCTTAGATATATTTTGTTCTTCATTTTTATCAGTTAGAAGAAAATGAAATAAATCGATATCGAGTGAAATTTCTGATATTTGTCGTGATCTTGTATTTTAATAAACATAAAATAGTTATTTCACTAATTCTGTGTCAAATCCGTTAATTCTGTCACAGCTTGTGCAGCTACTGCCACGGATTTATTCATTACCTGTCAAATTTATGAGTGAGATAACAGTTCCGCCAATTATTTTTCAATGCAAAAATCACTAAACGATATTTTGACATATTTCCAAGATTTTTCCTGCATATTGCATTCAATCCAATCCGCACTTACTGCTCAACGATACATTCAAATTTTTCGACGCTGTGCCTATTGAGGTACTATACCAGATTGAGAAAATACCGGCATTATTTGTCCCCGGGGAATTGATGTATGCAAATCCCCCTCCCCCACTCCAACGAGCCGTTCAGCGAGAGCACAAGCAGTTTGCGTATATCGCGAGCACTAATCTCGCAGGGAAGGTTATCTTTCACGGTTGGCTGAACTGATTCTCCGAGCAGAGATGACAGAACCATAGGAAAAAATCAATTCAACATCCACTTCTGATATGGAGTTGGCGGAAGATACCCGCTTCATGGGCTTTTCCCGAAATTTCTTAATGGAGTAATCAAGAAAGCCTGAGTTATGGTCACCATTAAAGAATTGATATAGTTCCCATGACCGTTGGATTGCTTCGGGTTTGATGTCCGAATGATAGAAAGTCATAACCGGCGTCGTTAAAAGGAGCAGTGAAGCGCGTTAACTGTTCGAAAATTTCAATCGTCTACCAGAATTACCCGTCGATATGTAAATATATAGGGCGAGCAACATTGAAGCGGATTTCGGTGTTTTTTGCGTCACAAAACCGAACGATGTTGAACATTAAAGAACAGTATCACCGTCCGGATCGCCCGAAATACTGCAATTCATCATTTTTATATTTCAATTGGAGTTAGAAAACTTCTGCATTTTCTATGGACTCTAAATTCTTTCCAATGTTTTTCATATTTCCCCATTAATTTCGGCAAATATCCAGATTAGAATCTGGTATATTCTAAAACAAGAATAGTCTCCTATTCCAACACGAATGCGAAATTCGAAAACGAGCGAAGAAGGAGCGAGTTTTCTGAAAGCATGACTGTTGGAATTATGAGTTTTGTGAAATATTCTCTAACACTGAGTTGCAGGAAAGTCCATTAAAATTTAATGCCGCCTTAATTCTCCCTTAAACGGAATATCCATAGACGGTAGCCATGGATACTCCGTTTAATGGAGAATTGAGGCAGCATTAAATTTAATGGACGTTCCTGCAACTCAGGGTAAATTCAGTTAAAATTCAGATTAGTGACTTTTGAATTGGATCCTGGCAGTTTGTGTGACTTATGAAATTTTACAGAAAACGGAATTTGAATTGATTTGATTTGAAAATTGATAGGATCGGAGGTCAGTACTGACAACCCCAAAACGAAAAATATAACTGAAAACAATGCTGTAATGCTGAAAATATCTACATCCAGATGCTGTGAATAATGTTCATAAAGTATGATGATATTCTTTTGAATATTTATACAAATTGTCTGGAAAAATGCAGGAAATTTCACGGATTCAGATGAAACGAAAACAATTAATCTTTTGTTTTATTGGCCCTCCTTAAGGAGCCACGGCCTACTAGATGACGCCACTAGAAATCCTTTTAACTGGAATTAATTTTAAATTACTCGAAATAGTTTGATGAAAACTTGATATCAAGAACAATAGATAGTACCTCTTAAAATACGGCCCTTAAATTTAAATGATCTTGTTTAGTATACCAGGGGCGGACTGGGTTTTACTTTTTACTGCTTATATTTTTAACACTTAAAGGAAAGGTACCCTTGTTCATTGTCGATAAAATGAACCGTTTTTGAAAAACAGAAAAAATTTATTTTTTTTGTTTCTAATAAAAAGAACCATGAATTGTAATTTCTATTGTCTACACAAAAAGTAATACAGAAAATATTTAAGGAACACAAAAGTTTTATTTTATATTATTATATGGTTCCAGCTTGACAAAATTATGTCACTTTTTGCTGGACCAAATATTCCAAATTGATATTTCGACCAAATTCAATATAATAAGATGCTATAGCACACACTACATTATTCCTTAGAACAGTCAAAACCACGATCTTTCTTTAAAAAACACAGTTTCGAACAATTTAGTCGAACTTCGTAAAAATTATGAAAAAGGTGGTGACGAACCTACATAAATTATTTGAGTGGCACCTAGAAAAGCCGAATTTAATGAGACAAAGTATATCTCAACATTTTTAAACTGAATATGTGTACTGGAATTGTGAACGAAAGAGTCATAGGCCTTTTTGAGTTGCCAGAGGTCTTGAATGCTGAATATTTTTAGATTTCTTACAAAATCATTGTCAAAATCACCGGAAGTTGTGCCGCATTTTTTGATAAACTTTTTCTCTCACAGCTCTCTAATAAAAAAAAATCTAGAGGATTCAAATCAGGTGAATAGGCTGGCCAAAAGGTTGTATCAGATTGGTATATCCAACCCGGATATTCTTCATTTAGATATTCTCTAACTGAAAGGGCATAGAGCTCTGGACAGCCATCATGCTGAAATCATATTTCTCTGGAAAATACTCAGCTGAATGAAATTCAGCTCGTAAGACCTCTGGCACCTCAAAAGCTTCTATGGCTGTTCTGTTCGAGTTTCCAGTCCACATATTCACGTTGAAGATTATCGAGATCTATCTTGTCTAATTATATTCGGATTTTCTACATATCACTCGAATTTATTATGTAGGTTCATGACACCAGAATTTCTAAATGTTGATTCATCGGAATTCTTAAAGTATTGGACTCATTAGAATCATTTTCAAAAAGTTCGAAGAAATGGTTCGAAACTGTGTTTCTTCAAGAAAGACCGTTGGACTGATCTGAGAATTGGTGTTCTGAATTTTATAGCATTATTAAATTTGCTAACTTTCGTACAATCAGTTGAGGTTGGTCGAAATATTAATTTTGAATATTTGGTTCGGCAAAAAGTGACATTATTATTCAAACTTGAAAAATCAGCTCAGAATTGAAGATTACAAGTTACAGAAGAATGGGAAAAATGAAATTTGAAGAAAGTAAAGAAATTTATCAACAGGAGTTCGAAAATTCTTACAGATCCACATTATGAAAATCTTAAATTTATTGTACAACTGAAGGTGTTCTCGATGATAATTATTCTTATCAGAATTATGCATGGATTTGTTATCCACTTTCAAAGTTTTCCTTCAATACAGTTGTTTTTTCCCAGCAGGAATGAAAAGATAATATTTTTAAATTTTTGAATGTATTGGCTCCATTCTAAAATCAGTTGTTCTCGATCAATTCTAGTGATCAATAGTTTTTCTTTCGTTTGATTTTCTACACTCGCGAAACATGCAATTTGAACCAAGAAGAATATGCCCAAGCGGTAGTTTTGGGAGAAGAAGGACGGACATACACAAGAATTGCAGAAAGGTTTGGCGTTTCCCATACAAGTGTGTCCAGAATGTTGCAGCGATTCTGGGAGACATTTATGAATGTCCGAAGACCAGGGTAGACCACGGGTAACAACTGCCATTCAAGAACGTTACTTAAGAGTTTCTTCGTTGGAGCAACGGTTTGCAACCGCTCGACTCCTTCAAAATCAGCTTGAGCAAACTCATGGGGTGCAAATTAGCACTCAGACAATAAGAAATCGCCTCAGAGAATATAATTTAAGGCCTCGTGTCGCGGCAAGAGGCCCAGCTCTTACCCCAGCCCATCAAAGGGCGCGTTTGGATTTTGCGAAAGAGCATATCCATTGAGAAGAGGTCGATTGGGAAAGAGTTCTCTTCACAGATGAGTCTAGATTCTGCCTCTACCATTGTGATCGACGTTCCCTTGTATACATACGTCCACATGAAAGATATGCTCAGTGCAATTTCCTGAATACTACTGGTTTCGGGGGAGGATCGATTTTGGTATGGGGTGGAATATCTTTGACTGCTCGCACAGACCTAATGGTCGTTGATAATGGAGCTATGAATGCTGATAAGTATATAAGGAACATTCTTGAAGATCATGTAGTAACATTTGCCCCATACATTGGTGAAAATTTCATTTTTATGGACGTAATGCCAGACCCCATCGTGCGCGCATGTTCAGGAGTACCTCGAAGAGGTTGAAGTCTCTCGAATGGAATGGCCAGCAAGAAGTCCAGATCTCAATCCGATTGAGCAGGTTTGGGACAACCTCAATAGAAGGCTGAGAAGTTCAGAAAATCATCCAGCTACTCTTAATGACTTAGGATTCCAACTCGGAGAAATCTGGGAAGGATTAACGCAAGGGGTGGAAATACCAAGTATTAAATCTCTTATCAGCATTTCAGTATTTTGAAAATTGTTCATTTCTCTTGTTCACATAAGATTCGGTGAAATCCTGAATTTTTCTTCCATTTAATGTGTCTTGTTTCGTTCAAAACCTTCCCGAGAGAACATAAAAAATAAGTTATGAAGTCAATGTAGAGTTAACTACTGAGATTTTCAGAATGTGCGTTAATTTTTTTGCGCAGTGTATAAAATGCTCTGATGACCATGATTCAGCCTGTTACTCGATTCCGGCTTGACGTCGACTTCTGGGACACCCTGTTTAAACGAGATAAATGTTTTACATGGCATGAATTATTTCCACTAAGGGCTGATTTAACTAACATTCTTTCGAAATGGGTTGTTTACAAGAAACGGAAAACAATTTAATTCGCGGCAAGAGGATCGCGAATCAATCTGATAACTTTAGCGTAACACTTCGAATAATATACTTCATTGCGATGTCTCAACGATCCCATTTATTTCCCAAGCCTTTCCGCTACCTGGAAAAACGCTTAACGTCATTGCGCCTCACAATCAGTTTCTCTCGGAAAATTCTGGCTTGCTCCTGTAAACACTATTAAGGCTACGTGTATTTTCGCTACGCGAACCTGTACACCATCCTCCGAAAGATCCGCATCACGCCGGATAATTCTTCCATTCACCCCGAGCTCGCAGTTTTAACAGGCACTGATCATCTTCTCACGAGTAAATTATCCTGGGATTAATTGCTTTCCACAAAAAACTTATACTGATGGGAAAAAGCTCCCGGCACGAAAAGGGAAAAAACTGGCAAGTACTGAGGTCACGCTAACTGATTCCGTCTACTTGGTTGCCATTTGGCTAGCACGTTCCATTTCCTCCTTTTTCAATCCGCTTTCTCATTTACGAATGATGGACGATAATGGCGAAGTAATTTACTGGCGACCATTAGCAAACCAGTGTAGCCAAGATTTTATAATCTCTCAAAATCCGACCAGTTTATCATTTGCGATGTTCCAGATAATTATCTATGCTTCGAGCGGGAACGTATGGAAGGATTCGGTATTCGTTTACACAGGAATCGATTAGGAGAGCTGATGTCAACCGAGGGTTAATGGGGGCTTTGGTACGCCGGCAGGAAGATACAGAAATCTGTTGATTTATCCTTGAAACATTGTCATTGTGACATTTCAGAAATCAGCCACGTGAATTTTATTGTAAGAAGTGCCATGAATCTTTTCAAGATTCCGTATATTGGTTGCACTTGGGTGTTGATTAGCTAGTTGGCATTGTAACGATCTTCGAACATACCAAATGATCATCACTTGGACTTATGAATGAGCAGACATTTGACAATTCTGTTTCATCAAGATGAATTCCCTTTTCAGAATATCCATTGGAATATTTTATGGGAAGTCTTTGAATTTTTCTGAATGTTTTTTGAGGTTTTCCCTCCCAGTCTGTAAAACAAAAATCAATTAGACAAAAATAAAACTTGTGCACTAATTTTTCAAAATCCTTTCAAAAAATTGTTGCCTAACAATGAAAGAAGGAAAGACGCTTTTCGGAGCATAGATCAGACTCCTTCGTAGGACAAATTCTCAATATAAAGGAGAACAAAATCGTGAGAGAATATTTCATTCAAGCATCCTGCCAGCAATTTATTTATTATGTGTCAAATTCATGAGAGAGAACACAGTTCTGTCAATCAACATTATTCAATGCAAATATCAGTACTAGTATATTCTAAAACAAGTTGCAGAATGAGCTCATGCTTTCGAATTGGTATTGGAATTGCCTTCTGCAACGAGTATTAGACGATATTTTCTCTATTTCGGTTCTCGAAATTCAAATGAAAATTCAGATTAGTGACTTTCGCATTGTATCTTGACAGTTGATGTGACTTACGAAATTTGACAGATTGCGGAATTTGAATTGATTTGATTCGAAAATTTATTGGATCGGGGGTCAGTTCTGACAACCGAAAAAGGAAAAGATAACTGAAAAAAATTGCTGTAATGAATTTCATTACAGCACTACTTTCAGTACTGTAATGAACTCATTACGATACTGAAATAGAGAATAGTATATTCTAAAACAAGTTGCAGAATGGCTCCTATTCCAACACGAATGCGAAATTTGAAAACTAGCGACGAAGGAGCGAGTTGTCGAAAGCATGAGTGTTGGAATTGCCTTCTGCAACGAGTATTAGACGACATTTTCTCTATTTCAGTCAAATTTTGTGAAATATTCTCCAAATTCAAATGAAAATTCAGATTAGTGACTTTTGTTTTGTAGCTTGGCAGTTGGTGTGACTTACAAAATTTGACAGATCACGGAATAAGAATTGATTTGATTCGAAAATTGATTGGATCGGAGGTCAGTACTGACAACCACAAAATGAAAAATTCAACTGAAAACAATGCTGTAAATTTCAACACGTGATGATAACACATCACGAATCACCCCCACTGGAAGAGCTATCTTACCATACATCCCTAAGGTCAGAGATAGAATTTGTAGAATACTAAAGAGGCACACAATCAAGACTATTCAGAGGCTGACACAAAAACTTGGGAAAATGGTCAGAATTACCAAAGAAAATGTCGACCCACACTCATGAGTCGGTATCTACAGGATACTTTGTGACTGCGGCAAAGTCTACATTGGTAAAACAAAACGAAGTATCAATACGAAAATTGAGGAGCACGAACGATGCTGTCGACTTATTTAGAAATATGCGCTATGACGGATCATGCCGCTAACTAGCATTTAATTTTTTCATAAATTTCATTTGATTTATTCGGTTTTCTTATTCGAAATTTTTCAAACTGCTTCAAAATTTTTCAACCCATTTGAAATTTTTCCCAACTGCTTCTAAATTTTTCCAACTCCTTTGAAAATCTTCCGATTGCTCTGAAAATTTTCCAACTTCGTTCAACATTGGGGGGAGGGGGGGATCATCCCCTCCTTGGGCCCGTCCCTGCTAGAATGAAATATTCTATTTATTGTTGCAGATTTACATCGCCCTAGGAATGTAAAAGAAGGGAAATCTGGAAGGAGGCATCGAGAATTGGAGATGATATGCTGAGTAGTTACATGGACAACTTCTGTGAAAGACTCCGAATGTGCGTCACTCTTCAGGGCCGTCATTTGGGCGAAATTATCTTCAGATCTAAAAAAAAAACGAAATACACAAGTTTTCATGATAAAGAAAAATTCATCAGTTATCCGAGTATTATTTCGTTTCTGTTTACCTGCTCTTTCAAATACGGAAGGACTTATTGCCGCACCTAGAATATGCAAACTCAACAGAACCGAAATACCTAAACGTCGCATTGATTAAAACAGCGGGTTGTTCTTCCCCACGTCACTGGTTCCAGAGATTGTATGAACAGAAGAAGCCTTTATCCATTTCTGGATAAAGCGACGTATTAATGTGAATAGTTGGTTTGAAATTCTGAACATGAGGATGATCCTCAACAAACATTATAAATTACTTACCTTACCTCCGCCTCCATCTCTTTGTTCATGCCTGATGAATGAACTTTTACCTCAGTTCGCTGGTAACGGGAGCGATTCAATAGATATCCTGCGGAATGAAAGCAGAACTGCCGATGTGATAAGAGGTGGAGTGTATGTTGTATAGAATTAATATGTCAGATTTCGCTCAGAGGTCTCTGTCAGTCTCTGTGGATATACAGAGTGAATCTTCGTCTCAAATTATGGACAATTCATTTTAATGATGCTTTTTTTGTTGGCTCCCCAGCAAACACGTTACATCGCCTGACACTTTTATGCAGTTACATTTTCAACATGAAATAAAATCTTCATTGTGATGTCGCATATGCGTCTAAAACCTAGTAATGCCGTGATATCACTTTGTTACCGAAATATGGAAGAAAACTTCTCAACATTTTGACGATGAATAAAGATATCTTAAATGTGACTCCCATGCGACGCAAATATTCGTTCGTATTGTGACTCATAGCCAAAGAGTGTTGAGTAAGGATTTCTTCGATCTTTAATCGTAAAGAAACTACAAACTACCGCATCTGGATTTTATTGCCCCTAATTACATTCGCAGTGGTGAGAAAAAAGGGAGGTTTGCTATGTGAAGGAATAGTTGCGACATGCCAGACAGAGGAAGGAAAGACAGATTGAAAACCTGACTACATAATTAATTGTCACACTTATATTGTACATTTTTTTGTTTCTTTTTTTTCATAATTCCTCGCGGTTCTCGAAATATTTCGAAAATCGAAAAATTTGGCTAGTCTAGCTTTTTTCGAAAAATTGGATTTCAATGACAGAGAAAAATTGTGCTACACATCTACTGACTTGTGCCGTTCAAATTTTTCTTAGTGTCTGTTTAATATCCCGAAAAATCTACATTGAAAGAAAAGAAAACCAGTTACATTCTCTAAAAAATAAAAGGAAAAATTTGTGCAACATTTGTTCTGTATTGTGTCATGAATATTTTCTCGAAAATTCTTTAAAATATCCGGCAAACTACGATAACGTGAATATTTCATAATATTGTACATCAATTTGGCCAACTTAAGCCGATCATATTTCAGAATTAACAGGATTTTCCCCATATGGAGAAAATATGAAAAATCAGTAGATAACAGGAAAATCAGCATACCTGGCAACAGTGGGCGTAAAGTTTTACCAGCACCTCTGTAGTTCTAAAATTTTGTTGTTGTGCTGAATTGTGCTGTAATTTGCCGTTCTGAACGTATGGAATTAAAAAAAAATTGAATAACTCAGCACAAAAAAAAAATTTCATGAATGCGGATCCAACTTCTCACACACTGTTGACAGGTATGCTGATTTTCCCGCAATATATTGATTCTTGATATTTTCTACATATGAGAAAAAACCTGCTGATATTTTCTAAAAATCTAACCGGCACTACTGGGGCTCAATCATATAAAACAATATTCGTAAACAAAAAGTTCTAGGGTAACTTTTTTCTAATTTCTTCATTATTTATTTTATTATTATTATTTGCCGAAAAATCTGAAGAGAAGAATAAACGAAATTGCTATCTTTTTTTTTTCAATCTCGGGAAAATTCATACACAAGTCAAGACATGTGTAGCAAAACCCATAAACACTTGCCCAAAAAGATGACAATGTGAAGAATGTACCACTTATTTGATAAAACTATTCGGGAGGATATCAAGATATCACATTGAAAAGATTCCACAGAATTCTTAGTGTGAAATACCTACTACCTACTTGTAGATTCAATCATGAAAATAACACGAAACGTTTAAATCACCCCAGCATGGTAAGCTTGAACTTCCGTGGAAAGTTAAATGGTATTTTATTCATTAATGAGTTGCCCACTTATCTTCTCGAACCAGGTTCAATTCTTGATGAAGTTCCATCTCATGTATCTGTAAGAACTTTTAGACCTAATACATTTTTCATCCTCCTTCGAGAAGCACAAAAAGTAAATGAAATTCTCATGTGTGTAGAGTCTGAAATATTCAAAGTCATACGTTGATGATATTGATATTTTTCATGATAATGTACACACGATTAACAGGAAATAGATTACTACATACATCAAATGATTCATTTTCATCTTTTTCTGGATTGAGTACATATTTTTTTTGTTATATTTGTCTACTTAATGCAGTGTTGAAATAGTATTTCTGAAACAAGTTGCAGAATGAGCTCCTATTCCAACACGAATGCGAAATTCGAAAGCATGAGACAATGCAGTAATGAATTCATTACAGCACTACTTTCAGTACTGTCATGAACTGTGTAGCCCACTTCACATAATCGCATACCTCGTAGTATTGCAGTAAATTATCTCTCCTGTTAATGGTTCTCCACAAATGCAGAAAGGTTATGTATGCATCTTTTAGTAGAGATCTCAAATCGTTTGGCGTTTCGAAAATAGTTGAATTCGGACCAGATTTGTTGAGTTTTTCGGAAATTTTTTCAATAATCAACTTCCATAAACTTTTTATATAAATTAACTTCATTTTCTCTAATTCCGGGTGACAATGAAATTGAATGAGCTCCACTATACTGTATTCTGATGACACCTAATGACTTGATTACTTGAAAGAAAATAAAATAGTGTTCTTCATGCTTCGAAATACAATTCTTTCCAAATACTTTTTCCTAACATTTCATTATTCTGTACCAATTCTATCGTTCATTTCATTCAGCCATTTCTGTCATAATATATAGATCCTAGTTCACTCTTGCAATGCCCTGCTCCACTTGATCTTTGGAAAAACTATAATAAAGAATGTATGTTAAGAAAAATATACAAGAATTCTCAGTAAAAATTACCCCCACATTTTGAAAAAGGGGATAAAATGAAGCGCTCGTAACACGCTTCATGTGTATTTACACCAAATACAATTTCCCTGTAATTACCTCAACCACAGTTTTCCTTGTGCAATTTCCCGTTGTGATCATTGTATAATGATAGGATTCTTATACAATGCTTGTGATGGCAGCTCCCAAATACATCGCAATCGCAGATTGAACCTAGGTAGGTAAAGGTATATTTCCATTCATTCGTCCATTGTTGATTTCGAACATGAATTGTGAATTAGTTTGACTTGAAATAGATCTCGCAATAATTATATATTATCCAATCATTATTGGGGAAAAATGAACGAAATTGAAGGATTTTGTCATAAGCAACGTACAAAAAGAATTGAAATCCAACCAAAAACATTATCATGTATTTCGACCACGACATAGAGTTTGTGAAATAAGGACTTGTGAAGATGAAGAGTGAAGAGTTGGCAGATCGGCTCTACATGAGATCTGATAACTTTTCGACAATGTTAGAAATACGGCCTCGTCTTGGCAATATTTTACATGAAAATGTTTTTGGTTGGATAAAATTCATATAAATCGTTCTCGTGTTTGTAAATATCTAGATACCGTTCTTTTCACACTGAAAACTTTTTGTTTTATTTCTGCTTTGTCATTGTATCGAGGAAAAGACCTGTTTCATCCTCTTTATTGAATATCCTACTAACGGATTCTTCTTTGAGCTTGTTTCACTATTAAACTCTGTAGCAGCATCTGTTGCATAAGTGACTTCATCCTGTTCCCCGTTTAATATTCGCAGATATATCAACAAGCGCTGAGCTCGGCACAAAAACCCAGGTTTGAAATTTCGAACCTTCGCGAGATTTCAGACGTTGAGCCAACTTTTGTCTGAATAATTTATGACGTAGTATTCAGTTTGCGCTAAATCTACAGCAGGTATATTACGTACATAAGCGCGCATTGCAAACTTCTCTAGTTAGACATATATGAACGAAAAGATAATGGAATAAAACGATCCAACCATGTTAGCGCCTCCGCTTGTTATATTGTTCGTTGAATGGGATGACACACAAAAGTTCCACGGGAGGAAGGAAGTTGTTTGAATACCTTTGCTAATGAACTAGGAGCCGGGGAGGGGCAGGGCTTGGAGCGCCGAAACGCATTCTCCACGCCACAATGTACCGATAAATGCACCCTTTCAGGAAATATTTGGTTTGCTGATGAAAATATTCGGGATGTGGAGTACGTAGCCGGAATATGCTCTGCAAAAAGCGATGCAAATCTACCGCGAGGGTTTATTACTTCCATATCAGTTCGTTTTCTATATTCTATGAATATTTTACATGAGAAACTCGGCCAATTTCACGGGGAGGTTTATTGTTTTCGCCGACTATTCTCTTTTTCATGGATGAGGAGTTTCGGCTGGAAAGAAATACACAGCAAAAATAGAAATTTGGAGCATTTAACGTTGGATTTACTGATAATATAGAGATTGTTTTAAGATCGAATTTCTGGCAAAATGACCATTTCCAAATTTCTTACGGAATCGTATAGAGATGAAGAAAATCTTCATGGAAACATTGGAATATGAATGTTCAATTGGAATGAGCTCTGAGTCTAATTGGAAGTCAGTGGAAGAATCGAAATCTCATTGCGATTCGATAACGAATAAGAGACAGGACGGTTGGAATGACAAGTTTCGGCAGGAAGAAGTGATCTCGGCTGCCGCGAATTGCAATGCACATTTGTCGCATCCGAACCTCAGATGTGATAGCTAAACGCTTTGAAAATAAATTAGATTCGCACAAATTGTTTACGTTTAAAAAAAAATTCAAATCACAAAATGGTACTCCGGTGGTCAATCTATTGCGGGGACGATAACTTTTTTGCCTTTGAAGATAGGCCGATACCTTCACGATCGGCTCTCCAACTTTGTGCCAAAATAGGCAAGTATGCCTTATCTTCACAGAGATATGGGATTATCTCTTTATAATAGATTTGGCTACTGTTTTTCACAACAAGGTGGATTATTTGAAAATTTAATTTGAATTTGTCAATCTTCAATTTCGCATGTTTTAGAATTTGTGGTTATTATAAATTTTATCGCCTCGTCACCGATTTTAAAAATATTTTGCACAGTGAATCTATAGGACTTCCTGATATTACAGTCTCAATAACAGCTCTGGGGAGGCTGTATTTTCCGAGAAAAAAAATAAATGAAACTCATAAATATACTCCATTTACCTCGGATACTGCTCTGATATAGTCATATATAGTCTATATAGTTTTGTTTGAAAAGTTGAGGTTATGTTAAGTTAGGTTAGGTTCATTTTCCCTACCAAAAGTTGAAAAAAAAATTTAAAATAAAAAAAAATTTCATAAAAAAATGAAACATCGATCCGCATTCAGGTTAGGTTAAGTTAGGTTAGGTTAGGTTCATTTTCTCTACCTCAAGATCACAAAAAAAAAATTTAAAAAAAATACAAGTGGACAGGAAACTTTATAATTACCATTATTTGTTTTTGTTTTCCTTTTTTCATTTTCATAGAACTGATTGTTGTTTTTTAATTACTTCTCGCAGAATATATTTTTGTGTTTGAAGTATTTCTGTTTGTAGCATTTATTTCATTTTCGAACCTGTTTTGGCGAAGAGAACCTGAATACTTATCTCCACAGGAAATTATTTGTGTCATTCATTGAGGCAAATGAATTCCTTGCGTCAGAGTGAAATAAAATTGTCGTATTCATCTCTAACATGTATGAAATCACCCAGTGTTACTGATTCGATGCGACACTTCGCGTACCATACGTTGTGCTCTACATCCCCACCCAACCTAATCTGTCGACTGAGCCATTTCATCGATATCACTTCCCTCTGAGGTTTTGATGCTGCCACTGTTCCACTAGAATATGGCCCTGCTCGAATTTACTATATAAACTGTGATGTTTCTAATTCTGTTTTCCTGATCTGTATATACAGTAGATGTAGTTAACATATTACATTGCTTGAAAAGACCACTACAAAATGATTCGAAACGAAACCCAACTTTCGAGAATCTTAATAGCAATCTTCTGACTTGGAAGAAATTTTTCTGTGATTGCATTGCTATAAAAAAACTAGATCATATCTATCAAAAGATTCGAAATTGACAAAAACCTTAAGGCTAACATAAAGCACTTCGACCTTTCAAATATAACATATCATCCACTATAAAACCTAGAAGCTTTCTTCCAGAACTCAAATTAATTTACAAAGCACTTGAATTGTCTTTATGACAATGACAATCATTACATAATTTTTAATTCCACCAGATATCGGGTGTTTTTTTTTAGTGATTAAACTTTAAATTGGCAAGATTGCTTTATTTTACATCCTATTCAACATAGGATTGTTGCTTTTTGTTAAATAGGGTTTGACATTTCATTATGAATAGACTTATACTAGGAAAAACGCCTGCAGATTGTTGAAATTTTTCATCAAAATAATGGTTTTGTTTGACAAACTTACCGTGCTCTTCGTACATTTTGGTGTACATAATCGCCCTTTGGCAGTGGCGTAGCTGAAAATTTGGGAGCACCCTCCAAGATTCTAGTCGGGGGCCCCCTCCATAAATCAATGTAATGTATGATAAGTTTCCCCTGACTTTTGTTAGAAGAGAAATATTTATTAAAGAAAATGTGATAAAAGTAATATATAATATTGAATAACAAGAATTTCTAAACATGATAATATATAGATTCTGATATAAAAATAACTAAGAATAAATCAATGTGTTGTCAATCAATCAATTACATAACAAAAATTCATTAATCTTTTCTAATTATTTTGTACAAACATATCTATCAACTTGTCGATGTCCAAGCTTCTTGTTCGAAGCTGGAATAGGCTTCAAAGTCTGATAGACGTGTTCGCGACATTGAATTCCTAAGATAATTCTTGATTAATAATAAACGAATTAAACAATATTTTGGCGATGTTTAAAGAGAACCCCGCAAAACATTGTTTTAGTTTTGTTCATTATATCATCAGAAAAAGATAGCAAATCGGCAAGTTCAATTGAATGAAATTATCAGGGGCTCCATTTAAAGCCTGATACTCAACTGTGCTGAATAATTGAAAGTGACTCAGGCATTGGCTTATAAAAATATTAAAGAACCTTTTGTTGCTAAGAAAATGCATTTTTTTTCTCTCTGTAAATTTTTTTTGCAAGCTCCACTCACATATTTTCTTTTCCGCTCTGACATTTTTTCTAATATCTGAAAAATTAGAAGATAGTCTGAATATTAAAAACTTTGTCTTTGAATGTAAACAAACTCAACAAAACAAAAACAAACAATGAAATGTTGAATAGGTTGTAAAATAGAGCAGTACTGCCAACTCAAAAATGTATCACTATAAACTATAAAAAAAACACCCGATAGTTTGCCTACATCTCTGGTAGGCTTCTTCAGAGGATTCAATTTCAATTTCAGAAAATTGTCGAAAACTTCTTCTATATTCGAGATGTCTTGCTTTGTTCGAAATCATTTCTAGCTTGTTAGCAGTTTTTAAGAAGCACGAAGCAGACCTAATTTGCCTGGACTAGGTAGATAGCGTGATGTGATAGCATAATCTAAGTGAATATCTCTGTCGATGAAATGGGACGCCCATGAAAATCAACGACAATTCCGATAATTCTCCAGAGCGACCCAGTATCCAATTTATCTGTATTGTCATAAATTAGGGGAGTTTCTTGATCGAGTTTACCGTTCAATAATGTTTTGTATTCAGCAGCTGGAGGCCGCCATTTAGAAATATGGAATCTGGAAGTGTCATCTCGACGTTGGATCGCGGCAACGAAAACAATAGGGCCTAGAAACTCTCTGACAAATGCATTGAATTGGCGGAACGGTGAACTTTGACCTGGGGGACTTTAGCTCAGGAAGACAGCACCGCTGGAATTGAAGTAATACAGAAAGTACGGGCGGGGGCGTTTATTTTGAGATTCACGCTACGCCATTACTCCGACGAGTAAACATTTCAGCGCGATAGGAAACACATGCTAACTTCCTGAAGCGTACGAAAATTGTGTCGGATGACGGAAGTGAGGGTGGTTTTTGCTTCGGATTTTCGTGAATAATGCCCGAGCAGTTCGGATCTTTCAAATTCGCCTTCGTTGTCGTGTCCCTAAGTAATTCGTTTCTGGTTTGTTCATCAATTCGAGTAGGTATAATTTGATTAAATCTTTGTATCACTTTTTTGGTGTTTTGAAGTGAACTGCTCCACATGAGTTGACCCTGAGTATTTTTTCTATAAAGTTTAGAAAAATTTGGTTCTTTCTTTATCAAAAAATTCACACAGTGAAAACGAATTTATTGTATTTCAAACATTTATAATGAATGAATAATAAATTTTTCAGAAATTGTGGCAAAATACTAATTGATATCTCTGAGAAAAAACAACTACTAAAATAATGAATTTTGAGTTAAAAAACGCTTTGGTATGAGCTCCTTCGAGAGTATATGACAGTAAAATATGAAAAAACGAAGCCAGCCTTTATATTTCCATATCGATCACAATTTTGAAACAATGTTCTGACCGAACATTGATTGTTACAAACAATTTTTCTACAATCAGCTCATGAATTGAAATTATTATCATCGTTTTATGGACATAAAAACAAGTCTAACAAAATCTTCTGCTGGTTCCACTGACTTTTTGTCTTTAATGGTATGGCAGGGTCAAAATTGACTTAAAGCCCGCTTTCACGGATTTATGAAAGAATAGCTGAAAGGGGAAGAAACCAGAGTCAATTCGTAGCTGGCTAATGTGAAAAATGATGAGTAGGGTCAATTTTGACCCTGCCATACCAGTTGAGGGTTAATATGATTTCAAGTTGCAGGAAATAATATTAATTTTAGCCCGTAGGTCTACCTACAGCGTATATCGAGTAAAATAACGGCATTTTATTCCCAGAGAATTCAAGCATTTTAAGACTATCAATACAATGTATGGTCTCCACGGGCATCAATAACAGCTTGACATCTTCTTTGCATACTACACAAGAGGTTGTTGAACATTTCTTGAGGAATTTGGTTCCATACACGGGGCAGAACCTCTCACATCATTTAAGGATTCTGGGGTTGCTCGATGATTATCGAATGTTCTTTGGAGCATATCCCATGCATGCTCTATATATTTCAAATCTGGTGAGTGCGGAGGTATTGGTAAATGTTAAATACCAAGGTCCTCGCGCGAGTTCTCAACTATGGCTGCACGGTGCGGTGTAGCGTTATCGTCTAGAAATCGAAAAGTTTCATCAATAGCAGCGTGGAAATTTGGCAAAACATTGTCAATGACATGCCCCCTATAGTATAAGAGGGTCATATTTCCAGGACAAATGTGTAGATCTGTGCGCCCGTTGAAACATATCCCGGCCCATACCATAACACTACTCCCTCGGAATGGATTGGACATAGCGACGATTACGGGATATGCGTGGGATTGTCCATACCCTTATTCTTCGTTAATCTGAAAATCGTTCATATCTGGATGCATCAGTGAAAAGGACACTTCGCCATTGATCGTTCCAATTAATATGTTGCCTTGCCCATTCCAGTCTTTGACGCTTAGCATTTCACACGTAGATGTAGGCTTTCTTCTCGCCGAAACGGTGATGAAACGATCCTGAGCAGGTATTGTTTTTCGTCGCCTACCAAGCCTTGGTCTCTCCAACACGAAACCTGTCTCCCTGAACCTATTCCAAACTCGAGATATCACACTTCGGCTGACTTAGAGCCTTTCCGCTACAACAACCTGAGTTAGGCCACCCTGTAGCATTCCGATAGTCCTATTAGCATCAGCGTTTGTTAATTTACGTCTTGGCATTTGCAGAAAACTCGTTTCAAATCGAAGCCGTTGGCTACCAGTCCTAGAAAAAAATAGATAATTATTTCACAGCACTGCATTTCATTCGTGAATGACCAAACAATACGAGATAACGATCGAAAAACAATCATTGATCCAAATCACAATTAATTCAGATATCTCACCCGGAGGTATTTGGAAAGCACACACTCATCAACTTGTCGATTCAGTGACCACAACAACGTATAAAGGTTGATAATTAGTTAGAGGAATGTTATCTCGCAAACACAGTATCTGCTGTTAATACATACCTTCATAGATTATTGCTTTCATGTAAACAGGGTATTATCAAACAGGCGCTATTATACCACCTTTCTCTACATTTATCAAGTTCGAAGTGAGAGTTTGCTCTGTTCGGATATCTGATGAAACAACGAATCATTACGAAGCGAGAATTCGCTGAACAACCGATTGGTAAGCCCTTGGTGATTTAGTACTCTGGTTCATCAGATGCAGTAATTCAAACCAATTAGATGCTGTGCAGGAATTATTAAATAAACAGGAGGAAAGTCTATAGATATTCATTGAAATGGAGTGGTATTTCCAAGAATCAGATTGTTTGACTGAAATATGCTCAGAATTCGATACCTGCAAAATTTGTTCTTCTCGCTTTGTTCGTGATAAGGTGTTTGGTTTAGGAAAGTTTCATTTAGTTACTCTGCAAAAAACAACACAAGTTATCGCAAGAAAACAAATATATTAATGAAATTATGGAGGTTGATTCATTGCCAACCGAAAAAATTCAGAGAAAAGAATTCAAAAATTGACTAATGATGTGAAAATTCTATGTTATGGGATCCATATCCCAATAAACACAGAGACACGATCGGCAAATTACTCTGAAATGTTCGGCAGATTGTTTTAGTATTTCAATTACCTATGTTTACTTGACACGTGATACACAAATTCGAATTCTTTTGAAGATAATGATTTTTATAGACATTGAATTGAAAACAAGGTTTGTAATTATTGATGTTTGATAATACATACTATAAAATAAGATTTTGGTGTGGATAATTTTAATTCTTGAATTTATAATTGCACCCTCGAAAAGAATATAAATGTATATATATTCTCTTGATTCAGAGAGCTAAAATAATACAATACATATTGAAACAAAAAGGTACCTAGGTGAGGTTAGTACACTACAGGAAAACCATACAGGTTTGCAGTATCATTAAATGAGGAATGAGAAAAAACCTCAGCTGAAAAAAAAAACCCTTACCTCGCCCGTGAACAAAAAAATTACTAAAAATTTTAAATATGAGAGAAATCTTGAAGGACATAAGCGTGATCTAAGAGAACATTTTCATGTTATCCGTCTATGGACTCAGATGAACAAATTCTTCATAAAACGACTCGCAATTCTAAATCTGAAATGAAAAAAAAAGCAAAAGCAGAAAAGAAACCAATTATTTAGAATAAATAAAATTATTTTTAAATTAACCACCCATCTCTGAAATGTATTTAGTACTTTATGTATAGCCTCGAAACCATCTTGAAATTTATAAATGGGACAACTATTTATAAGATGTTCTCTAGTCTCCTCATTTTCCCCACACTCACAACTAGGGCTCTCAACCGAATTCCATCGGAAGAGCATGCTGTTGCATCGTCCATGGCCTATTTTAATACAGTTTAGAACAGACCATATTCTCCTGGGAAGATAAAATCAGGAACTCTGATGAAAGGATCAGTAATAAGATCTTTATTGAAAAAATGGCATACATTTCATTCAGATTGCCAAATTTCTTTGTCGCTTCTGTTCTTATCAATTAGAAAATTTGACCAAAAAAGTTTACGCGACTTCAATCTGGAGCCTTATTATCTGGAATATAGGTGAGTTTGGGGAAAGATAGAAAAGATAATGGAAAAATAAACCTTATTCGGAATGAAAAATGGAAAGAACATTATAGATAACTACTCTCAGAAAATAGGATGAACTTCCTGGGAGATTTGGAGTACATCAATGTGAAGGATTCAAAGATACGTGAAATAAGTAAAGAAGAGCTAAGGAAGGAATTGAAAGGGATGAAGAATGAAAAAACTTCAGGTCCAGGAGATAGATTGAACTAGTCAAATGCGGACCAGAAAATCTATTGGATGCATTAGTTCATTTATTCAATTGATGTTTGATTGAAGGGCCAATTATTTCTTCAGATTGGAACCTAGCTCATATAAGTTCCATTTATGAAAAAGGAGATAGGAGAATTTGCGGAAATTACAGAGGAATGAGTGTGATTAGCTCTTTAGGAAGGTTATAAGGTCGTATACTGAAGAAAAAGATTGAGGAAGAGTATACTAATATGGAAGAACAAGGTGGGTTTCGAGAAGGAAGATCTTGTATGGACAATATTTTTACTCTCCAACAGATAATAGAAAAAAGAACAGCCAGAAATTCAGCAACTCATTTAGAGTTCATTAATCTCGAGGAGGCCTATGATACAATATCCTCAAGAGTTTCATTTGATATTTTGAAAAAAACTGAAATGAATAAACACCTCACAAGAGCGCTGTATAACATTTATAAAGATCCCCAGAGTATGGTGAAGACAGGTAATACTTTCTCACGTGTATTCAAGAGTAAGAACGGTTTGAAACAAGGATGCTGTCTTTCACCTACTCTATTCAAGATATACAGGGTGTACCAAGTTCGACGGCCTATTAGGCGTTTCTGGAGAACTGGACCTGTTTGAAATCTGAAAATTGGGATAATATTATTGTTTGACATCATCTACCGATCTAAAATATTCTTGGAGCCTGACTACTTTCAGTTATACAGGGAGTGAAAAAAAAATTTTCTTTTAATTTTTTTTTCTGTTTTTTGTTTTCGAAATTGATAGAGTATGCAATTCTGAATACATTCGTACTCTAATCGTTGCATTCCTCAAAATACTTTCCAAAATATCGATAAAAAACTGAAGAAAAAAGGGAGATAAGTGTATTCGGTATTATGTTTGTTATTCCTAACCTAGATATCGTAAGCACAAACTGTTTTCACATTTTTGAAGGCGAAGACTGTGGCAATATTGTACAATTTCAGAATTTTGAATAACCCGTCACAGGGTGTTCCAAATGTTGGTTCAAAACTTCTGATCAAAATTGGCTCATAACTTTCGTGTTTCAAATTAGAACCCTATTTTTTTATGATTGCGTTTGATCATGAGAAGAAAAATGATGATAATGTTCTAACAAGTTGATGCCCCTAAATTTACTAATTCTTGAGTTATTTAAGATTCTCTGTTTCTATTCATAAAATCTGTTTTATATCAACAATGATGAATGAATTCAGAAAAAAGGAAGTCACTAGTGAGTTATTCGAGTAATTTATCTTCTATGACCAAGGTCAATGTTGAGTTGAAACAGATTCTATGAATTTGAAGGTACGTACGACATGAAATCGGGAAATCCTGAATAACTCAAGAATCATTAATTTTAGGAGCATTAACATGTTGGCACATTATCATCATTTTTCTTCGCACAATCCAACGCAATCATGAAAAAATAGGGTTCTAATTTGAAAAACGAAAGTTATGGGTCAATATTGATCCGAATTTTTGAACCAACATTTGGAACACCCTGTGACGGGTTTTTCAAAATTCTGAAAATGTACAATATTTCCACATTCTTCGCCTTAGGAAATGTGAAAACGGTTTGTGCTTACGATATCTAGGTTTGGAATAACAAACATAATACCGAATACAGTTCTCTCTTTTTTCTTCAGTTTTTTCTCGATATTTTGGATTTTATTTTGACGAATGCAACGATTTGAGCACGAATGTATTCAGAATTTTATTATACTCTATCAAATTCAAAAACAAACAAACAGAAAAAATTTTTTGAAATTTTTTTTTCACTCCCTGTATAACTAAAAGTGGTCAGGCTCCATGAATATTTTAGATCGGTAGATAATGTCAAACAATAACATAATCCCAATTTTCAGATTTCAAATAGGTCTAGTTCTCCAGAAACGCTTTATAGGCCGTCAAACTTGGTATACCCTGTATATCCAGGAGATCGAGATCAATGATCACTATTTGGCCACCCTATTTTTTGCAGACGATCATGTAATAGTTGCAAGTTGTGAAGAAGATGCAGATTACATGCTCAGAAAACTTAAGGATGAGTATGAAAAGTGGGGCATCAGCACTTTTCATACTCACTCTTAAGTTTTCTGAGCATGTAATCTGCACATCTTCATTAAGATGAATATGACGAAAACTGAATATATGAAGATTGGTGAGGAGGACGAAGATTTGGAAATAAGAATGTTAAATAAATGTGAACAATATAAATACCCGAGCAGTATAATTTCAAACGAAGGAACAAGAAAAAGGGATATTAAATACAAGATTCAACAAGGCCAGAAAACTGTTAAGATACTGAATTCACTGCTTTGGTCGAATCAAATCTTTTTAAGGTCACTTGTTTCGATCAATGGCACATTTGATCGATTTGTGGATCGATTCAAGTATTTTCGATTTTAGTATTTTACAATAAAGCCTCGAATTTCGCGAAAAAACGGCAGAATCAAAGTTGTACACCTATTATGAATGTCAAACCGAACATTCTCTCTGCGATTCCACAATCGTCATCTCAACTTCAATATCTATCCACAACCTCTTTTGGTCCAAGATGTCACACAAATTACGATCTTGCCAAAACCCCGACGTTTACAGAAACGTACACTCCGAGACGTACACTCGGAGCGACTCTCATACTTTCATTACTAATTTTCCTCCATGTCCCATTGAGAAGCTCTCCTCGAATTTTCATTTGACAAATATGCGAAGGATGTAATGGATTGGCTGTTTGATTCCAAGACGCCGAGATACGCGACCTCAACCGCAATTTCCTCTCCCCCTATCTTCTTTTCGCCGGGACCCATCTAAAATTTAAATCGGCTCGTTAGAGCGAAACGAAATTCAGGATACAAACTGTTGTCAAACTAACAATGTAAACGTTTCGGCATTTCAATATTCATATTCCACGCGAACGACTTGAGAAATGTGGGTAGATTCGCGAGCTGCGGGAAGGCTTCTTAGTGGATGAAATGTGAAGAAGAAGCCTCCGATGGACGGGCGAACATTTGCAGAGGCGGAAAACTCGCAGATGGGACCAACTTGTGTATGCTGGAATCGGTGCAATTACGATGATAGACAGAAGTTGAGTTTTTTGTTGTTGGTGGAATATTATTAATTATAGGATTATGAGAATTTGAGCTAGAAGGAGCTTTGTACTTACTAAATGATCTGGCGTTATTACGCGAAAAAAATAAAAAAAAGGGTACAGGGATAGAGGGAAAACGAAAGTTTGCAATCATGTCATTCTGAACTTTTTTCCGAATACAAGTTTATTTTTCATTTCTAACTGTGAGCGATCTGCAGAGTGTTTTATGTTAATTCTATTTGATCTATTTTTTTCTGTATTGTGATAGTATGTCTTTATTTGATATGACTTTGTGTCTCGAATTGAAGAAAGCTAGTTTTTTTGGAAATGTTCTTCTTAGAGTAAGACGAAATATGTGGGGGCAGCAAGATTGGTATTCGTGCTACAACGCTTCCCAATGGAAGAGATATTTAGATCGAGAATTCGAAAATAAATGGACCCATCAGATATTGCCAGACCTAACACCATCTTTCTGAGGAGTACCCTGAAAAATATGATATACCAAACAGATTCTAATGACTTGGACCATCAGAAAATGAAGATAAGAAATGAATGTACCCAAGTAAAAACTTATATTTCGACCAAAGTGCTTCATAATGAAATAGGCAAATGATATAATTTATGTATGGATCATAATGGCCGGTATATAGAACATATAATTCCAAATGTTTCGTTTGTTATCAAAACAATTGTTTATTGTGATAAAATATAATATTTAATGAATATAATGATGGAGAAATATATTGCTTCACAAGAGTTAGGGATATCGTATTCAATCGATTTGAAAAGTATGTAATCTTCTAGAAAATCGCTGTAAAATAATTTGAAACTCAATACCAAAATGAATCGATCCAATAAAAATCAATATGAGACATTTCGTCAATCTGGACACCTTTTTTCTGGAGTTTGGTTCTTTGCATATGCTTCATTTTGAAATGGAGTCAGTTTATCAACGGCTTCGTTTTGAAACGAGTTTTCTGAAAATGCCAAGATGTAAATTAACAAACGTTGACGCTAATAGGGCTATCGGAACTCAGGTTGTTGTATCGGAAAGGCTCCAAGTCAGCCATAGTGTGATATATCGACTTTGGAATAGGTTCAGGAAGACAGGTTCCGTGTTGGAGAGACCAAGGCTTGGTGGGCGACGAAAAACAACACCTGCTCAGGATCATTTCATCGCCGTTTCGGCGAGAAGAAAGCCTACATCTAGGTGTAGAATGCAACGGAATACTTTCAAAATGCAGATGGTATCCAAGTTTCCATCGAAACCATCAGACGACGTTTGACGGATTTGAGTCTAGGTTCTAGACGTCCATTTACACGAGACCATAAACTTCAAAGACTGGAATGGGCAAGGCAACATATCAATTGGAACGATCAATGGCGTAGTGTCCTTTTCACTGATGAATCCAGATATGGACGATTTTCAGATTCTTGAAGAATGAGGATATGGTCCATCCATTTCGAGGGGATAGTGTAATGGTATGGGATGGGATATGTTTCAATGGGGCACAGATCAACACATTTGTCGTGGAAATATGACCGCCTTACACAGGCTGAAATTAATTTTATTTTCTGCAACTTAAAATCATATTCATATGAATTTTTATCACAAAAACTCATTTAAACTTTAATTTTTTTGCAACTTAGATCAATATCCCTTACTCATGTAGAGCAGTTCAGTTTGCTACAAATCGTCCTTCTTTTTACGAAACAAAATCATATCTAGATTTTTATTATGATGTAATTTGTATCTTCAAGAGGTTTTTCAGGAGATAATCGTGCTTTTAGGGCGAATTTTCTCATTGAATGTATTTAGTTGAGAATATATAGCAATAATTGATTCATAGGGTGAAACTCATTCCCTTATTTGAATTATAATTTTCGAAAAATTCTCTGAAGTTTCGATATAGGCATAATTTTGCATTCAATGTAA
Source organism: Hippodamia convergens (assembly GCA_038502775.1). Lineage (NCBI taxonomy): Eukaryota > Metazoa > Arthropoda > Insecta > Coleoptera > Coccinellidae > Hippodamia > Hippodamia convergens. The sequence goes on from CM076610.1 coordinate 48,011,374, forward strand.
TGTTCATGTAGTTATTCAAAAATTAATATAATAAATTCTCAACCTTTCTGTATTTGAATTTGATATTATCATCAGAATATTGATCTTCAACGATTCAATTTTTTCATTCCGATCTATTTTCGAAAAACTGCCAGTTTTCTGAATCATATTATTGCACTGACGATTGTAATCTTGAAGATGATATATTATTGATAATAAAGGCGCTATAGAGTATTTTTTAAAATTTCGTCATTTTCACCTCTACGAGATAAAATTTTTATATGTGTTCTATCTACAGCACCAATCTACGAGGAAATCTTCCAATTTCAAAGAATTTGAGCTGAAATTTACATAGAACGAAAGCTAATCAAAAGATTCAGAAAAGTTTGTCTTTTCATTGTTCTTGAAATTTCATCACAAACATCGACTCATCAAATTCCTCATCATCAATTGAAACACCTCCGTTCAATATTTCTACCCCGAATAAAAACTACGTACTACACTACAAACATCTTTTTTCATTCTAGGTACCTGAAACGATAAGTGATACTTAAGCCGTAAATTTCTTCGGCTCATCTTTTTCGGCCCTTTAGGTGACAGTTGAGATCTGAGTCGAAGCGGTGCAAACGGAATAAGCGAGCTAGGTTAGACTTCAAGTTAAGTTCCACTCAAGTGTAACTGGTGCAAACGGCCGTTAGCCATTATAATCCATACTTAAGTTATATCATTTCCCTATTTTATTATAAGTTACTTTGGTCAAAATATAAGGGTCTACTTGGGCATATGCGTTTCTTGTCTTCATTTTCAGATGGTCCAAGTTGTTAGAATCAGTTTGGTATACGATATTTTTCAGGGTACCCCTCAGAAAGTAATCCAAGGGTCTGATTGGTCCCTTATTTCCTTTCTATTTATTTTCGAATTCTTGATCTGAATATCTCTTCACAACGGCGGCGTTGTAGCATGGAGCCTCATCTTGCTGCAGCCACATATTCCGTCTTATTTGAAAAGTCACATTTTCTAGAAAACTAGCCTTCTTGAATTCAAGACACAAAATCCTATCTATGTCTCCGAATTGAGGCATACTATCACAATACAGAATTAAATAAATGGAATATAATTAACATAAAACACTCTGCAGATCGCTGACGGTCAGAAATGGAAAAAAAAATTTATTCGGAAAAATAATTCAGAATGGAAATCTTTCGAATGACACGATAGAAAAGGTATGTCTTTTTTTTTAGCAGATTTTCACGCGCATCTCATTCTCAAGACAGCATTGACTTGTTCAAAACGCCTTTCACAGAATGAAAAAATATTTGGACGTTTTCGAGAAATTTGGGGATACCAAAAGTTAAGTGAATCACCCTGTACGTTCGACCTCACCAATTTCCCTGTTCCACACACCCAATCCAGAACTCTCGATCGGACCTCGTCATGTGTGTCGCCCGAAACGAATGACATATCGGATAAGCTCGCCGGTGTTGCAGCGGACAATTCTTTCCCAATCATTACCCAGTATTACTCCTGCCTGCACGTTCATCCGGCGGTGATGGATGATTCAGCGCCCAACTCCGCCATTTATGAAAAAGAGAGTGTACGTAATCAGCAATGACATCCTTCGAACACCGAAAACGCCTCGCTCCCAGAAGTACTGCATTAAACACCATTCCGAATTCAATTCATCAAAAATTTCCCATTGTTCCCGGGATCACCTCTAAGCCGGGAATATTCCGTATTCCCGAGTTAAGTATTCATTGGGCCGTCTGCCCAATCATTTAGAACGCCAATAACATCGCATTGAATGTTGCGTTCGATCCGGTTCAGAGCCCACGGAATCAATACGCTAGATTGGGCACTAAGTGTCTGTGTCCGCCTCATAGACCGACGAGGCAAAGCTTATGCCGAAGCATCTGGAGTCTAATGCAGGGATAATCATTCGCTCATTTGGGTAATTCGGAGATTCCAGGATCTCTTAAATTGGGGAGACGGAATCGAAAGGATTTCTTGATGGGACGTCATACTATACATATGAAAATTTTCTAAGCATATAAAATATTTCAGGTGAATTTCAAACCCCGATAGCTTCCTTGAAAAATATCCAATCTTCAAGAGTCCGTTCAATATGAACATCTATCCCCATCTATAATTTTTTCCCTTCATGCCGGATTATCAGAAATGCCGGATTATCGAATTTGTACAGAAAAAGAAAGCTAACTTCATATGATTTTCACCACTATCCAACTTTGGTCAAATTTGACCGCTTTTTTGTCAAGGGACGCTGTGAAACAAGAGAAAACGAATATGTGACATCACTGTCGAGCGGGAGAAACTACTCCTACCGCTCGGTAGTCCGGCGGATTATAGAGCGGGTTACCTGAGTCTCAAAGTGCCGGACTATCGAGCGTGCCGGATTGGCGAGAGCCGGATTATCGGATTATCGAGCGCCTACTGTATTTAAAAAAATGCTCAACCAAAAGTTGTAGATCTTAAAATCCTCTACAAAAATAATACCCATGATTCCTTCCTGAGAGTTACCATTCTTGGTGGTATAAGGTGTTTCCAAAAAAGGTTATTCCGTCTCTAGGATAGAAAGAAAACTGAAAAATAATTGGGGTTTGTTCAGTAAAAAATTTTTGTGACTCCATCCGTAATCAAGATGAAGTGCGTTGAAGAAGATAATAATAATACAGGGTGTACCAAGTTCGACGGAGTAGAAGACGTTTCTGAAGAACCGGATCTATTTGAAATCTGAAAATCAGGATTATGATATTGTTCGACATTATCTACTAAGCTTAAATATTCTTGAAGACTGACCACTTTCCGAGTTATACAGGGAATGAAAAAAATTTAAATTTTTTTTTCGTTTCTAATTTTGATAGAGTATTCAATTCTGAATATATCATTTGCGAAATCGTTGCATTTGTTGTAATACTTTTCAAAATATGGAGAAAAAACTGAAGGAAAAAAGAAGATAAGAGTATTCGGTATAAAGTTTGTTATTCCTATTCTAAATAACTTAAGCACAAACCGTTCTCACATGTTTGAAGTCGCAGACTGTAGAAATATGGTTCATCTCTAGAATTTTGAAAAATTCATCACAGGGTGTTCCAAATGTGGGGTTGAAAATTGGCATCATACATACATTTCGTTTTTCGAATTGGAACCATAGTTTTTTTTATTGCACCCAAAATGAATAATTCTAGAGATATTTAGAATTTTTTGATTTTATGTCGTACGTAGAGTCAAATTCATAAAATCTGATTCATGTCAACAATGATGAATGCATTCAGAAAAAAAGGTCTGTCACTAATGAATTATTGAAATAATTTATCTTCTATGACCATAGATCATTTTTGATATAAAACAAATTTCATGAATTTCACTCTACGTACGACATGAAATCAGAAAATCCTGAATAATATAACAATTATTCATTTTAGAAGCATTGATGCATATGAACATTATCATTATTTTTCTCGCAGAATTCAACGCAATCATAAAAAAATTGTGTTTTAATTCGAGAAACGAAAGTTATGGGCCAATTTTGATCCAAATTTTTGACCCCATACCTGGAACAACCTGTGACGAGTTTTTCAAAATTCTGGAGATGTACAATAGTTCTACAGTCTTCGACTTCAAATATGTGAAAACGGGTTGTGCTCAAGTTATTTAGAATAAGAATAACAAACATAATACCGAATGCTCTAAACCCATTTTTTCAGTTTCTTCTAGATATTTTGAAAGGTATATCGATGAATGCAACGATTTGAATGAGAATACATTCAAAATTGAATACTATATCAAAATTAAAAACGAAAAAACAGAAATTTTTTTTTAAGAAACAACTGCTAAATTTCTGAAAGCTGATGCATCCAATGCATTTGTTTTTTATGCCCCACTCTCATAGAGGGTGCTAGTAACAGTGTTCGTACCTAGTAGTAGTGAACAACTTTTTTAATATTAGATTTATCAAGCGAAATTTCAAAGGTACTCAATCATCATTTAATTTTGAACCAAGTAGGTACTCCTGATAAAACTCGATACTGTGTACCATTTTCGGAATATTTCGATTTGAAAATAATGAAGTAATAAGCGATAGATTCTCAACTCGAAACCCATTACGTGCAGATACTGAAAGGTATACAGGAGGTCCCATATAAATTTAAAAAATTGAGGGTATTTCCGATTCAACCAGGAGCATATCATCAATAAAAATTTTACATCAGATCCATTTTGCACCGTTGCACTTCCCTGCAAAATTTCATAAATATCGTCTTTTTCGTTCAAAAGATATATATTTGGTTTTATACTTTATCCAAACCCTGAATACTTACCACCGGATACAAAATGACGAATGCGCTAGTCTTCAATTGACTCGTCCCGTTTAATTATCTCATCCTGACAATATTGTTTGAAATTTTCGATTTTGTCGTTGTTATCGTGTTAGCTATGATATTATGACAGACGACAAGCTGCTAGCACAAAAGTTGATTAGCCATTCGAAAGCATCCCAAATGAGGTAGTTTTTGCTGAAAAGAAAACATGTCCATAATTCATATTTAAAAGTAGGATATCCTTTGACATATTGCCTGTTCAAAGAAGTCGAAACCAGTCTATCTCTTCTCTCAGTGACAAAATCTGATTCCATCTCCCCAGTATACCTGATGAAGGTTCTGTGAGTTTATGAGTTGAAGATGTTATTCATTTCGAAGATGAGTATTTTCAATCTGTTTCTCTAATTTTTTCGGTATGGCCTCCGTTAAAAATTTTTTGTGTCCGAATTTTTTCTTTTTCCTAAAATGACTTGGTTCCACGGTGGCAAAAATTTTGGTGTTTCTATCACTCGATGAAAATGTGAGCGTTGATTTCCAGCATGCGAACTCTGAGGATAAAACTTTTCTCTCGACTATGCTAGATGTCTCCATTTGTAATAAGTTACTCATAAGGGTCATAAATGCCACTTGAATAGTAGTGGGTTCAAATAAAGAAGAATTTCATCTTTCAGAAAAATTGAAATCCTACATGATCCTCAGCCAGAAATTTTCTGTGTTATCAACATGCTTACATAAAGATTCAATGGACCACAATAAATTTCCTTTCATGAAAGGACGTGAACAATTTTTTATGATCTTCAGAACTCTGAATAACTAACAATCTATATATTGGATGTCTGAGATGGGTCATTGTGTATCGATGCTCCTATGCAACGTCACATTGTTCTTTCAATAAACTAGAAGAAGTAGACACTTCCAAGGGAGCCACTTATTTTCCCTTGAGTGGAAATGAAAGAAAATATGTACCGAAGACGGTTACCAAAGCAGGGTGAATTTTCTCCGCCAGTCACACGTGTATTCGAAAAAGAAGAGAAAACTTGTTACTGTTACCTGGTTCTATTTTTCAACCCCTCATCTATGTCTATGATGCCTGTTATGATATTGATTCGATGTAAGTGATTTTATCGTTTGCACATGACGAAGTGCATCAAGTGAAACTCTTAATTAGAATCTTACCTCAAATCAGTTAAACTACAGGTATTATAACTTTTTTTTCTGATAATTTGACTCAGTGAAAAGAAGATTGGATTCTAATTTTCCCATACCATGTTAATTGCAATTAATTCGCTCAATAAGAAAAACCATGGTTTCATTTTCGCAATCTAATTTTTTTACGGCAATGTAAAAAAACCGAGAAAAAAACTAAAAAAAAAGTTGATTACCTAAAATGCGATATTTCCTCGTGTATACAGATTTTTCACACTGAACCCAGGATGTACGAATTCGAAATCCCAAGCTTTTCCAACATCTGCAAAAATATAGAAGAGGTCCCATATGAAAAGTTGAGCGCATTTCCGGTTCATTAAAAAATTATACATTCGATGCAAAATTTTATGAATATTGTCTTTTCCGTTAAGAAGATATTTACTTGGTTACATACTTCATCCCAACCCTTTATGTGCTACCACATGGTTTTTATTGACTTCCAGGCAAGGGATCCTTCAGAACATTTGCACACACCTAAAGCTGACTTCATTATTTGATAATTCATGTCCTCATCAAGATGTAAAAGTTATGATTAAATCACAGTTTGCTGTTAAGGAGTGTTGTCCGATTAAAAAACTTAATTTTGAGATCAAACTTCTACATGGAAAACTTCCCTTCCCAAATACGTCGAGAAAATGAGATTTCTAAAATATATCGGGTTTATGAAAATATATGGAATCCAATAACCGGCCTAAATTCAATAGTGAACGGAATATGGCCCACAGATATTTTTTATGAAGACGAAAGTAGAGCATAATCGCCACAATCTATTGAATCGTTCATCGAGATTCAATGAATTCATGTTAATAATGCTTCTCCCCCTTTCAAGTTGACACCGTATTTCTTGTATCATAGCTTCACTCATAGTTGTTGGTATCCGATTTCCTCCTAAATTTACTCTGCTAATATGCCTCTCGTTGTTCAGTCAAATTGAAACTTGGATAGGTATTGCAGAATTTTTTCCCCAATTTTTGCGACTGTGATGCATATTTTCAATATATTCGCAAAATCTTGTCTCTCTTGGAGATTATAAGAAATAGCATTGTGTCACTCTTTGACAAGTTGGAGGTGAAGTCTTACTTTATCGAAAAGTGGAATTCAATATTAAGTTCGATGAATATTCGCAAAACGCGATCGATCTAACTTTTTTTCTGGAAAAAAATTCTCCTTCTTTTGGAGACCCACTGTAACATCACAAACGAAGTTGAATTCATTTTAACTCCTGTTTTTGAAAGCTCATGAAGATCGAATAATTTTAATAAAGTTATTGAGGTTTGAAATCAACTCGAAATGTTCAATTTGTATAGACTTATGCCCACTTGCACCGTCAAATATATGTCTGACTTACGTCCAACTCAAATTTTAAGTTAGGTTTGAGACGCCGATTCTGTTGCACCGCAGTTTAAGTGCCAAATAAGTTATGACTATTTTGAGGCGCGAATATTCATGGCTTAAACAAGACTTTAGCCCGTCTCAAATATTCAAACGTCAAAAACGAACTTCAGTTTTGACATGTTGTTTTTGATTGCGTGAATTTAATAATTATTATGGATAGATTTTCATTGAATAAAATTGATGATCTATATGAATATGATTTCGACATATTAGATATCATTGACTATGGTTTTCCTAGAAGTCTAGAATTTAATAGGGCCCATCACTACCATGATATGGACGAATTCGCATTTTTTCGGCGATTTCGTTTGACCAAGAAAAACTACTCTGCAACTGCTGAGATTAATTGAGGATGATTCAGAATTGCCAAGTGATATGTGGGTACATATCTTATTATATCTTATGTATGATGATGTCGAACTTCAAAGAAGGGAGTTTAAACCTTGATGATTGTAGGAATCAGAGTGTTTTACCGATGAGTCAACTGCTTACGTGCCTCCGACTCTACGCATCAGCAGGACATTTATTGGCTGTAGCCAATTTGATGAAAATCCACCAATCTACAGTATCAAGAATAGTTGTTCGAGTTTCAGTATTCCTAAAAATGCTTCAGACAGAAGCAGAATTACGTTCCTCCCTAACCCAATTTTACCAAATTGCTGGCTTTCCCGTGTTATTGGAGCAATTGATTGTACCCATGCAATTATTAATTCTGCTGGTACTATTTACTCTTGTGAATATGAAAAGTATTACTTCGATGATATTCCACAGGTGCAGAATTATGTCATGCAAGTTACGAATAAAGAATTTTTGAAACCAAATCAAATCATTTGCTTCAAATAAAAAAAAAATTGGTTGTACTATGCCAGTTCGTCAGCGGCCCAAAGTATATGTCGTTCTGTGAATCAGAATACTGAAAATGAAAATGCGTAGACAAATTATCTTGTTCTTCTATGAATTCGAGTGTTCTTCTTACTTCGCTGTGCTCAGTGCCGACACAAAACCATATGGTCAAGTCGCATTTCTATGTCAAAACGAAAAAATTCACTGATTTATTCACTGTTGCCAGATTTGGCATTGCTTAGCGAGTGCTTAACAAAGTCGTTTCTATTAGATATGCGGTGCAAGATCTGATCCGTTAAGACGGGAAAAAGCATGACTCAAAATTTAAGGGCGCCTTAGTTAAGGGTGCCTTAATCAGAAAACGGTGCAAGTGGGCATCAGATCATTTAAACTGCTCCAGATGAGTTAGGGATATTGACATAAATTGAAAAAAAATATACTTGAAATCAAATTTTGTGATGAAAATTCGTATTCATATGATTTCAAGTTGCAGAAAATAAAATTAATTTTTGCATGTAGGTCTGCAGCGTATACAGGCTGATTAAGAAAAATCGAGTAAAATAACGAATTTTTATTCCAAGAGAATTCAAGCATTTTAAGCCTATCAATACAATATATGGCCTCCATGGGCATCAATAACTGCTTGACATCTTCTCTGCATACTAAACACGAAGTTGTTGAAACTTTCTTGAGGAATTTGGTTCCAAAAACAAGACATAAGCATGATCTAAGCAATTCAAATCTGGTGAGTGCGGAGGCATTAGTAAATGTGGAATACCAAGCTCCTCGCGCGCATTCTCAACTATAGATGCACAGTGCGGTCTAGCGTTATCGTCTAGAAATTGAAAGATATCACCAATAGCAGCGTGAAAATTCGACAAAAAATTGTCAATGACATGCTACCTATAGTATGCTTTCTTCTCGCCGAAATGATCCTGAGCAGGTGTTGTTTTTCGTCGCCCACTAAGCCTTGGTCTTTCCAACACGAACTTGGAGCCTTTCCACTACAACAACCTGAGTTAGGCCAGCCTGTAGCATTCCGATAGCTCTATTAGCCTCAGCGTTTGTTAATTTACGTCTTGGAATTTTCAGAAAACTCGTTTCAAATCGAAGCCGTTGATAAACTGACTTCATTTCAAAATAAGAACATTCATGAAGCATATGCAAAGAACCAAACTTCAGAAAAAATTCGACAAAATTGACGACAAGTCTCATGTTGATTTTTATCGATTCAGGTTGTTATTGAGTTTTAAATGATTTTACAGCGATTTTCTTGAAGATTACATATTTTTCAAAACTATTGAATACGATATCCCTAACTCCTGTGAAGCAGTATATTTCCATGAGTGTATAACAAGAAATAATGAGTTGTCATTGAGGCAGATTTGTGTGATACTAATGAGTTCTCAGCTCTGATTCTAATTTCGAATGAATCTGCTAGTTTGATCTTCCTATGTTGCTCAAAACCCGTTAACTGGTCATTTCTTATACTCTTGAAGTAGAATTTCTTATTTCTTGCGGACATAGATGTTCCCTCTGAGAATGTAAGAGCAAAAGGGAAAACAGGAAATGATAATCTTTTGTGTGAAATTTGCAGCGTTTTTAGTACAGGAATAAAGTACCGTCATATCTCCTCCAACAAATTTTATTTCCCAGCCGTCTCTGCCCGTCATGAATTCAATGCGTTCTTGTGCAGCCACACTGTCGTTATCATTGCCCATTAGCCCGGTTATCTATCTCGGGGATATGTCTAGATCTGGGTTATAAATTTGGAGTCTCCAACTTATCTGAGCCGACTATCTGGCGATATTTAATTCTATTTACCGTATGTGTTGGTTGCGATTGGTAGAACGATCCAATTTAATTAACGAGCATCAAGTTCCTACATCCATGGGAACTTTAGACGAACTTCGCAAACTTTGCGACACTGAATATCATACATATTTCATTTCACCTGAGCTTTTAACTCCCTTGAGGTGGTTTTGGGGTCCTGAGTAAATGGGATGTTCGAACACGTTCAGTTACAATACCTGAAAAGTCATCCCAATTTCTACCAGCTTATTTTCGGAGCTTCCTTTCCATTTTGATCTTCATGTTCCCTGAAATATGCTGGGAATTAACCACACAGCGTGTTGATAAAATGAGGAGCGAAAAGAATAACTGCCCTCTTGAATGTTATCAAGGAATATACTCAGACAGGTCAATCTTACAATTAAATTAACCTTATTGCAAAAAAAGATTTTCTTGAATTGTTATTCCAAATTTTTCGCTCCTTTGGTAAATGGCTGTTTGCACTTGAACGATGTTGTGAAAAATTGGTACCGTAGATAACATTTTTCATCAGAAAATATTCACACTTCGAAATAAAAATAAAGCCATTTGGAATCAAACGTTTAGTTCAATTTGTCGAACAATTCAGAAATATTGGAAGGAGATTTCTTGAAGTCATTGAGCGGAATGTACAGAGGGTTTACACTCGTATCGATCAGTATGTTTGACCATTCCAAAATACAGGTTGTACCAAGTTTCACGGCCTAGTAGGCGTTTCTGGAGAACTGGACCTATTTGAAATCTGAAATTGGGACTGAGATATTGTTCGACATTTTCTACCAAGTAAAAATATTATTGAAGCTTCACCACTTTCACTTATACAGGGAATGATTTTCTGTTTTTTTGTTTCCAATTTTAATAAAGTATTCTGTAACTGAATACACTCGTATTCTAATCGTTGCATTCATCGAAATAATTTTCGAAATATCGAGAAGAAACTGAAGCAAAAAAGAGATAGGGGTATTGGGTATTATGTTTGTTATTCCTATGCCAAATATCTTAAGCACAAACTGTTTCCACGAAAAAATGATGATAATGTTCTAACGTTTTAATGCTCCTAAAATCATTAATTCTTGAGATTTTAGGATTTTCTGATTTTATGTCGTAGATATCGTCAAATTTATAGAATCTGGTGACACACCTCTTTTATGAATTCATTTATCATTGTTGACATGAAACAGATTGAATTAATTTGACGCTACGTACGACATAAAATCCTGAAATCTCAAGAGTTAGCGATTTTAGGAGCATTAACATGTTAGAAGACTATCAGACTATCACCATTTTTCTTCGCAGAATCCAACGCGATCATAAAAAAAGGGTTCTAATTCGAAAAACTAAAGTTCTGAGCCAATCTTGATCCCAATTTTTCACCCAGAATTTGGAACACTCTGTGACGAGTATTTCAAAATTAAAGAAATGTAGAATATTTCCACAGTCTTAGACTTCAGAAATGTGAAAATGGATTTCGCCTAAGATATTTTGAAGAGTATTTATAAACATAATATGGAATACTTTCATCTCCCTTTTTTCTTCAGTTTTTTCTCGATATCTTGAAAAGTATTTCGACGAATGCAACGATTTGAAAACGAATGTATTCAGAATTGAATACTCAATAGAAATTAGAAACATTTTTTTTAAATTTCCTGTATAACTGAAAGTTGACAGGCTTCAAGAATATTTAAGCTCGGTAGATAATGTCGAACAATATCATAATCTCAATTTTCAAGTCCAGTTCTCCAGAAACGCCTTATAGGCAGTCGAACTTGGTACACCCTGTATATCGAGTAGAATATGTTCTCGGAGGTATTTATATATTGATATCTCTTTTTGACTTTTCGAAGGACAGTGAAATTTTCAATGAACATGATAGAAAGGAAAACCAAGGTTAAAATGAGAATGAAAAACAATAACAAACTGAAATAATAAAATACAACAAGAGATAAAAAACGAAGTATTGAAGGCAGAAAGAAGCAGAAAAATAATCAGTCTCTTGGCACTTTGCGTCACAAAATCCAAAGTTTTTTCAATGAAGAGAAGTTTAACCTGGCTTGAAAAAGATTACATCGCTCAATCATTTTCAGAAAAAAATATTCGTAGACTTTAGGTTGAAGACGTAGATGGCCAATGGTGAAAACCATCGTTTGTCAATAGAATTGATGCTGAAATTCTTTGTTCAAAAATGTCTGATGACCATGATAATTTAAAACTCTTGATAACATAACTTCTAATATTGTTTAATACCTATGCTTTTTTCTGGAATAGTAATTACAAGATCTTTGCGAAATTTTACACGGGGTGTAAATAAACACGAAAATATTTCATATGAATGAAATATTTTCTGAACAAAAACAGTTACAACAATATTTCAAAAAAAGATAATTTCCGGGATAATAGATTGAATAGAACAGTGAAATTCTCCTCATTGAGAAGATTGATTTGACATCTGAATTAATTGAAATTTTGAAAAACGACTCCAACAAACGAAAGCTAGAATGTCGTTTCGAAAATGAGGAAAAATATTTAATTGTTTAATAGGAATTGATGAATTTTTTATGACGAGGTAGTTTGAGAGCATGTTTCAGACATTCGGACTTGAATATATTTTTTCATTCTTGTTATCATTTCTAAAAAGCCTTTTAACTTGAAGTGAAATATTCAACTTACATTCTATTCTTACGTTTTGTTTATTCGATTCATGAATTGAATCATAGTATTTTTCTCAACTAGTCAACAATTTTAATAATAAAGATAATTATGTTTTGCATTCCTGATAGCTATTACCTTTGCAAGGGAAACTCTGAGAACTTTTTTCACCTTGAAAATCTGCTTTAATTTTCAACAAAGATTTACCCTTTGGAAACTACCGCAGGAGAATCCTCTAAATAATGTCTTATGTCATCCATTTGCTAGAAAATTCCTCCTATGAAAATGATGAAATGTAAATTGGGGTTTACTCGCATAAATTGAACGATGGGGATTTAATAGTTCGAACTGCGTATTTCAGGAATACCAGACGAAATCGCAGGCGTATCATAATTCAGTTTCTCCTTCTGAAAAATCAACTTATCGCGTTGGAAACAGGATTTTTCCGACTTGGGACGCCGGTTCCCTGGGGCTCGTAGCACGGTCTAGCGCCTAAGCCAATAAACGGATTTCGATAAAATTCGGTATCTGGGGGGCATCTCCTAAATGGCTCCATTTTGAATTCCGTCATATATCCACTTATTAGCTGTTGGTTTTCCCCCCAATTCGCAAACACAAATTTGTCACTATATACATATACCAGGTTTTGAAAAAAAAACGTTCCATTATTTTGGAAGCTTCTTCTGGACTTCAAAATAGATTAAACATTTTATATAAACAGTCCGCAAATAAGTTGAGTTTTAGTTCTGAAAAATATTCACAGTACGATAGCACCTGTTTACTGGTGCTATCGAAATTTCAGTGCCGAATCTAATTTTAGAAAATCAAAAATAAAGAAATTTTTAATGCAAACCATTTTCTGCTATGATATTTTTCAGTAGACTTTTCACAGACAATTTCAAAAATATATATCATGATATAATTCCGAGTTTATATATCGAAAATTCCAAAAAATAATTTTTCGATCAACAAAATTTGATTTATAACTTTTTAACTATGGAGAACATAGAACAGAAAACAACTGATTTGGTACGGACACCTCCAGAGAATGCCGACTACAAGAATACCTAAGAGAACTATGGAGTGGATACCGACAGGAAGAGGAAAAAGAGGGAGACCAAGAAAGAATTGGAAGGAAGGAATATCGAGGACCATGAATGAGAGAAACATTTCTGAAGATCAATGCAATGATCGTCTGGCGTGGAAATTAGGCATCGGACAACGTCAGAAGACGTTTTGAAACCGACAATATATATATAGGTCATAGAACTTGATATTCGACAATTATCAAGTGTCAAACTGATTTAGAAAACCTTAGTTATATTTATTTTATCATACAGACTCGAGGAGTGTTTCTCGAAACTTTTTGTTTCTACCATAACAGTATTTTGAAACAGAGATTTTTTATCGTTAATCAGAGTTTCCACGAAAGTTAATGTATATCACTTTTTTTCTTTCTCTTTTACTTTGATAAATGAAACTGAATCATCCGAATCTGACCACGATGTACTTATTGTATGTTGTACCCTTTAAACTTCCATTGCTTATGCTTATAGGTAAAGTATTCATTGCTGTATACCCCAGCAGAGTGTTTTACCGACAATTTCATACTCAATACTTGTATGGATTGTTTATGAAAAATGATAATAACTGTTCTTTACTGGACATCGACTGTAGTCTTTCAGCCTAGTTCATTACATAACATTATCTAAATTCTACATTGATATATTTGTATATAAACTGCTCCACATGAGTTAGGGATATTAACTTAAATTAAAGAAAAAAAGGTTTAAATGAGATGCAAGCATTTTAAGTCTATCAATACAATATATGACCTCCACAGGCATCAATTACAGCATGACATCTTCTTTGCAAACTACACACGAGGTTGTTGAACATTTCTTGAGGAATTTGGTTCCATAAACGGGGCAGAAGCTCTCTCAGATCATTTAAGGATTCCGGGGCAGGTTGATGATTATCTAATCTTCTTCGGAGCATATCCCATGCATCCTCCATGCAATTCAAATCTGTTGAGTGCGGATGTATTGGTAAATGTGGAATACCAAGCTCCTTGGGCGCAATCTCAACTATGGCTGAACGGTGCGGTCTAGCGTTATCGTCTAGAAATTGAAAAGTTTCACCAATAGCAGCGTGAAAATTTGGCAAAAAAATGTCAATGACATGCTCCTTATAGTGTAAGGCGATCATATCTCCAGGACTAATGTGTAGATCTGGAAGAAACTTGGACCCCATCTGCATTTTGAAGAGTATCCCGTAGCATTCTACACGTAGATGTATGCTTTCTTCTCGCCGAAACGGTGATGAAACGATCCTGAGCAGGTGTTGTTTACGTCGCCCACCAAGCCTTGATCTTGTCAACACGGAACCTGTCTCCCTGAACCTATTTCAAAGTCGAGATATCACACAGAACATTCATGAAGCATATGCAAAGAACCAAACTCCATAAAAAAGGCGACCAGATTGACGAAATGTCTCATACTGATTTTTATTGGATCGATTATTCAAGTTGTAATGTTTTTAATGATTTTACAGCGATTTTCTCGATTATATACTTTTCGAAACGATTGAAGGTGTTGTTTTTCGTCGCCCACCAAGCCTTGGTCTTTCCAACACGGAACCTGTCTCCCTGAATCTATTCCAGAGTTGAGATATCACACTTTGGATGATTTGGAGCTTTTCCGCTACAGCAATTTGAGTTAGGCCAGGATGTAGCATTCCGATAGTCCTATTAGCCTCAGCGATTGTGAATCTACGTCTTGGCATTTTCAGAAAATTCGTTTCACATCGAAGCAATTGATAAACTGACTCCATTTTAAAATAAGAACATTCATGAAGCATATGCAAAGAACCAAACTTCAGAAAAAAGGCGACCAAATGTATCATACTGATTTTTATTAGATCGATTCAAGTTCTTATTGAGTTTGAAATGATTTTACAGCCATTTTCTCGAAAATTACATACTTTTCAAAACGATTGAACATGATATCCCCAACGCTTGTTAAACAGTTTATAGTTTTACAATTTTCATAAAAGCTTGGATAATCTGTCTATCAGACTTTCAGTTGGAAATTTCCTGGGTAGGGTGTTCACTGGGTCCTTGTGGGACAAATGAAAAATAAAAAATTATCATCTTTCGATTACTTTCAGTAATACCTACTCATTTTTCAGGTTCGAAATCAACTGTTTGATCATAGATCCATAGGGGCACCGGAGAATATTGATTCTGTACCCAATTTCCTGCAATTTCATCTTTCAGAATAGTGGAGATCAAGTAAAAAACATCACTTTTCATGGGAACTAATAAAACCGATCAGAAGCAAACGAAACGCTACACGAAAATATGAGAATGAAAAAAGATGAAAGCAACTCTAGTGGTCGAATAAATTGCCGTTTCATAATCCTCCGCTTGGTAACCATTTCATCCAGCAATCAAAATACTATTGGAGCACTCCTAGCTAACAATTTTCATTGAGGACCCAATCATTCAGATTGGAGCCATGAAATTTTACAACGCGGAGCATCTACGGAAACTCTGATACGAGCTTGTTGCCAATTACCCGCATCAAAGCGAAATCTATTCATCGAACGCGCATTTCATATCAATTCCAATTTCCTACATCCAAAGTTTCCACCAGAGTTGTGAAAATTCGAACTTTCAATTTCAGCGCGAGCCGGAACATTTTTCACCGCGTCCTTAACATTTCCTCTCTCGTTCTGAATCAACTTCGGCGTTTCCGATGATGAACAAGAACTTCTCGATTTCCAGGTGTAGCTGATACGAGGGATATTTTTCCTGGAATTCGACGTCAATTCGTGAAACCCACGTTTGCCTTTTCTCCATGAGGTTGAATGAATGAATAAATATTTATTTCTGTGTAGGTCACCCCAGAAGTTTTAGATAATACTTTTTTGTACAAATGCAATTAAAAGTAACACTTTTAATGACGGCAAACAATGTTAAAATTGATTGTTTACGTGGAAGCGTGTCAAAAATATTTTTAACATTAGTATTAAAAATATTTTCAGCGGCTCCATTTTCTTATGATGAGATCAGAAATTCAGCAATTGCATATTTTTTATTATCAATATTTAACAATTATTACTTATGCATATTAATATTAATCGTTAAGCTAGAACAATTACTAACATTAATGCCCTGTGACGTAAGAGAGCTTAGCAACACATTATCAGAATCCTCAGCACCATCAGTACTTGAAGAAACCGAAAGTACAATATTGGATGATTATGATCCAAAATCTGTTGAGGTTGGAAGAATTTTTTAAGTAATGATATTCCTATATGCAATGGAATGATCAACAAAACCCATCGGCTACCGTCGTAGACTTCCATCCAGCATGTTTTTTTATATCCGTAATATTTGCTCCTGATTCTGCTAGCAATGAAGCGGAGGATCTTCGAAAACAGTGTCCTGTATATTGCTTTGGTTCTGGCAGTGTGAGGAATTCGTCAACAATATATGGAATTTTCCCAAATTTATTTATAGCAACTGGATTGGCAGTGCATTCATTATTCATGTGTCTCAGGAAAAAACGACGATGTTTGATGACAGAAGGGCGTAGTGCAAAGTACTTATGAAAATAGCCTACATACTTCCCAATAATACTGAAAGAAAGACTGACTTTCGTTCTTGTATTTGGAAGTTGTATAACCAATGTGATATTTGTTATTTCTATGTCTTCCACTGATAAATTACACAATTCTTCACGCCGACAGGCTCCAAATAATCTAAAAATAGTTAAAAATAGTTGCAACCTTAACCATCAAGTATTTCTCATCTGGTGCCTCCTTCATAAACTTTTCAACTTGTTCACGAGTGAGAATTTTCGATTTTTTGGAACGATATCCTTCACTTTTCAGTTTTGAATATGCTATTACTTCAAAATATTTAGCAACATCCACACCATTTTTAACAAGGGCGCTTGACTTTATCATTGAAAATTCAGCTTACAAAGTTGATGAACTCCATATTTCTGATTTTTCTTCTAAGTATGCCAGGAAATCAGTTTCACCGAAGTTCCTCTCTACATTTTTCAATTTTCACCAGGCCAGGAAATTGTTATATGCAATATCGTACTGCTGAACAGATTTTTTAGGTAGGAGTTCCAGATTTGCTCTTCTTGCAGACTCTTCAATATCCAAAGGAACAACCAAATCGTCACTTTCATTAATAATTGGACTCTCGACAAACATATTGAGCAGTTGAAAACCCAAGACGAAAATTGGACAGGAACGAAATTCAAATGACAGCGTCTTTTCTCATTTGTTAGTAATCATAACGTTGGCAACGTTTGTCATTCACAACAACCTTTTGAATATTAAAATGCTTTTTGAAGTTTATAGTCATTGCAAATTCGACCATTTCATTATCAAAATAGGGCAGTTGTACAAAAAAACATTGTATGGTATTTGTGTTAAAAGTGATTTTATTTCGCTCGTGAAATTGTTCAACTCACAAACTTTTTCACTCACAGAATAAAACGTCATGTTTAACACTCGCATCATGAATAATTATTTTTCAGTCTTAGAATGCATCAGAAAGTAAATGAATCAAGAAAGAAGCTGCAGATAAAGAGTATTGATATCCAGTAGGGTGCGTGTAGAGGAACAAAAAGTATGACTGAACAAAACTCAATCAGTTGACCTATAAAAAAAAATATCCGTTCTAACTAGGAAACAGACCTTTCCAATTGATATTTCGATCGATTATCAATCAAAAACGTTTCATATTATAACTCAAAAACAATGGTGCACACGGAAAAGAAATTTACATATTACGTCCTACCACATCTTCTGGACCCAGAAATTCCTTATTTGTATTCATGGAACGATTGAATAAAACACATCGAGTTTGTACGATTTGAAACACTATTCCCCTCTCCCTGTGGCAATTTAGGTTACATTACAGAGACTACTGCCGAGTTGTATGCATGAAATATCGTAACATGGTAAATTAATAGCGGCTTTGTTATGACTAAAAGGCTGTTATATCGAAATCTCCAATTCGTTTTCGATGTGCGCTGATGTTAAAATATTTGTTTTCCGGTACTTTCAATTAACAATGCCAAAACATATTCGTGTATTCAATTATGTTTGCAGAATAGTAAATCAGAAGCAAAATACACTGGGTCATGCAGTGATATCAGATATTTTATTAGTTTAATGATTTTTCAGGTTGTCCGCAAAAAAAAATATAGTCCCCCAGTAATTTACACAGTTTACCTTTACTATGAGCATTCTTCCAAAATTTGAACATAAATGAGAGTCTCTATTTTAAAGAATTCTATTTCTATATTCAATAAATCATGTTCGATTATATAACTATGAATAAAAAAACCACTTCAAACTATTGAAGTAGAAATTACAAAGCCGTTACATCCAAATGTGTCAAAGTTCCACATTTCAAATCACATGCTGAAAAGAACTCTGTACTTCCTCTTTCACTCAATGATATTTTAGAATCGACCCTAAATCTCATGGAGTAAAAGAGGATGTACAGAGTTCCTTTAATCATACTTCATTCTGACGGATTTGGATGTCACTGCTTTGTTTCTATTCAGTACGTCACATTTAATCGCCTTGAATATCGAAGTTTTTTGTTCCTGAAATGATGCATGGGATGCTGATTATGCCAAATAAGGCTGAAACCTGTATATCTCTTATCTCAGTGACAAAATCTAATATCATTTCTCGAACCTCATGATAAAAGATTTGTAAGCCTGGAAATCAAAAATGGTATTCATTTCGATTATTATTATTATTTTGAATTCATCTATTTGTCAAAAATATATTGCAGTTTATACAGGGTGGCCGGACGATTGACGTCAAAAAAAAAAACAGGTCCCTCATGTCATGGGGTAATCGAATCACCCCCATGTATGTTATCCGATTTTCCACGTTTTCCGAGTTATGAATTTTTTTATGAAATTTGAGAATTTTCAACTCGAACATCTTCAAAATTTTTTTTTTCTAAAAGTACAATACTTTTCTGTTATTTTTGTTGTTGTAGATAGATCGCCAGGAATTGTACTTTTATACATAAAATAACCAGCATCGTAACTCTGATAAAAATTATGAAAATGTTGGTCTCAAGTGAGAAAGTTACGTATTTTGGATCATGATCTAAATTTTCAAATTTGAATTAAAATGTAAACAGGTTACTTCATAGTTTCTTAGTAGGCTTAAAAACTGCGCTCAACACTCAGCTTTCAGAATCTTTACTAAAAAATGGTACTCAACGGTCTACTTTTGCTAGAATTAGCCTTCAAAGTCAACGAGGTGGAAAAAATCAAAGAACTAGACGTTTACTCAAAAATTATTTTTTGCCGTTTTAAGATTTTTCTGATCAAGCTATGATAGAAAATGCTGAAAATCAATGAAAATTAGCTTTATAAGAAAAGTTTTAATGAAGAAAAAGAAAAAGGTATGGCAATAAATCACACATCATGTAGATAAAAAAAAATTTATTTATAAAATTTACAATAGGTTTTCAAAGTGGCCACCTCGAGCCTCAATACACATTCTACACCTTCGCAAAAAATTTTCTAACCTATTGTAAATTTTATAAATAAATTTCTTTTCATCTACATGATGTGTGATTTATTGCCATACCTTTTTCTTTTTCTTATCTGAAACTTTTCTGTTAAAGCTAATTTTCATTGATTTTCAGCATTTTCTATCATAGCTTGATCAGAAAAATCTTGAAACGGCAAAAAATAATTTTTGAGTAAACGTCTAGTTCTTTGATTTTTTCCACCTCGTTGACTTTGAAGGCTAATTCTAGCAAAAGTAGACCGTTGAGTACCATTTTTTATTAAAGATTCTGAAAGCTGAGTGTTGAGCGCAGTTTTTAAGCCTACTAAGAAACCATGAAGTAACCTGTTTACATTTTTAATTCAAATTTGAAAATTAAGATCATGATTCAAAATACGTAACTTTCTCACTTGAGACCAACATTTTCATAATTTTTATCAGAGTTGCGATGCTGGTTATTTTCCGTATAAAAGTACAATTCCTGGCGATCTATCTACAATGAAAAAATATCAGAAAAGTCTCGTACTTTTAGAAAAAAAAAATTTTGAAGATGTTGAAAATTCTCAAATTTCATAAAACAATTCATAACTCGGAAACCGTGAAAAATCGGATAACATACATGGGGGTGATTCGAATACCCCATGACATGAGGGACCTGTTTTTTTTTTTTTGACGTCAATCGTCCGGCCACCCTGTATAAAGGAACATATTCATCTCATTTCCAGAACAGATTGTTTACTTCTTGAGAAATCTAGAACCAAGACTTTGAACTATTTGTGTAGATATATATGTAAATAAGATGAGTGCAAAAAGTTGTTCTACTTCATTTTCACTTTCGATATTATTAAGTATGGAAAATTTCCGAGAAGCTGGATTTGAAACTCCAATATGATGAGTGTAAAATCTTCGTGTTTTATACAGTTCTATCGTCAGCAATGAGGAGAAATTCCGACACCAAGAACTTTCAAACTTTGCCAAAGCGTCTCAAGCCGAATCTATAAAGCACCCCTGCTTCAAATCAAATCGGAGGCAGTCATATTTCTTGCCATAAAAGATTGCTATGAACTCCACTGAATATTAATTGTGGAAATTCGAATCAAAAATCAATTCCTGAATCATTCTCTCAGAACAATATGATTCATTGTTGAACTCTTTCAATTCCAATGCAAATTGGAACATTTCCTCGAGTAGGAAAGTTTTTTTCGGATAAAGTTCAAATATCGGCTTTTTCAACTAGAGAATCCGGAAGAATAACTTCCGTATTTTTTCAGAGTCTATGAATTTAAATTGAGTAAATTTCTAAGATTAATTCATTGCTGAAACTTGCAATTTGCGATTAAATTGGGGAAGATTTTATGGTGAATGAAGGAAGCTCTGGAAAAAATACTAAAAGTGAATATCAACAACGAATATTCGACAGAAATATAGAAAAAGGGTGTCTCTGCGATATAATATGAAAACAAAATTCTCAAATTCCTGCTCTCTGGTCGTGAGGGTTTTACAAACCGGGTGCGACCTTCCAGGTGATGATTTTTCGGCACTTCAGATGTTTGAAGACCGCTATGGGACCCTAATGAAAGGAAATCATCCCCCATAGATAAACCAAACAACTTTTATTAGGACGAAAAATAGAATATTTGTCGGAGATCAAACACTACGACGTATTCCGAAAATTGTCAATTTGACAATTGAGAATATGGTCTGTTCCAAAGATTATAGAGTTAGAAAGATAGGAAACGCCCTTGTATCTGTGGTACTAAAATCCGACTACGATTTTTGGCTAGTTTCTTACTTGTGACACATAGATGACGCTGAAAACATTGTTCAGTACAGAAAACTATTTCAATAGGCGCGAAATGCGAAACACATTTCCCATAAATTTTCATTTAATTGAAGACTTTGTGGAGCTTTTAAAAAAATATCCTGATCTACAAAAAAAAGGAAGGCTCCGCTTTTTGATCAAGAAGATCTTTTCTTCTGCATATTGCTTTGAATCAAATGAAATACGCTTCTGGATTCTTTATATTTTTATTTGAAATGATTGTGTAAAATCAACTGCAATACAATAATTATGAAATTGAGTACATTTCAAAAATTTTTTCACATATTAGAGAATTATCATAACAATTTCAAGAACTTATTGTGAGTGAACTCTCGATAAATCGAACATGGATAAGTGAAACAGTTGTTCTGGACCCGATTCATACATATCTTACCCAGTGTATTTAAACCTCAATGAGTCTAGGAGGGTCTAGTAGATGAGTCGAACTGCTGGAAGGGTCGACAAGAGAACCACCACCTCTATAAGTCGTTCTTCTGACCACCATTGCCTCTATGAGTGGAACTTTTTGATCTAATGAATGAGACCGAAGAAAATTCGGTTCGCAAACAAATTATCCAGAACAATATATTTTTACCCCGAAACCTCTATCCATTTGACAACACTGAAAATAAAAAGCAATGAACAAGACAATTACATGATAAGAGTTTCAAAACTTACCTTTCTATTCTCTTTGGTAATGAAAAGAATGCACATTCAAGATTATTATTTCTGCAATTAATCACCATGCATTTCGAATATCGGCCAGTTTTTAACACAAAATTTATAACAGAAAAACACACGAACCAAGATTATGAAGTGAGCTAGTTGGTACACTTGTAGATTTCGAATTATTTCAGTAGAAAATACGCGAGAAAATACAATCATCATTCAGCAAAAATATTTATTCAAGTATTTCTTTCAAAATTGACAACAGCCTACTAATAATCTCTATATAATCTATGCCAAATGGACCCTAATTAAATATTTTAACCATAGATCGATTACTTTTGAAAAACAGATGTCGCTGACATCACTGTAGCCGCTTCGTTTCCCATCTTTATACTCTATAATCTTTGGTCTGTTCTAAATCGCATTAGAACAGGCCATGGACGTTGCAATAGCATGCTCTTCCGATGGAATTCGGTTGAGAGTCCTAGTTGTGAGTGTGGGGAAAATGAGGAGACTATAGAACATCTTATAAATAGTTGTCCCATTTATAAATTTCAAGATGGTTTCGAGGCTATACATAAAGTAACGAATGCATTTCTAAAATGGGTGGTTAATTTCAAAATTATTTGATTTATTCTGAATATTCGGTTTCTTTTCTGCTTTTTTCTTTTTTCATTTCAGATTAAGAATCGCGAGCCGTTTTTGGGAAGAATCTATCGACGGATAACATGAAGATGATCTCACACTGATGTCTTTCAAGTTTTTTTCTGATATTTAATATTATTTTTTTTACAGGGTGGCAGGTTTTTTCGGCTGAGGTTTTTTTCCCCTGGCTCTATAGTATCGTATGATACTAGTGATGATAGTATCGTATGATTCTATAGTATCATACGAAGAAAGTTTTGATACCCCGTTCTTTTTTTTACCTCAGCTTAGGTACTTTTTGTTTCAACATTTATTGTATTATTTTAGCTCTCTATTTTCATAAGAATATATATATATATATATATATATATATATATATATATATATATATATATATATAATATGAAAACAGAAGCTTTTGCTCACATAAACTCATACCTAGAAATCTGCTCGAAACATGAATGAAAATTTAGACACGTGCTCAGCCACAGGTTTCCGCATCAGCAACTAAGAGTAATATAATTAATGCAATGTCTTTTCTAACGTGAACAAGGATTGTCCTTCAATATTCGAATATTTCATCTTATTTTGTGAACAGTTTCATCAATTTAGAGGTCCGACAGATAGCTTTTTCTGCGAAGATTTATCATACTCCGAATTATGCAGAGTGATTCCCGAAGAAGTCCTGAATTTTCGAGGCCCATAACTTTTGATAGGTAGGCGAGTTATAGAATGCTCAACAATATTCCTCATATCCTAAAGTTTCTTCCAGGGAAGATATAAGCCTTATCCCATAACATTTGACAAGAGTAAAAATTCTCCACAAAAAATAGGTTTTCTAAACGTCCGAGAAATAATAAAACCTACATAACATTTTTCTCGGATTCTAGAAACAAAGCGATTTCTGACAAGGTCTCGGATCCACTTTAATGTTGATTGAGAATTTACATGGAGAAATCACTTTTTTTTGAGATTTTAACGTAATAACAAACTGCTCTCTTCATGATTCTGTCTCATCGATTTACCGATCTCCACTTATTTATAGATAATAAACAATAGCCTTAGTCAGCCAAAGTAAAATAACATCACAGTATCGTTCACTAAAAGGAATTGCTATGGGCATAATTCTTACTTATTGAATCTCAAAAAATAAATCTATGTGGAGTCTATGTTGACTAGGTTATCTTCTCTCAGTCTATGTCGTGCTGACAATCGAGTGAAGTACTCTTGTTACAAAAATTATGAAAATTATTTGAAAACAAGTCATAATATAAATATATATTTATATTCATTTGGGGTTGTCACAAAAAATCGAGAGTATTCTTTCAAATTGAATGAGAAATATAGCTGTGTATATCATTTTCTGTAAATTTAAGTTAAAACGCTATCGGACTGCTGAAATGCTAATAACACTTGAACGGAGTGTGTTCTATTTGAACGTTTCTATTATGTTATCCATAAATTAACTTTCAAACTTATATCCACAAGGAAAATATTCGAAACCCTCAATCATAATTTATTCGAAGAAAGCAATTTACAAAGAACGAAAAACCAGTTCAATTCTGAACGGAACACACTAGAATAGAATAGAATTGATCGTAAAGCGTAACGTCATGTTCGAACTTTCCATAATATATCACACGGCATTTAAAATTCAATGTTTGTATACATTCAATACCATCGAACAGCACAAAAGTCTGTAAACACCATTTCATTCTTCCAATTGAAAAAGCGGCAGAGAATAGAGTGAGGATCAATAAATAACATCACATGGGTATTATGTCCTACTAATAATCCTTGCAGCGAACAATAGGGTAACAATAATTGTCGTCTATTAATCATTTTCAGTTTTATTCACAAAACATTCCGATGGGTGGAGGTCACTGATATTTATTTTGCATTACTTTCAATTAAGCGGACAGCAACAATTTGTGAAAGCCTGTTATTCGATGCCGACGGATGAAGTGAAAAACGGGAGATTTATTCATCACATCTAATTCAACAAAGCGAAGCCCTCGATGCTGGGGTTCATCACTCGCATCTCCATTTAACAGGTAGTTCTTCGGTCAGTTTTTATGGGGGAACTGGATGTGATCTCCTCTTTCGTGCTTCTCAAATTCACCCAGATGATGTTGGATCATTAGCAGTTCTCGGTTCAAGTTTCGAAGTTTGAAAGATTCAGGTTAATTGTGATTTAGAAACAAGCGCCAGCAAACTTATTTTAGAATTCACCTGTGACCAGAATAGTGAACACCGTTTATTGAAAGTAACACTGAAAAAATTATTAATCAGGGCTTTGTTTAGGAATAAGTTTCGAATAAGTGGTATTATATTCATATGAAGCACGATTAATGAATTTTTCAATTTTGTGTTCACATGTATTTTGACAATTGGTCTGTTTATAGTCTTATGATGGACAAAAAAATAGAAAATCTGGTACATATTTAACTAATTCGATGGAAATGTCAACACGTCCTCAAACTTTGCGTTCTTTTTCATCCGTCTTACTTATTTCTTCAGCTCTTTTTATTTATTCCATGTATCTTGGTATTCTTCACTGTGATGTCATCCGAATCTTCCAGAAAGTTAACTGTACTTTCTATTATTAGTAGTATTACTGTCTAGGTGAATTCTCACGTTACAAATTAATAGTTCCGACAAAATTATTGAGCTCACTTTCAACTTGAGACCTCAATTGAAAATCCTTGGCATTATACTCGCTGCCTAATTTTGAATCTTAAATGTTCTCATCCATAAAAATTTCATCAGTTAAAATTCAAAACATGTCAGTTTTTCTCCAGAAGGCCTTTCGAACCTAGTTCGGCTATGATGATTCTTCTGAAATCAGGTAAATGATTAATTTACGATAGTTGAATCGAATGAATTAGTAAGAGGATCGTCAAAACAGGATGTAGATAGAGCTGTAAATAATACAGCAGTTGATGATTCAGATGCGTGACATGTTAATACTATCAAGTTTTACCGGTATTTAGTGAAGAATATTTCATATTTTACTGCTCCACAAGAGTTAGGTATCCAATCGTTTTGAAAAGTATGCAATCTTCGAGAGAATCGCTGTAAAATCATTTAAAACTCAATAACAACTTTAATCGATCCAATACAAATCAGTATGAGACATTACGTCAATCTGGTCGCAATTTTTCTGAAGTTTGGTTCTTTGCATATGCTTCATGAATGTTCTTATTCTGAAATGGACTCAGTATATCAACGGCTTCGATTTGAAACGAGTTTTCTGAAAATGCCAAGGCGTAAATTAACAAATGCTGAGGCTAATAGGGCTATCGGAATGTTACAGGCTGGCCTAACTCAGGTTGTTGTAGAGGAAAGGCTCCAAATCAGCCAAAGTGTGATATCTCGACTTTGGAATGGGTTCAGGGAGACAGGTTCCGTGTTGGAAAGACCAAGGCTTGGTAGGCGACGAAAAACAACACCTGCTCAGAATCGTTTCATCACTGTTTCCGCGAGAAGAAAACCTATATCCACGTGTTGAATGCTACGGAATACTCTTCAAAGTGCATATGGGGTCCAAGTTTCCATCGAAACCATCAGACGACGTTTGAGGGAGGTGAATCTAGGTTCTCGATGTTCATTGAGAGGAGTTTCATTAACACGTGACCATAAGCGTCAAAGACTGGAATGGGCAAGGCAACATATAAATTGGAATGATCAATGGCGTAGTGTCCTTTCCACTGATGAATCCAGATATGGACTATTTTCAGATTCTTAAAGAAAAAGGGTGCGGACACTCTCACACATACCCCGTAATCATCGCTATGTACAAGAAGTCCATTCATTCCGAGGGGGTAGTGTTATGGTATGGGCCGGAATATGTTTCAACGGGCGCACAGATCAACACATTTGTTCTGGGAATATGTCCGCCTAACACTATAGGGAGCATGTCATTGACAATGTTTTGCCAAATTTTGGTGAAACTTTTCAATTTCTAGACGATAACGCTAGACCGCACCGTGCAGTCATAGTTGAGAATGCGCGCGAAAAGCTTGGTATTCCACATTTACCAATACCTCCGCACTAGACGGATTTGAATTGGATAGAACATGCAAGCGATATGCGCCAGAGAAGATCATCAACCCACCACAGAATCCTTAAATGATCTAAGAGAGCTTCTGCAAAGAAAATGTCAAGCTGTTATTGATTCCCGTGGAGGCCATACATTGTATTGATAGTCCTAAAATACTTGAATTCTCTGGTAATAAAATTTCGTTATTTCACTCGATTTTTCTTAACCACCTTGAATACGCTGCAGACCTACAGGCTGAAATTAATTTTATTTCCTTCAACTTGAAATCATCACCATCTCATCTAAACTATATATTTTTGCAATTCAAATCAATATATCTAACTCATGAGGAGCAGTTCAATTCCTAATTAGGTTTTAAGGCTGTGGGATGATGAAATAAATCATCATCGTTTTTACATGACCTAATAAACCCAGTTTCTTCAAAAGCTCCAGGAAGGAGTGGAAACCAACAATATGGAAAAAAACCGTTGCTTGTGCCGAATAATCGAACTGCGCCAAACTCGATTTTGTGCGCTATTTTACGGGAATCCGATTGGATTGTGAACATTCCTCCACAATCAAACTCTCCGGATCATAAAATTCATTAGGGCCCCGTATTCAGAGAAGTGTGATGATTCGATTGTTTGTAGAAACCGAAAGTGGGAATCGAGGACCCGAAACAGTCGCTGAAGGATCACAAATGAACTGGAGGATAGATATATGGCCAATTCCGAACGTCGGGATCCTTGGGTTCCGCCGTGATCCCCAGAAGTTACTCCGTGCAGACAAATGAACGTTTCATTTAAAGAGGCACTATTGAAAAAAAGTGTTTTTCGGGTTATTTGTTTTCGGGGCGGATTTTCGACTTCTCTTCTTCGTTGCGGCTCAAGGGTAGGGGGTGCGACATTGATGAGAAGGAGTGAAAACTGTCAGAGTCAAGAATCTTCTGAATTTTAAAATCATGCAAAATGTGAAATATTACGTAATTGATAATTATGAAATTTTTAAAGGTTGCTACTTCATGATGTTATGTTATTTATTATTGGAATTTCAATGGAATATTTGGGTTTTTTAAACCGTGTTTTCAGAAGACAACCTTCCTTTTTGTGATCTTTGACAGCACTCTTGACAAAGATCACACAAATGTGTGTTGCCTTCTAGAAACGCCGTTAAAAAATCCAAGAATTCCATGAACATTCCAACAATAAATAGAAAACACTTAATATTAACACTGCCCTGAGTAAGTGGAAATATATCCACCAAACGTCGGCAAAGTTAAAAAAGTGTTGCGATCATCAACTGTCCTATAATTAAATCCATCGAAAATTTTCCAACTGGACATTCAATTGAACAGGAAACCGTTATACATATTATGGTATAATATTTGTTTTGGTAAAAAATAATTCAAAATGATGAATTTCGACAGAGTGAGGAGTAATTAACTCAGTTTCCATCTACCGAACATTCAATTAAGTAGATTTTTGGAGTTTGTTTTTTTCATGAAGAGTATCTTGATGTTGCTTCAAACTTTGAGAAACCCTACATGTTTGTTTCTTCAGTTTTGTAGCTTTTCTTCATTTCATGGAATCTGGGAGCGAAGGCACGACTCATTTTCATCAGAGAAAATATTTTTTCTGAAGAATCTATTCTTTTTATTCTGTGTAAGGAGTCACTATTGGGAATCAAAGTGATGAGATTTTTAACGTTGATTTTTTAATTACCCAATATTCAATAATGTGAGTCTCTTCATTTTATGGAATCGTTTTTTTTTGTGAGGAGTACCTTGAATTAGGTATGTTTAAAACTTTGAGACACATTTTTTGTTTCATTTTCTAATTTAGTTCAGTTTAATTATTTGGTGTATCTCAAAATTCCAATCATAAAAAAATATATTTTTCACAAAAAAATCAGATTCCATAAAAAAAAAGAAATATACATGATTGAATGTTGGGAAACGAAAAATCAAAGTTAATTACTTACCACTTTGATGAGACTCATGATATTGAAACTGCTCATCCCTAACATGGGTCCATTTCACAGAATAATAGGAATAATTTTCAGAAAACATATATTTATGATAAATGAGCCCTACTTTTGCTAACAGATCCCATGAAATAAAGAAAAGCAACATGACTACGGAATAAAAGTGTCAAAGTGTTTTTCATAAATCAAAATACTTCTTAGAAAAAACAGATTCCCAATTAAGTAGGGAAACGGTTTTGACCTAAATCATATTGAAACAATTTTGCACCAAATTTCCTAATTTGAGTTCCCCCCCCATCCCCCCTTGGGCCCGTCCCTGTATCAGACTCATCTGAAAACCCTTATTTGTTCCCCTCTCAACAAAATTTGACCTGTCCGAGCGTTTCTTCGTTATTTCATCTCAAAGCTCAAAATGCGAGGTGGGAAGGTAAGGATGACCCACCCTGTATAATACCACTAGAAATAAAATTTTGCCAGCAAAATTTCTCGGTTCTAATATGAAAGTTTGTTGCTAGGCCATTTCACGAATGACATTTGTATCAAAATCACGAGCTGTCAGTCGAAATATTTCCAAATCTATCTTGAAGGCTCATACTCAGAATTTTCCAATCTATGTTTTGACACGTTTTGCACTATTTGACACTAATAAGTGTGCAACATAGATTAACTGAACGTTTTTGTTTTCTCTCTGGTACCCATTTCACAAGCTATCTATGAAACCAATATAATTTCTTTTTGAACGTAATGCCACACCTATGTTATTCTCATCACGGTACCAATCAGAATCTAGAGTCCGTTCAAATATAAGAAGGAACTTTGTAAACAAACAGAATCGTATGGTTTGGGCACAATAAAGCTCGTATTGGTCAAACGGTCTTAACAACGCTCCCTTCGACCGCCCTAAGAGACTGCCAGGATCGTACTCGGAACTATGCTCGTGATTGCGACAAGGTAATTCCAGGAAACACCAGAGTTTTAGAGTTTTAGGTAGGAATCTTCCAAGATTCCGACAAAGTAATTCCGGGAAACACCAGATTTGGGTCTGTTCCATTCAGTTAAAACTAAACGATTTTGT
Source organism: Hippodamia convergens (assembly GCA_038502775.1). NCBI lineage: Eukaryota > Metazoa > Arthropoda > Insecta > Coleoptera > Coccinellidae > Hippodamia > Hippodamia convergens. Next base: position 48,041,415 of record CM076610.1, read on the forward strand.
GAAATCTCCTCGATTCGACTCTGGAGGAAAAGAAACTATGCGAAGGCCCTCCTTCCGCTGTGCTAAACTTGTTGTTATTGCTCCTTCTTACATTTGAACAGAGTAGAGTAATAATTAATGGAATGTCGCAGATCGAAACGCCGCTTCGCTCAACATTTGCTACAGCAGGATGCATTTGCATACCTAGTTTTTATTAGGAGTGATAATACAATAGTCTTAGGGCAGGTTTCAGAAAGCTTTAATTGTACGATTAAAATACCTTACGTATCGAATCACTCGTTTTGAAATTTCAATGAATCGCTGTGGCTTCAATTAATTTAACGGTACAATCGAAGTTTTGTGAAACCGACCCTAAGACTAATGTGGGGTAAAATCGCTATCCTTAATCACCTGCAATTGGAAAAAAGTTGTTCAAAACTATACAATATTAGACAAATTCATGAAATTCTCATCATTCTGGAAACGGAACATTGTCGCTGAACCAATGTTGAAGCCATTCGATAGCATTTGGTCTACTCTATCGTGATGTGTCGTTCGATTCATTAGTTATGGGGCACCCTGTATATCGAAGAATCGAAAAGTGCTTTCATTTTCCGTTGATGTCAAACGATTGCTTCTATGTGAAACCACAATATGCAAAATATGGACGAAATCCAATGAATTTTTTTCGGACAAATGTTGTTCGAAAATATACTGTTTTTCATTGGACACGAAATCCTTCAAAACACGACGGGACTGAAAATCACACAAAAAAAAATCCGTCCCGTATACTCAAACCGCCTACAACGCTCATGACAACGACAAAATTCAATTGGATATAACGTTCAGAATGTATAATACGATGCCGGTGCATAAACGTGGGAAGAGCTATCTATTTACGAACAACAAAGGAAAACGCCAGCGGTATGTTGTTTCCCGCTTTCATATTTTTTTCCGTCGGGAGGAACCAACAGACCTGCGTTAAATTGAAAAGGTAATATGGAAAATTTCAACTGTGAAGAATTTTATCGCGTGTGGTTTCTCCGCGTTATGTGTTTCCAGCGGTGTTTATCGCCAATTTCGTAATTTTCGAAATGAGCGATTTTACAGTTTTTGGAGGTCGTTGCTCATGCCTCCCACATAGCTCCAAATGAGCGGAAAAATAAGGTTGATGTGAAAAATGAAATTATACGAGTTAAAAAACTTTATCACCGAATATCGAATTATGAATAAAATTTTGACAGCAGATGGTGTTTGAAGGTCTCCTTCAGTTATCTGAGAGTTTGATATTTAATTATTATATCGACCATCCTCAACAATCCCCATTCAAAAGTCACTCTTAACCTCTTTTTCTCTCCTTTTCTCCCTCTTTTTCTTTTCTGTCTCTGCCTCTCTCTTTCTTTTTCTACCTCTCTCTCTCCCTTTATGAGCCTTTCAGAATCTACTCTTGGTTGAAAGCCTCTACTCTATATTTCAACTCTACCTCTAGCTTCTTCACATCAGTTAAAGCCGAAATTTTATGCTGTCCTCTAAGAGTTTTGCACATTTTCCGAAAAATAACTGGTAAGCAGTTTTCATAATACTCGGAATATGTCGTAATTTTGGGTCCTGAAAAATATTTGGTTTTTTTTGTGTTATAAGATGTTTGGTTTATCTATGGGAGATGATTTCCTTTCATTAGGGTCCCGTAACGGTCTTCAAATATCTGAAATTCCGAAAAATCATCCCTTCGTATCTGGTTCGCAAGAATCCTCACGATCAGAGAGCAAGGCTGACAATTTAAATTTTAATATCGGAGGAATTAGAAGGACAAGAGTGATTACGTTCTGAAATTAGCCACTGAACATGGTGTTGAAATCTAAGAAACCCACTTGGCAACAGAGGAACTTCGTGAAGGAATACAATTGTAGTTATTTAGGTACTCATTGATTTTTCACTTAGTCCAAATTACGGTTTAGCTTGTTGTGTTGTAAGTTTTCTTATGTTTAACATTTCGAAAAGGGGAAATTGATTGGGTTTTTTTATTTCTTTCAAACATTGTGACATTTCTGTCATAATTTATTTATGAAGAAAGAATTTCTGAAAAGTGTGGTTAATTCAAAAACTATTTAATTGATTATAAATAACTAGTTTTTTCTGCTTTTATCTTTCTTTATTTCAGATCTAGAATTTCGGGTAGATTGGTAAAGAGTCTGTTTTTCCCTGCTGCCCATAGAAGAACTAGATGAAGATGTTCTTCTGATCACGTAGATGTCCTAAAAGATCCTCTGATATTTCATTTTTAGAAATTTTTTTTTCTAACACAGGTGAGGGGGTTTTTTTTTTCTCGGGGGTTTTTTCCCTTTCCTCATTTTATCATACTACAGACCTGTATGGTTTTCCTGTGTTGCACTAACCCCAGCTAGGTACTTTTTTGTTTCAATATGTATTGTATTATTTTAGCTCTTTCAATCAAAAGAATATATATTGGTTTCCCGTCATTCTCGACTTTTTCAAACAGTTGGAAACTTGCGTTTGGTGTAAAGTACCTCAAACTGTCTGATATATCCACTCAGTGGTGTACCTGAATTCAGGCTGTAGGGAAACACTGAAAACTACAATGAATTCACTTAATTTTAAACAAAATTGCTTGTCCCCACATGGTAATGAGGTAGTCATGTTCGAGCACTTTTTTGTGACTTGGATTATCAAGAACAACTGCTCTGAATCTTTTCGAACTTTCCAAAACGTTGGAAAACAATGCTCGTTCGAAATAAATGCGCCATTCAGCACCGAGAAATCCAGAGCAGCGCCGAATATTTTAAAATTCCCTCACGACTCCTCTAATTATTCCACAAAGCTCACGAAAGGATGTTATTGAAAGATTCATCCCGTTCGCTAGTGTGTTTTCCTCCATGTTCTTTCTCTTCTCCATTAATGACGAGACAAAAGTAGGAAACGAAACAGCTTATTACAATGCGAAGTAATGAGACATTGAAGTTAGGAACAAAGTTCACGGGGAAAACGTCTGCAAGAATGGAATTACGGAGTCTTCATGAATTTAAACAACACAATTTCATCATTAGGCCACAGAAGTTTCCTTGCATCTCAAAGAACTCCCGCAGTCGAAGAAGGAATCATAAAACTTCTGATGAATTTCCAGTTGCCGGCTGAGAACTGAAATAATTCACTCGATAATTTGCAGCGATGAAAAAGACCGTGAAGATAATTGCGTTCAACTGGGGGTTGAGTATTGTTTGCTGACAGGATTCGGATCCAAATAAAGGCGATAATGGAATGAAAAAATTGTTTCCCTTTGATATTACGTCGGTGTTGATTTACAAGCTGATTATGAATTTTGAAAAGTTTCGGCACGGGTGAATAATTTCCTGAAAGGAGATTATGTGATAAGGCGATCAGCGTTGTTTTCTCACGGAGAAACATCGAAGGAACTTCGGGGCTTGATTAAACATCGATGATGCGCGAAAAAGTTTTCTGGAACTTCAACGAGGGAGATTGATTCTTTCGAAGATTCGCTGAATCCCTGTGTTTTCTTCTTAGTTTACTTATCAACAAGTTCCACCACGGAAATTCAATTTGAATTTTCCGTACACTTTCGGCAGACTGGTATCCTCCTCATCTTCTCAATATACAGGGTGTCCTCGATAAGATCGGCACCATTTTCATGGAAAATAGAAAACACTCGGGGGTTCACGAAAAATCTCCATATGTAGTATCTATGAGTTCTAGATTCCGATTGATAGAGTGTTTTTGAAATTTGAAAATGTGTTGGAACCACTCTATCTACTGCACGGAATCGACGATTTATTTATTTATTAGGTGCTTCCGCAGTTTTTTGTCGAAATTCGAGGCTTCATTGTAAGAAAATGGTATACATTCACGATTTAAAGTTGCAAAAACTGGTCATCTTTTGAATCCATTCACAAATCGATTCAATTTCTAACTTCTTGATAAGACCGTGGTAACCAGGCCGAAAATTCTCACTGAGATTGGTTACACTCATCATCTGCAATCCTCTAAAGGTCCCTGGTTCGTTCCTGGGTTTCGGCACCAATAAATAATTGAAGATGATGATTGGAACCAATCTCTGAGGACAATTTTCGAGTCTTGTTGAGCAACCGATTAGGTGAGTGTAATAAATACTGATTTATTATATTCTCATGTTCATCTCATTCTCTCAATCACTTCATCTCATTTCTCAACTATTCACATCTCATAACACTTGATAATTATTGTTCTCGAGTTTCATTTGAATGAAAAAATCCTCAAACGCAAAGGTGAATCATGGAATCAGTTTTCGCTCTCGATAAAACCAAGTGAACTTCTCTGAAATGTTTTAACGATCAAGTGGTTTAGACTTTGAACCTGGTTGACACTGTTGACAGCCTCAGTCCCTGCTTCACCTTGAGCGGTCTCCTCCAATATTGGTAAAATCATTCAATTGGTATGATCTCCTCATTTCAAACATGAAATTCTAGAGTTCATTCATCTGAACCACCTTGAGTAAGATATCAATCCTTCAGCTCTTCAAACCAATAGGATCAGTGGTTTTAATTAATTGTATTCTGATGATAATCCTCATAATTTTTCAATTGTTACCTCTATTTTTTTATGAACACTGATGCTACAGCTCCTATAGTTCGCCACTGTAAATGTCGTTTCGATTGATTAATTTTGCACTCTCTCATAGACCAACATTATTAATTATAGATATTGATTATTTGATCATTAAATTCTTATATTATGGAATAGTGGAATAGTGTTTATTGATCCAGAAGACACAATCTTTACAAGTGTATAGGACAAGTCAAGTATTCAGTAATTCAATAAATATAAATATTAAAAATACAACTGTTCAATTAAAAAAAACAGTACATAGGAAACAAAATATAAAACACAAACTGTGACGGACGAACTCGACGATTTTGAAAATAATAATAAAGTCATTAATGTCAGATCATGGTGGTAATGGTATCTTCCATGAATTCATCGAAAGCATAATAAGCCTTGCTGAGCAATAGGTCCCCTATACGCCTTTTGAATAGTTTTATATTCAATTCTTGTATCACTACAGGTAAGTGATTGAAAAACTGTATGCCTTGGTATTTAACGGACATTTCAAATTTGCTAGTTTTATGCTTTGGAATTCTCAGTGGATTGGAAGATCTGGTTTCATATGTATGGTAATTAGAATTTCTGATCATGCCTGTATATATATATATATATATATATATATATATATATATATACATAGCTAAAATAATACAATAAATGTTGAAACAAAAAGCACCTAAGCTGAGGTAAAAAAAGAACGGGGTATCATAATATTCTTCGTATGATACTATAGAATCATACGATACGAAACCTCAGCCGAAAAAACCTGTCTCCCCGTTGAAAAAATAACATAAAATATTAAATATCAGGAAAATCTTGAAAGACATCAGTGTGATCATCTTCATGTTATCCGTCGATGGGCTCGGATAAACAGATTCTTCCCAAAACGACTCGCAATTCGCAATCTGAAATGAAAAAAGACAAAAGGAGAAAAGAAAAAAATTATTCAGAATAAATCAAATGCATTTTAGGAATGCATTCGCCACTTTAAAAAACATCAACATTCAGATTTCTTGGCCAAATTTGAAAGAAATGAAGAAAAACTCCATCAATTTCCCCTTTCCGAATCTATTGAAATTTATGAACTGATAATTTTTTAACAAAACAAGCTAAACTTGTAAAAAATCAATTAATACATAACTTTCAACTGTCCTCCTTCACGAGGATTTTTTTCTGTTGCCCTGTGGGTTGCTTGCAGAAGAATCACTTCGATACCATGTTCATCAGCCAATTTGGAGACGTAATCACACTTGTCCTTCGAAATTCCTTCGATATTCGAATTCAAAATCCTCAAATTCTGCTCTCTGGTCGTGAGGGTTTTTCAAACCGGATACGACTTTCCAGGTGATGACTTTTCGGCACTTCAGATGCTTGAAGACCGCTACAGGACCCCAATGAAAGGCAATCATCTCCCATAGATAAACCAAATATGTCATAATACAAGAAAACAGAGTATTTTTCAGGACCGAAAACTAAGACATACTTCGAGAATTGTCATTCTGACAATCTGTGAGATTAGTTTTCACATATAAAAGAACATTCAAAATATAAATACAGGGAAATGTTAAAATTCCAAATTTTATAAAAAAGGGTTTGCAAGATTCCAACCGCTGTAAACCAAAAATGTTTCTTATTACTCGCTTCTGTGATATCAGAATTCTCTGGCTGTCTACAGCATTACCTCAAAGCACAACGTTGTATGATAGATGAGTATAGATCATACTGCAGTATACATTCAGGACTACAGTCAAAGGCAAGGTATGCTTTATACGAGATATAGCATAATTAGCTATATTTATTTTTTGTAATAATTTATTTATTTATTTATTTTAATAATACCAATGAAAAATAGATTAAAACTACTAAGTTTTCAATGCATGTATCTCCTCTAAGGCTTGATCTCACTTTTATTACAACTCAACCTACTCTAATGATTCATTATTCAACCTTCTGTTTTTTGATGGAATAACAAGGCACAATCAATTTGGATTGCTCTATCACTGTAAACGTTGAGTTTTATTTTGAATTTTTTGAACAATATAGGCCAGTAACACTTTTTCATTGATTTGGTTGCCTTTAGTCTGAATCCATTCCTTGAAAGTATTGTATGTACTCTCGTAGCGGATTTTAGATTTCTCAGGAATAACTGAAGAACAGCCGATTTCTCAGGCTGTTTGAATTTCATTATTTTCCGAAGATTCTATATCGTTCATTTTTCAACGCTAGTAAATTCAATTGATTATTGTCACTTTGAAAATCTACTAAGTTCTCATCACCAATACAACGTCTCATATTATATTCCTACACAGCATTGATAAAGCCACGCATAAATGAATTTGTCAGATAATTATTTTATACCTTGAGTAAAAATTGTGTCTATCGTGAAAAAACGCTATAAGTATCTCGAACGTTAAGGACTTCCGATCTCAGACAATAATTGGGGTCGTCGCTGCGCTCCTCCCCCAAACTATTGTCTTCCATCGGTAAAATGCCCTCACCGTTCTCTATACTTAATATACTAGGTACAATCTGGGACCAAGAATCCTCTGAAGATGCCTACATCATTGGTACACGAAACGTTAGGTGAATTATTCCTAATGGATCACGGCCAATAAGCCTTGAAAACGATTTCAATGTTAATATATCCTGTCTTGAAAGCCTTAAACTATTTATAAAATAACAGTTTGCTCGAGGCATAAAAAAGTCTTCACGAAATAAATTGAAACCAGTTTGATTGAATGAATTCAGGTATTGTGAGAAGAAAGTTTGGAATAACTGTAATAGACCTATTCATTACCTACAACTTTTGATCTCAATTTTTTTTAGTACTTGTATTTCTGCTGAAAATCGATATAAATCGTTTTTCATGTCTTCCATTTCAAGGCCTTAGATCAACCCTAATAATTCATTTTTTGTTATATTCTCTCTCTTTGCTAATGAGTTTCATCGTACTTAGGTTTTTTTACTTTTTACCAATTTCCAAAGGCCCTGGTCTAATAACGATTGCTAGATCCGGGCAATCGCCAGCCTCTTCTATTCAATCACCCTTCAGAGGCAAAGTTCACAAAACGTGAACAATTCCCGAAAACCATTCGGGAAGGATTTCACGCCGGATTTGCAGTCGAGCGATGGCGGCGAATCGAGATAAAAAAATTATTCACCTCGAAGGTCCCGACACAATTATCCCGCTGAGCGGCGCTGAGTAATTGATTTAATACGACGTTTTTTAATTTCGTCACTCTGCGGACAGCTGATTGAAAACAAATAGCCATCCGCCGGGAGCTAATTGAAAATCGAAGTGAAGGATTAAGCCGCTTCCTTTTATCTTTTTCCCTTTAAATAAAGCCCCCACGTGAAGCCGTGTTCCGTCAGGCCAACTCCCAGGCGTATATTTGAGTTGTTTCGAGAAACTTGATGAGGATTCCATGAAAGAAATCCCTAAAGGCCTGGCAATCTTTTCTCACGTAGCTGAGAGAAGGGGAATTGCTTGGAAGTCCGCGTTCAGACAAACTGAATTATCAAATGTTATTAGATGTTCCAACTTGTCGGAAAATGAGTAATACAGCCGATATATTTTCCGAGCTTCTGTTGTGTACACGCATGAAGATATATGGGGATATAACGGGATCGGTGCTTTATCGCTCTACACATTTCATGAGGCCGGAAATGAAATACCAGCCGGTCTCCATTGTTTCTCCAAGATACCGACGGCACTTTTGTAGTCAGCTTCTGCGATTATTATCGGAGCGTCGCAAGAAGTTCAGTCCTCGTTCCTTTTCTAGGTCTACCCTGATAAGATTAGTCTGAATCGACCTTCACCAAAATAGAATACCTTAAACCTACTTTATAATAAATTTCGTATATCAGAAAATATAATGCTCCACAAGAGTTAGGGATATCGTATTCAATTGTTTTGAAAAGTATGTAATCTTCGAGTATATCGCTGTAAAATCATTTAAAACTCGACTACAACTCGAATCGATCCAATAAAAATCAGTATGAGACATTTCGTCAATCAGGTCGCCTTTTTTCTGAAGTTTAGTTCTTTGCATATGCTTCATGAATGTTCTTATTTTGAAATGAAGCCAGTTCATCAACGGCTTCGATTTTCTGAAAATTCCAAGACGTAAATTAACAAACGCTGAGGCTGATGGGGCTATCGGAATGCTTCAGGGTGGCCTAACTCAGGCTGTTGTAGCGGAAAGGCTCCAAGTCAGCCAAAGTGTGATATCTCGACTTTGGAATAGGCTAAGGGAGACCTATTTCATGTTGGAAAGACCAAGGCTTGGTGGGCGACGAAAAAAAACACCTGCTCAGGATCTTTTCATCACCGCACTCCGCACTCCGCACTCACAAGATTTCAATTGCATAGGATAAGCTCCAAAGAAGATAAAATAATCATCAACCTACCTCAGAATCCTTGAATGATCTGAGAGAGCTTCTGCCTCTTTTATGGAACCAAATTCCTCAAGAAATGTTCAACAACCTCGTGTGTAGTATACAAAGAAGATGTCAAGCTGTTATTGACGCCCGTGGAGGCCATACATTGTATTGATAATCTCAAAATGCTTGAATTCTCTGGGAATAATATTTCGGTATTTTACTCGACCTACAGGCTAAAATTAGTTTTATTTCCAGCAACTTGAAATCATATTAATACGAATTCTTTTCACAAAATATCATTTAAACTATATTTTTTGCAATTTATGTCAATATCTCCAGCTCAGGTGGAGCAGTTTATATTAATAGGTTGTCTATAAGAATCCTTAACAGAATATTTTTCATTATATATTTTAAAATGATTTTTCATAAACTTATAATCAAGATAATATGAAAACTTCAAACTGGGCTCAAAGCATTAAACATGTAGAATGCAGAATAAATCGAAAAACAAAAAATTCTTTGCCTTCACGTAGGCCACACCATTTTTGAAACATAGATTAATTCAAAATAGTAATCATCGAAATGAATACTAATTTCAATTCCCAGGTTCAGAGATCTTTCATCATGAGATCATTAGATTTCGTCACTAAGATGAGAGATATACCAGTTTCAGTCTTATTTGGCATTATCACAGTATCCCATATACCTCAGGGACAAAATCTTCGATATCTAAAGCAGGAAAATTTCTTTTTTCTTCCGAATATCTCAGAAACTATATAATTTATTGGTGTAATTTCTACTCCTTCATGAAAAAATAGGAATCTTTATTCAAAAAAATAACCCTCTTTCGAATTGGCCAACTTTGAAAAAGCTTTTGTGGCCTCCTTTTTCATGATTTTTAATTCTGACCATTGCGACAGAAGCACTATTTTCACTTCCCACGAAATCCTGAAACGAAAATTTTCCAATGAAAATTCAAGTTGCAGCAGAGATTTCTTTTCAATTTTATTTCACGTTAAAATAGTTTTTTTTTACGGAAATTCAAAATTTTGGCATTAAAATAACGCAGAAAGAATTATGAGTTGTTTTAATGTGTTCATAAAATTTTATTATGAAATATACGGCTTTCTACTCGAAAACTGAAAGTTGGCTTCACTTCCGTTGAAACCGTCCCAAGAATCTCAAAAACGGACGGTATTTGAGGGATACTCGGTATAGTTCACAAAATTGAATTTCAAGGAGAAATTTTTCTCAGCATAAAATGGTCAAAGCTTACATGTAACAATGGAGAGTCTTTCAAACAATGACCATTTTAGTCGTTATTAATTTCAACTATGTCAACTGTGAATACATATTCTTAAAGTTCAGTTCAAATAATACAGAAACATGCGAGCACGCAGAATCTTCCTCAGGGGGGCAAAATGAAAATTTTCGAAAAATGAAAAATGATAGGAGTATCAAAATCCTGCCAAAATTATCATGTTACATTCAACAAGTTAAAGGTTGATAGGAGGGGCCAAGACGATGTATAGAGGAATTTATGCCACCTCCATTTTTCGCAGTCGGTTAAAAATACCCGAAATCAGAGAGTATAAAATCATAGTCTTACCTCCCTATTCACTTTTCGATACAAAACACACGTAAACAAATGACACCGATTCTTTAATATTCAAAAACAGCGCCGGGCATCACTCTGAGAAATATCGATAGAAACTGAAGATTCATTGTGAATAGCTGGAAACACGTGCTTTGCACTTTTTTCGACATTTTTAATCGCGCTCGACAATGAATCACGATGTTTGTTGCAACTCAAGAAATTTCCGTACAATGTACCGTCAGAATTCGGCGCAGTGAATGATTTTCATCCACTGCGATCATCATAATCATTAATTTCTTGAATTGGAACTTGGAAAGGGTAAAATAGGTATTATGCAGAAACACGTAATGATAATTATTCTCGACTAATTTCTGTTACTTCGGCTGGATGATCATATTTTTTTCGTTATCCTTGAATCATTTAGTCCAAAAGAAAAAAATTGATCCACGCTCGAGTTTGTCCAATAAATGAAAAAAGTTCTTGAACAAATTTATTAATATCATGACTAAATGAATACTCCACGTCAATAACAAGCACACAAAGAGCCTGTTTATTCATGAACAGACTTGAAAACAATTTTTATTACGTTTTATATGTCGATTTTTCAATCTCTGGGCATGGAGATAGAATCTTATTACGCTACCTGATTATCAACGTCCCAACTTGTTGCAAAATGACTTTTTCAATAAAGTCCTCAAGTCATCAGTTCGGAATTCTCATCAAGCCTTTCGAGCAATTTCATCGTTGTCTACGGAGTAGCGAAAGCAAAAGCTATAAGTGGAGCACAAACTTCACTGTCAATAACAGTAAAAATCAATGAAGAAGCCTTGCAATTACGTGCTTCCGTCGTTTTTGATGTCTCAATTTCTTTTTGCCCCTTTCTGGCGGATAATTAGTTTCTCCAAGCAGAAAACTGTAGTCTCAACAAATCCGTGGTAGTTATTACTCGATATACCTCGAGTTTTGTCTATCCAGTCGTTTGATTATTCATTTTTCATACTCCTAGCACTTACCAGACGAATAAATGGAAACAAGGAGCATCCAATCGAAAACAAGATTGACATAGGTATTTCATTCCTGCATATACAGTGTGAAAAGCCAAATGGAATAGATAGATAGATTTTTATTCGATAATGCATACAAATTACAATTTTATTTGTTTCTCATTCGTAAACGTCAGTTTCCAAAAACACAATATTAATCAAGAAAGTTTATTTTATCAAGTCACTAACTTGTAAAACTGACAGTTAATTTTTACAATTTAGTAGTGTTATTCACATTAGAAAATTTTGTTTTATTGTCATATATGTTGAAAATCATGGTACAATTGTTATTTCCAGTAACACAGATTTTTGATGATGAAAGAGTTGATACTGATGATGATGAACCTTCTGTTGACTCAGAAACTGCTGAACTCGAGGACTGCAGAACATTTGTACTTTCCTTACTACCAAATAATTTGTTAGACATTTCGATTTTTTTGTTGACCGAATCATCGACATAACTCATCGCAATTTCGGTGTTCTTCCACCCTCCTGCACGCTTTAGTGCTGAAATATCTCCACCCGAACCATAGTGGCTCCAGTTCTGCGAAAAGAGTAGCCGGTGTATAACTCTGGGTCTTTTGAACCTAAATATTTCGCTACTTGCTTTGGGACACCACCAATAGTGTGCTGGCCAGCATTAAGGGAAATGCACTTTCTATGTCAGTATGTCAAAAAAATCTTAGGCTTTCTATTCCAGGAGGCCGAAGATTTACATATTTTCTGTATAACATGCAGGGCTTGAAGTTGCAGCCATTATCGGTTATGGTGAATCTTCTTGTTGTTAAATTTTTTGTTTGCCGCAATGTCATAATAACGTATTTTTCCATATCTTCTACATCACTCATGTTTGAGAAGAGAATTTCGTCGCACCGACAACATCCAAAAATCTCAAATATAGTTACAATTTTCGCCAGCAACCACTGGTCATCAGGAGCATGTAAAAGAAATTGTTCAGCCTTTTCTTTAATTAATATCTAGGCCTTTTTTGGAGTATAATGCTCATTTTTTCGTTTCAGAAACGCTATTACCTTTTGAAATCTGCAAATGACAACTAAACGTCATATTTTTCAATAAATTTTTCAAGGAAAACAAACCTGCGAACAGGGGCATTTTCTTTCATTCTCAAGCAGCTTTTCAGCATAGACCATTTTGCCCATGAATTATTAGGGCTTAATCTAGGTGATAGTTGATTCAAGTAGACCAACAAAACATCTTCAGTTACCCCAATCACACTATTTTTGTTTTGCCACTTTCTGAAGTCGTCGTATTCTCACTCGTACCTTGAAGCTGATTTTGCAGGTAATAAACTTGATGCTACACTGCTGGCTGCCTCAATAATTTCGTTTGGTACATTCATTTTCGCTTTCGCCAAAACAAATGTAAAGAAAAATAAAAAGACATGTTCGTGACAACGCTTCCATAGCTTACGACATTTGCGACAAATTATTGAGATTTTTTTCGCCAGTAAAAACCCTCTTACCTTGCTAGTAATGTTATATACTATTTTCATTGTAAGGAAACAATTTGCGCCAGGGAAAATTGGTGGATAGGTTTTACTTAGCGGCCTTCTTTCGATTCAAAAATGTTTTCAATTCATTTTTTCGCCGAGATTGTGAGAGAAAATTTTCATAAAAATGTGGAGCCCTCCCATTATATCTGGCAGTTAATTGTTTTATTTCAATTCTAGTTATCGTTAGAAGATGTTTTCTTCTTTTTATTAATATTATTCAATTCAATATGATCTTGGGTACTTATCTGATGATTGATTTGTTGAAACTCGTACTACTGGAAGATTAAAAACTTATTACTTCAGTACAGTGGTCCTTAATATTTGACAAGAAATTATTTTCAAATCTTTCCGACTCATTTCGAAACTTCATTTGTTTTCTACAGAAAGTCCAGGTGTAATATTTTGCAATGAAACAAACTAGTATTTTCAGAAGTAGTAAATATACATTTCGTTTTCATAGACTCATCATGACAAAGAAGTACATTCAGAAAGCAAACAATAAAAATAAATTTTTCCTTATACAAGCCCATAAAACTTCGTCAGAATCCCTTAATGGATGAATATTCAGTACCAACGCTCCGCTAGCTCTTTGGCATTGAGATAGATTCCAACTATAAAACAGTACGAATTGTCGGAAAACACAGCTTAATGAATGTAAATGTTATTTGTATGCCTGTTACGCGCCACAGTCACGTATGTTATGTGTTAATATGGAGTGATTTATACGTTACATGATATCCTACAGCATCAGCTCAGAACAATGCGACTTGATCATCAATCAACCGCCTAATTGTTAGTGTTTGATTGTCTCGTGATTTCTTTTGTCAACTCAGAAGGAACATGGGGCAGAAGTTCGATAGGATTCTACTGAATCAGATTAGGGCAGGCAAATAAGGTCTGAAAAGAGACATGCTTCCTAAAATTTGCAGCTTGGCAAAAATACGTTTTCACGCTTTCGTAGAAGAGGAAAAAAACTTTCAAATGACATCAAATTCATTCAAATTGTACTAGTGGTTCAGCCACAATCAATATCCTACCATCTGCATTAGGGTTTTCACATCGGAATTCGAGAAAATAATTGGCTGTAAACTTGTGAAAGCCTTCAGTTTGACATCTAAAACACTTGTTTCAAACCCTTCCTACTGTAGCGTGTCGGCGTTCATAAAATTCTAAGGGTCAAAGGTCAAAAACACTACTTTTTGTATGTTTTTCTCAAATATCTTTCTGCCTATCATATTTTCTCTATTTTTATCTATATTAAATATTGTAGAGGAATTAAATTCTCTGCAATTTTCGTTCTGAAAGTTTTTTTATACTTCGAACTGTTTTTGAGATAAAGCGGTAGTCACTTTCAAATGTCTTTGAAAGTGAATGAGACTACCGAATGATGTCGAATAATACTCGACATATGATTCCTCTGCGCGTTCATTGCCCCCTATCTCAAAAACCGAGATATTTGAAAAGAAATGCAAAAAGTCATTTTTTCGACTTTGATCCTTGACCTTGACCTTGATACTCTACAGTCGATAGGGTATCAGGCAATCTTTTAGATGTCGAAATAATGGCTTTCCCAAGTTTACAGCCAATTACTATAATTCCGAGATTTTTTTTTTTTTTGAGCGAAGCACAGTTATGACTGTGGTTATGACGATATTTTGATCTTATATCGATTTTTCGTTCTGTGATATACCAATTAGGTTTAAATGTGAAAATTCCATTTTCATTTTATAGAGTAATACAAGTAGATAGTCTATTTCCTTTCTGCATTTTTCCATTCATTATTATTTTACATTATGACGAAATATTATTTCTTATTATATACATACCTTCATCTTAACAGCTCCACATGAGTTAGGGATAATAACTTAAATGGCAAAAAAAATTTAGTTTAAATGAGATTTTGTGATGAGAATTCTTATTAGTATGATTTCAAGTTTCAGGAAATAAAATTAATTTTAGTTTGTAGGTCTGCAGCGTATACAGGGTGGTCACGAAAAATCGAGTGAAAAACCGAAATTTTATTCCTAGAGTATTCAAGCAATTAAAGACTATCAATACAATGTCTGCCTTTACGGGCATCAATAACAGCTTGACATCTTCTCTGCATAGTACACACGAGGTTGTTGAACATTTCTTGAGGAATTTGGTTTCATAAACGGGGCAGAAGCTCTCTAAAATCATTTAAGGGTTCTGGAGTAGATTGATGATTATCTAATCTTCTTTGGAGCATATCCCATGCATGTTCTATGCATTTCAAATCGGGTGAGTACGGAGTTATTGCTAAATGTTGAATACCAAGCTACACGCTCGCATTACCATTACACTACCTACTTGGAATGGATGGACTTCTTGAACATAGTGACGATTACAGGAAATTCGTGGGATTGTCCATACCCTCATCCTTCGAGAATCTGAAAATCGTCCATATCTGCATTCATCAGTGAAAAGGACACTACGCCATTGATCGTTCCAATTGATATGTTGCCTTGCCCATTCCAGCTTTGACGCTTATGGTCACGTGTTGAAGGAACTCCTCTTAATGGACGTATAGAACCTAGATTAACCTTTCTCAAACGTCGTCTGATGGTTTCGATGGAAACTTGGACTCCATCTGCATTTTGAAGAGTATTCCGTAGCAAACTACATGTAGATGTTGGCTCTCTTCTCGCCGAAACAGTGATGGAACGATCCTGAGCAGGTGTTGTTTTTCGTCATCCACCAAGCCTTGGTCTCTCCAACACTGAACCTGTCTCTTGGCATTTTCAGTATACTCGTTTTTAATCGAAGCCGGTGATAAACTGACTCCATTTCAAAATGAGAACATTCATGAAGCATATGCAAAGAATCATACTTCAGAAAAAAGGCGACCAGATTGACGAAATGTCTCATACTGATTTTTATTGGATCAATTCAAGTTGTTATTGAGTTTCAAATGATTGTACAGTGATTTTCTCGAAGATTACACACTTTTCAGAACGATTGAATACAATATCTCTTGTGGAGCAGTATATTTTCAGTTTTTCACATTATGAAATGGAGTAACCTCCGAAATTCGAAACCTTCTCCTCGAATTAAAGACGGGCAATCTGCAGACATCAACTCGCCATCTGAAAGGATACGATATCTCTATATTCTCCCCCCGCATCATCTTTCCAACAGTTAAAATGCGTTATTTTATCCCGACAGAAGGAGCTACGCCGTGAGATCACGGAGTACTATTTACTCTAAGCCCTCTGCAATGGCTCCCACGCTTTCAACTCGTTCATTTTCATCAAACTCGGATGCGTGACGTCAATAAGAAAACGTGACGTAACGAAATCCAGAGCTGGTTATCTTTCTCTATTACTGCGGCCATCATCCCCGGACATGCCTGGCGAGATGGCTGGTAATTCAATAGACCGTTTTCTCATCCACGAAAGTTGCGGGGAAAAATAAAAATTAAGTGTTTGGCAGCCACGCGCCTTAGAAACGTTGCTTCTAATTGCTTGTTGAAATGAAGGGAGGAAACAAGGGGAATCATTGGGAGGATGGACAGACACACAAAATAATTACTCGGGAGCCGTAGTCCGCTACATTCAAGAGATTGCTGCCTGGGATAATATCAGGAAGTGGAGTAATCGTGTTAGACAGGGCGTTTCTCTATCCAAGGTGCAAACAGCAAAGAAAGATTAGTTGGATAAAGACAAGGAATAGTCTTGTAAGACAAAAATCCACGAACTTTTCTAACAGTTGTAAACTCTGTAGAGAATTCACTCGTGAATTCATGCACCAAAATTCTATCTAGTTACTTTCAGTTGATTTCACTTGATGAATCCATTACATATTTCAAAATTTTATGAAATATCTTGTTGAACTGGCTGAAAAACTGAAAATATATTACATAAAAAATACAGAGTGATTTTTTAAACGAGAAAGCAAGATTTTGTATTTTTGTTTTAGAGTACATGAACTTGAATTGTGAAATATTTTCAAGCAGAATCTACTTCCGTTTCTACCGGAAACGAATGTAAACTTCGTTCTTTCATATGTAGCATCCTTTATTTTGTCATATTTGAATTCTTGGTCAAATTCTTCACCAATTTGATGTGTCAGTGAGCACCCACGACAGGAGATTTTTGAGTTATAGCGTAATATTCAATTTTTGGGTCAGAAAAATTTTCGCAACATACTCTCTATATCTTCAAAATCCCTCATTGTAAATGAGGAAAAATTGTTTAGACTATTAGAAAATATGTTATCCGACAGAAGGTTCCGAGTTTTTGTCGATAATAAGGTTCAGTTTTAACACCTCTACTATTCAATTTATATTTGTGTGACATTTCAACTACTTCTTCCGAAAAATTTATTAATGCTGATGATATTGATCTGGCTTCTCATCATTCCAATCTTCAAACAATATAAAGTACCCTTTCCGCAGATTTGGATATGATGAAATTTTTTTTTTAAAGTGGCGTTTGTGATCGAATGAAAATAAATCGGAGGTTTCGTGTTTTCATTTGAATAATCATCAGAAATATAGAAAATTGAGTGTAACTTTCGGTTCTTCTTCCTTGAAACATAATTTCAATTCTAGATACCTGGGAATCAAACTTGATTACTCTCTAAATTTCAACGCCCATTTAAATGATCTGCGTTTGAGGCTTAACACTCGAAACAAAATTCTTCAGGAACTAGCTGGTTCCTCATGGTGCGCTGATGCAACAATACTTCGAACGGTAGCGCCTGCTTTGGTTTTTTCTGCTGCTGAATATTGTTGACTGTTCGGCTGAACAGTGTTCATGTAAAAAAAAAATATGCCCAACTAAATTTTTCTATGAGGATTATTACTGGTTCTATCAAGTCTACACCTACTCCTTGGTTACCAGTCCTCTCAAATATTGTCCCTCCCCATATTCGCTGAGAGACAACAACTTTGAATTTTTGGAACAAATTCAATTCTCTTCCAAATTCATTTCCCATACTCACCTATATTCCAGATAATAAGGTTCCCAGATTGAAGTCGCGTAAAACTTTTTGGTCAAGTTTTCAGATTGATATGAATAGAAGCGACAAAGAAATTTGGCAATCTGAATGGAATGTGTCCAATTTTTTCAATAAAGATCTTATTTCTGATCCTTCCATCAGAGTTCCTGGTTTTGACTTTCCCGGGAGAATATGGTCTGTTCTAGATCGCATTAGAACAGGCCATGGACGACGATGCAATAGCATGCTCTTCCGATGGAATTCGGTTGAGAGCCCTAGTTGTGAGTATGGGGAAAATGAGGGGACTATAGAACATCTCATAAATAGTTGTCACATTTATAAATTTCAGGATGGTTTCGAGGCTATACACAAAGTAACAAATGCATTTCTGAAATGGGTGGTTAGTTTCGAAATAATTTAATTTATTCTCAATAGTTGGTTCCTTTTCTGTTTTTGTCTTTTTTCATTCCAGATCAAGAATTGCGAGTCGTTTTGTGAAGAATCTGTTTATCTGAGCCCATCGACGGATAACATGAAGCTGTTCGTTATATTTAATATTTTAGGTAATTTTTTTTCATTGGCGGGGTGTGGTTTCTTTCAGCTGAGGTTTTTTCCTTTCCTCATTTAATCATACTGCAGACCTATATGGTTTTCCTGTGTTGCACCAACCTCAGCTAGGTACCTTTTTGTTTAAATTATTTCAATATGTATTGTATTATTTCAGCTCTCTGAATCAAAAGAATATACAGGGTGTTTCCTTAACATGCGGCAAAAATTCAGGGGGCTGTTCCTTGGACTATTCTAAGAATATTTTGTCCTTTGATGATTTTTGAAAAACCTCTTTGTTTCGAAGATACAGGGCAAACAAAATTTTAGATAATAACATTTTATTATGAAAAATTACATGAAAGAGATCGCTGGATTGGAAGAGGTGGACCTCATTTATGGCCTGCTCGTTCCCCGGACTTAAACCCCTTAGATTATTTCCTATGGGGCCATCTAAAATCATTAGTTTATACCACTCCAGTAGAAAATGTGGAAGACTTGCGAAATCGGATCATTGCTGGGTGTAACTTAATAAGAAATGATCCTGGTGTTTTTCAAAGGGTTCGGCAGTCAATGAGGAGAAGATTGGATGCTTGTATACTGGCTGGAGGTGGTCATTTTCAACAGTTTTTGTAGGTTAAGTTAAATTTTCATGTAATTTTTCATAATAAAATGTTATTATCTAAAATTTTGTTTGCCCTGTATCTTCGAAACAAAGAGGTTTTTCAAAAATCATCAAAATACAAAATATTCTTAGAATAGTCCAAGGAACAGCCCCCTGAATTTTTGCCGCATGTTAAGGAAACACCCTGTATATTGCAACATTGGAGAAAAATAAAGTACGCTGCTACTGTTTCTGGTATATCTTAATAGGAAATTTTATACAGGGTGTCTGATACAGGGCTTCAAAGTGAGCCTTAATGAAACTATGACAACTCATTTATTCCAAATCGTAACCATATAATTTTGTAATTCCGATCGATTGCTCGCAAAAAACTTGTTAGAGTGTGCCAAACTTTTCGTGTCTTCAAAATCAGTAGTTTTGCCGTTATTTAAAAAAATTTCAGGAATAAAGCCAGGTTTGCCTCAATCGAATTCATTGGTATCCTCGTATTTCCAGTTCCAGACATCTTATGAAATCCAATATCTCGGAAGGCTTTAGTGAGGCTAATTCCTCACTATTTTAGGTAGGCTATGTTAGGAACTGCCATTCTAAACATTTTCATGATGATCAAATAAACAAACAGAAAATATCTCAGTTGAAACATGAATATTCTCAACAACAAAACACCCAAAACAAAAATTTAATAATAGCAATTCAAATAGTTAGAATGGCATTGTCTAATAATAATACGAAGAATTTAACCGTGAAAAAAAGTTTTCCTTTTGGACCCTCGAAAAATTATATCGTAATATTGACTATTAACAGTGTCGGTGGAACACCCTGTATGATTCCACAAGAATCCTGCGACTGGTTATTCGAGATTTCCACTCCAGTTCGTTCACTCTCTGCAGAAATAGCTTCATTTTATTAGGAAAAACTACTATAAAACTACTCAAGAAACACGACAAGATTAAACGAAGTTACAGGACATGTGAGGAAATTGTAAATTCCTGTTGGAACTCGTCTGGAGAACTTTCTGCACCCGTTTGAGAATCTGCTGCTTGCATGAATGGAAATTTATGCTCTGCTGATTCGGATCGATGGTGAAGTGAACCTTCCTCGTCGATAGAAAAGAATCTTAAGCATCTCAGATTGATGTATGTAACGGTAAAGCTGTCCCGCCCAGCGGGAGAATGAATTATGCTCAAAATCTTCAAAGGAGTGCTCTAATGACATATCGAGCCAGATGTTCCTTTGTGAGCGGAAGAATGAGGGTAATATCAATTTGGTATTGCTACAACCATATGAACGTAGTATTGGATGTTTTTGGGAAAGCCCTCGATTTTTTAACGAAAATATGTTGAAATTGCGTACCTATCGTTCGCAGGGGGCTGAAATTAAAATACATGCATTTTATGCCTTTTGAGGAGGTAAAAGACAAGAAATTGAGATAATATTTGAATTTTATTTTGTTGAAATTATTGTCACAACTATCTGCAAGAAAAGATTTCATTTTCACATTCATATACAGGGTGTATCAACGGCTAACCTCGGAATATGTCGTAATTTTTGGTCCTGAAAAATATTCGGTTTTCTTGTGTTATGAGATGTTTGGTTTGTTTATGGGAGATGATTTCCTTTCATTAGGGCCTCGTAGCGGCCTTCAAACATCTGGAGTTCCGAAAAATCATCACTTGGATGGTCGTACCTGGTTCCGAAAGAACCCTCACGATCAGAGAGCAAGGCTGAGAATTCAAATTTGAATATTGGAGGAATTCGAAGGACAAGAGTGATTAGGTTCCGAAATTAGCCACTGAACATGGCGTTGAGATCTTCTAAGAAACCCACATGGCAACGGAGGACAATTGAAAGTTATGTACTCATTGATTTGTTCAAATTACGGTTTAGCTTGTTGTGTTATAAGTTTTCTTATGTTTAGCAATTCAAAAAGGGGAAATTGATTGAGTTTTTTCATTTCTTTCATACATTGTGACATTTCTGTCATAACTAATTTATGAAAAAAGAATTTCTGCAATGGGTGGTTAATTCAGGAACCATTGATTATAATAACTAGTTTTTTCTGCTTTTGTCTTTTTTTATTTCAGATCTAGGAATTAGGGTAGATTGGTGAAGAGTCTGTTTTTCTCTGCTGCCCATAGAAGAACTACATGAAGATGTTCTTCTGATCACGTAGATGTCGTCCAAGATCCTCTGATATAATATTTTTAGTAAATTTTTTTCTAACACGGGTGAGGTCAGGGTTTTTTTCCATAAGGTTTTTTCCCTTTCCTCATTTTATCATACTACATACCTGTATGGTTTTCCTGTGTTGCACTAACCCCAGCTAGGTACTTTTTTGTTTCAATATGTATTGTATTATTTTAGCTCTCTTAATCAAAAGAATATACATATATATACTGTAGATTTTTCATGAAAAAATAACATTGTTCCTATCGAGTCTTCGTTTCCGAGATACAGGGAGTCAAAATTTCAAATTTTTTTCAGTTTTTTGATAATATCTCAGGAACCGATTGAATTGCAAAATTGAGTTTTCGAATACACTTTGCAACTAATAATAGCTACTTCCTTGCACTTTACCAGGTTTTCTTAGACGAGCCAGTGGCGGAGATATTGAGTTTGCAGAAAGGTTTCAACCCCGAACCTCTACACCACTGAACAAAGTTGCACTTGCACAGCAAATTCTGATGCGCCAATGTGTTTCACATGAAAAAGGTACCCGTGGTTCATTGCTCCAAAGTGAACCGTTTTCGAGAAACTGGAATTTTATCATCAAGAATAATTTGATGAAGCATTGTAAATTTCTTGTATTTGAAAAAATGAAATGTGATATTTACCAAGTTCATTAAATTCAACAAGATTTGGCAACTAGGCTTTTAGGTTCGAATTGCTTTGTTGTCGAATTTTGTTGAAATTAATAAACTTGTTAATTATCACTACCCATTTTTCCAATTACAAGAAATTTACAATGAATTAGCAATTCATCCGTTCCTGAGATATTAGCAAAAAACTGAAAAAAATTCAAATTTCTTACACCCTGTATTTCGGAAACGAAGTCCGGAGGAAAAAATGTAATATTTTATTTTTTCAAGACAAATCTACAGTTGACTGTTGATACACTCATTTAGGACTACCCTGTATAGTATGATAAAGCCAAATTGAATAAATTCTTTATCTTGATTTCCCTACATATCTATAGGAAAAATTAAATTTAAACTTTGAATTGCCATTGTTCTTTGGTAAAATACGAATACTTTCACCATTATTTAATAAATAAATCGAGATCATACATGAGATTTTCATAATGAAATTTAACATAATAAACAAAATTAAATTCTTGATTCAATGTTTGTTCCGAATATGTTTCATATTCATTAGTGCATTTTGTACATAGCATAATTTGTCTTCATTCTAAGTAGAATCCAAGGTAGCCCTTCTTCTTAACATCAATAGTCCATCCCAAATTTCTTCCTCTCAGAATTTTATTTCCTATAAGAAAACGATTGTTTGCTTGCTTCTTATTATTTTTTTCTTTGTTCCTCATTTCTCGGAAATGAATCACCAATTTTGCAGTGAAAAAGTACACTGCTTCTATTCCTGAAATGACGCTGAATCCTGAGAAAATTCCTAGGATTCCCCCATAGAAAGCTGAAAATATCAAGAAGTCAATAAATCGTGAGGAAAATCTTTTGAATCACATCAGAGTACTTGAAACAGATCATTCGGTTTCAGCTAATGTATTCTAAGCAAAAACCATAAACAGTGGTGATGGAACATTACTCATTATAAATATTTTATATTTCATTCAATGTAAATCTTACAGGATATTTTCAAACGTCAGCCTTTTTTTGGTAATAGAACTCATCAAAATAAGATATCCTTTACATGAAATATTCACCTGTTTCGGGAAAATGAACCCCAAACTAACCAGTGAAACAGAAAACTCCCAGTCCGAACCAGTTTACGTATACATAATTTCAATTGTAGACACGGAACACAAATATTTATATAATCGACAAGACGAGTCATGTTCGATCGTTGTCAGTAATGTTTTGAGCGTGATAGCGTGTACGAGTTTGTCAGTTGTCGAAAATGCCTCACGTCTATTCATATAGTTAATTATAGTCGCCCAAGTGAGCAACAGTAAAGTTTGGAGGACATTGAATGAACTATTTCATCCCTACCATTTCAAGAGATTATCAGCTGGAGGTACAGAAAATGAGAATTTGTGTAGTATGTATCAATAGGAAGATCCTGTATATTTTTCATACTTTAGACAACAAGGTTTCAACGGTCTGAGTAACCTTACATTATCTTAAAAACTTGATGAAGATCTATACACATTGTTTGTATCCATGATCGGTTATATTTATCAATTCATGATATTGTTATAACAACAAGTAAACAATGTTAATATAATAAAATATCAACCGTCCAGGGAACAAGAACAGTTGAACTGAAGTAATTGATTGAATGATTCATTCATTGTGTATCTGTGCAACATGGCTCAAGAAATAAACACCCTTGATGAGTCTCCAGTGTTTAATTCACCATCCCTCTGCTGTATAACGATTGACCAAACCAACCCTAGCTGGGTACATTACATTAGGATATAAGAATACATCTTAATGATTCCGAAAAATCAACTTGAAATTATGATCAATATAAAATTAAGATTCTAGAGAATAGATACCATTCCAATAGGAACAACTCACCAAGAAATGTTTCCCAATTACGGATAGCCTTCCTTACGTCTTTCGTCCCAACCAAATCTTCAAAAAAAACTTTCACCACAGACTGATTCGACAAATCCACTCCTTGACTGAAAAAAAAAAGTAAAACTATCGCCATCAAATACAATCCTAATGACGAAATCTTACAGCAATCCATGCTGTTGAGCCGAAGGGGTATATTTCGTTTCGAGGACCGCTGAAGAGGCCCGAAAATCATAAATTGTCGAGGAACATTCGGGTAGACAGCGACAGGGTGGATAATCAAGATCTATAACAGAATCTGTAAGATTGTTTCCTTCAATAACTCCTGGTACTGAGCTTCGTACATACGCTGAAATGTTGGGAAAGTCAAATTAATTTGAATTTATATAAATGGGAAATTTTAGTAAATCACTGATTTGGAGTCAGAAGCTTTTACGAGTGTGTTAATTTCAAAGAGAACGGGCAAATTCGGGTTTTGGTTACTAAAAATTGCTAACAAGCTAGAAATGGTCCAAAGCACATTTCAACTATGAATTAAATGAAATTGTTACAATTTTCTGACAAGGCTTTTCGTGAAGGAGAATCCCCGAAAGCCTCTTTTGTTGTTTTGCAATTTTCGCTCAGGAGAGAGCATCGGAACATAATTTTGTTTCATCTCCTTTTCTACAAGAAGAAACTCATATGTGTGGAGTTGGCCCAACACTTTTAGATTCTCCCAGAAAAATTTATCGTCCTGAATTCTGCTAGGGTTGCCGTTGGATTTTTTTCTTAGTTCCATCTGTTTTGGAGATATTGCAGAAACCAGAAAACTGGGGCAGTCTAACACTTAAAAAAAAATTGGATTTCAGCGACTGAAAAACATTTGATTACCAATGTACTAAGTTGTGTCGTTTTGAAAGTCTGTTTAAGTTCCCGAAAAATCGAAATTTGATAAAAAAGGTTGCTCATTAGGTATTATCCGATAAGAAAAATCAATGTATGTCAAGAGTGCCCACAACTTCTGGATTTCAGAATTAATTTGTTCTGAAATGTCCTAATCTTCGAGAAAATCGCTGTAAAATCATTCAAAACAACTTGAATCGATCCAATAAATATCAGAATGAGAAATTTAACAATACCTCCGCACTCGCCAGATTTGAATTGCATAGAACATGCATGGGATATGCTCCAAAGAAGATTAGATAATCATCAACCTACCCCAGAATCCTCAAATGATCTGAGAGAGCTTCTGCCCTGTTTATGGAACCAAATTCCTCAAGAAATATTCAACAACCTCTTGTGTAGTATGCAAAGAAGATATCAAGCTGGTATTGATGCTCGTGGAGGCCATACATTGTATTGATAGTCTTAAAATGCTTGAATTCTCTGAGAATAAAATTTTGTTATTTTACTCGATTTTTCTTAACCACCCTGAATACGCTGAGGACCTACAGGCTAAAATTAACTTTATTTCCTGCAACTTGGAATCATATTAATATGAATTTTTATCACAAAATCTTATTAAAATTATTTTTTTTTTTGCAATTTAAATCAATATCCCTAACTCATGTGGAGCTGTTAATTTCAAAAAATGTGATGCACGTGGCCGCTCAACACATTTTGTAAAATATCTTGAAAACAGTACCTATAGAATATAAATAAGATTTCAACAATAAGAAGCAGCACAAACTTAGCACATTTCAGCACAAAAAAATATGGAAATGAATGGCTAACTTCACTGCCACTGTTGTCAGATATGCTGATTCTCCTGCAATATACTGATTTTTTCTATCTTCCTCATATGAGGGGATAATCTGTTCATTTTTCCTGAAAATCTCAACTGCACAAGTTGGCATATTTGCAGCACAATCATATATCATAATTTTCATCGAAAAAAAATAAATAAGTGCTGGACTGTTTTCTTTCATTTCCGTAATTTGCCAAGAAATCTGAAGAATTTTCGCGAAATTATTTATGATACAAGACTGCATATTTTTTTTTTTCAATTTCAAATTTTTCGGGGAATTGGACAAACTTTCGGAAGTATTGGCACAATTTCTCGAAAAGTGCAGGGCCATCCAATTTTTTCGGCACAAACCTAGCACAATGCATCCCAACAAACATGTTTTCGAAAATCCAAAAGTGCTGGCAACCTCACACACTCAGGAAAATAGTCTATGAAAACGATCGCCAAAAAGCGATTATTTAGCTAACTCGGCTTAATAAAAGGAATAATTAATTCACTTGAGTCATCCATATGATTTGTATTGAAAAAAAATTTATTTTTTCCTATTTTTTACAATTTAAGGAGGATTTCCGCTATTCAGGTGCGCTAATTCAATAAAGCAAATTTTACTCAATCAATTATTTCAGAGCTGCATTCTTGCACGTTTCTGAGCAGAGGCCTCAGATGTACAGGGACAAAAAGAAGATTTTACATAATTTCGATTTCATACAGCAGCCGAGATGTCAATAATTCCTCAACGAAGAATCCGACTGATTTCACAAGCATTTGGAGAATACACGTTTCCCAATACATCAGTAGAAAACATCCTGGGAATCTTAAGCACACACCGAAAACTGTTGACATAAAAGCTGTTGACACTCACGTCTATATAGATTCAGACACTCGATATCCCTCACAGAGCAAACTTTATGGCTACCCTGAGTACGAACTGGAAAACAAGAGGTATCACATAAATTGTATCTGCTACGACTTCCGCTCAAATTACCGTTTTCGTTGATATAAATAACTGGAATACACCCGCAATAATGCCGACTTAAATTCATCCGACACTCAGTCAGACAATTCTGGTAAGTGTAATATCCGAAATTCTGTAACGGGAACTCATCTCCGAAGTAACATCCTCTTTCCGAGATGCTGAAGGATCTCACGTCGTTTGTGGAGTGTATCAGGGTGGGGTTCACTGCCAGGAGAGTCATAACCTTCAGGCCGACGAGGACAGATTGATCGCTGCAATCGGGATAATCGTAGGAATTATGTATCACGATCTGTAAAAGGTGCAGAAAGATACACTATTGTGTTGAATGTTTACATGACTACATACAAAGCATTCACAAAAGCAGAAAAACTGAAAAACAAAATAGTGAGCACACACAACTCAGCGCCAATATTAAGGCGTTGAGTAGACATAAACAGCGAATAAACTGTTCTTAGAGTCGAAATACACTGCGCAAAAAAATTAACGCACATTATGGAAATCTCAAATTTATTCTACAACTGAAGGTGTTCTCAATGATATGCGTATGAATATGCATGTATATGTTATCCACTTTCAACGTTTTTCTTCAATACAGATGGTTTTTCCCAGCAGGAATAAAAGAAGATGATATTATCAGATTTTGAATGTATTGGCTCCATTCTAAAATCAGTTGTTCTAGATCAATTCTAGTGATCAATAGTTTTTCTTTCGTTTAATTTTCTACTCTCTACTAAATCAGCTTGAGCAAACTCATGGGGTGCAAATTAGCACTCAGACAATAAGAAATCGCCTCAAAGAATATGATTTAAGGCCTCGTGTCGCGGCAAGAGGCCCAGCTCTTACCCCAGCCCATCGAAGGGCGCGTTTGGATTTTGCGGGAGAGCATATCCATTGGGAAGAGGCCGATTGAGAAAGAGTTCTCTTCACAGATGAGTCTAGATTCTGCCTCTACCATTGTGATCGACGTTCCCTTGTATACAGACGTACACATGAAAGATATGCCTAGTGCAATTTCCTGAATACTAATGGCTTCGGGGGAGGATCGATTATGGTTTGGGGTGGAATATCTTTGACTGCTCGCACAGACCTAGTGGTCGTTGATAATGGAGCTATGAATGCTGATAAGTATATAAGGAACATTCTTGAAGAGCATGTAGTGCCATTTGCCCCATACATTGGTGAAAATTTCATTTTTATGGACGATAATGCCAGATCCCATAGTGCGCGCATCGTTCAGGAGTACCTTGAAGAGGTTGAAGTCTCTCGAATGGAATGGCCAGCAAGAAGTCCAGATCCCAATCCGATTGAGCAGGTTTGGGACAACCTCAATAGAAGGCTGAGAAGTTCAGAAAATCATCCAGCTACTTTTAATGAATTAGGAATCCAACTCGGAGAAATCTGGGAAGGATTAGATCAAAACATTTTAAGATCACTCATTTTGAGTATGAACCGTCGTTGCCGAGCTGTAATTAACGCAAGGGGTGAAAATACCAAGTATTAAATCACTTATCAGCATTTCAATATTTTGAAAATTTTTCATTTCTCTTCTTTCACTTAAGATTCGGTGAAATCCCGAATTGTTCTTCCATTTAATGTGTCTTGTTTCGTCCAAAACCTTCCCGAGAGAACATAAAAAATAAGTGTTTTTGCGCAGTGTAGTTGACGATTGCGTTCATTTTACGTTTTGTCTTATAGCTGATTCAATTCTGGAAGCGACTAATTCAGGAATAAATACATAGGTCGTCAAAATACTGCTCCACACGAGTTAGGGATATCGTATTCAATCGTTTTGAAAAGTATGTTATCTTAGAGAAAATCGCTGTAAAATCATTTAAAACTCAAAAACAACTTGAATCGATCCAATAAAAATCAGTATGAGACATTTCGTCAATCTGGTCGAATTTTTTCTGAAGTTTGGTTCTTTGAATATGCTTTATGAATGTTCTTATTTTGAAATGAAATCAGTTTATCAACGGCTTCGATTTGAAACGAGTTTTATAAAAATGCCAAGACGTAAATTAACAAATGCCTTCAGCATTTGTTTCAATTGGTGTAGAGATCTGCACATCTGTCCTGGGAATATGACCGATTAACACTATGAGGAGCATGTCATTGACAATGTTTTGCCAAATTTTCGCGCTGCTTTTGGTGAAAGTTTTCGATTTCCAGACGATAACGCTATATCGCACCGTGCAACCATATTTGAAAATGCACGCGGGGAGCTTGATATTCCACATTTACCAATACCTCCGCACTCACCAGATTTGAATTGCATAGAATATGCATAGGATTTGCTCCAAAGAAGATTAGATAATCATCAACCTTCCCCAGAATCCTTAAATGATTTGAGAGAGCTTCTGCCCCGTTTATGGAACCAAATTACTCAAGAAACGTTCAACAACCTCGTGTGCAGTATGCAAAGAAGATGTCCGTCTTTTATTGATGCCCGTTCCGGCCATACATTGTATTGATAGTCTCAAAATGCTTGAATTCTCTGGAATAAAATTCCGTTTTTATTCTCAATGTTTCTTAACCACCCCTCATAAATTGCAGACCTACTGGCTAAAATTAATTTCATTTCCTGCAACTTGAAATCATATAAATATGGATTTTCATCACAAAATCTCACTTAAACTATATTTTATTGCAATTTAGTTCAATATCCCTAATTCATGTGGAGCAGTTTATTATTTCATTTGATTTATTAGAATTAGAAGTAAATATTTCGGATAGTTTAGAAATACAATTAGTTTTTGTAGGTATTGCAATCAGGATCTAGATTTTCCGTGTTTCAGTATAGAATTTGAATAATTATTATTGTTATTACCGATTTGGACAGACGAAGTTTCGCAGAACCTGCTTGTTATAAAATAATGATGATTAATAAATAGTTTAAGGCTACCACAGTTGTAGGCGAAACATCAGGTAAAATTATCCTAATGGACCACGGCCAATAGGCCCAGAAGACTCTCTCAATGTCAATAATGATTAATATTAAAATAAACGGTTAGTTCATTTTGAAATTTCCTCACCCTATTACCAAAACCAAGGGTAGCCGAAGAATGGTAATCTTGAGGTTCAGTAGCAATCAGCACTTCTAATGAGGATGTGTGTCCACAAGTTGAAACTCGCCTAGGATTCGATGGTGCTCTGGCAGGATACATCAAGCTACAAAATACGAATAGTCATGATGGAAAGACCAGAAAAGTTATACGAATCGGAATGTACGATCCATACTTTTCATGGATTCAGAAATAATAAGAAATAATACCAAGCGTTCATTTCTCGCATGTGTGATACCAATTACAGGAAATTAAAGAGAACATACTAATAAAACGAAGGAACTACAATATCATGCTACTGCTCTTAACATTCTCATTAAAATAGAAATTACAAATGTAATCTACCCATTTGACAATTTATTTGAAACATTAGAAGCAAACCTGAGGAAAAAAGCATTTTTTCCAAAGGTTCATGACTCCATCAAGGAAATGAACAATTTTTTTCATGTATGACAATGAAGTCTTTTTTAAAAATGGGCAAGAAATAGGATTCCTCTTTCTTCCTACACTGATGAGGTTAATCCAAAGTTCAGATTCGAAATATACTCACCCCCCAAATTTATGATGTTTCGGTGCATAATAATTGAAAGAACAGCAGTGACCTAGAGGGGTGATTATTTTCTCGAACAGCATATCGCAGTTTTTATCCTCACCCTTCCATCTACATCTTTCAAGGACACTTCCGCAAGCAGGTGACAAAGACCTCAGCAATCTGTTGAGATCAATCTTGTTGTGATCGAATAATTCCAGGAGTTGCAAGTATTTATTGGTGTTGGTTTCATCGATGTTTTCGGCATTATAATATAACTGCCCTAGTAATGCGTAGAGATCTGCTATTTCTTCTATGCTCAAATTCATTTTGTTGTTGCTGAAAATCGTAATACAATTTGTCGATATAGTAAGGAACAAAATATATTATATCGTTATTGAAATACGAGCGATTCGTATTGAAAAAAAAATTATTAATCAGAAAAGAAAATTCATGGGATGTATACCGTGTACAATGAAACGTTATACTATGAAATATTACGGGAGTGAAACCGTTAAATCTACTTTAAAATGAAGAGGTCGGACTCCCTTGAAATTGCACAACTTTCACTGAAACCATTAAATTCAGAAGTTGACCTTTTCATGATTTTCTAACATGTCAACACAACGAATTCCATTTCATGAGTGGTTTCCACAATGTATGTTCATATTTTCAGTTCCTCACGAGATCTGACGGTACAGTCGACGAAAAAAAACTTACAGGTTTTCGGCTTGGATGAGTGCTCGCTTTTTGGAAATTTTGTTGAAATTACAAATTGTGACAGCAGGAAATGGGAAATTCCAAATTGGGTGGTGCGTAGAATCAGTAACGAACATCATAGGTTTTCCGACAGTCTTCTCATCGGGGTATAAAATGATGGTTATAGCTGAAGCCCAAAATACCACAATGATTGCTGCCCAAAGACTCCTAGAAAAGAAATGTTTGTCATTCACATCAATCGTGAAAGAATCTCAGTGAATAAGGAAAATAACAATTTCACTTACAACTGAGATTTCTTCAGAGTAGTGTATTTTTCAACTAGAGCCCTTTGATTCGATACTAATATTGTGAAGAAGAAAATGATTGGCCAAAATTACATAAATTGAAACTTCCTTGAAAGAAATCGAAATATTCAATGTAAATCCCGATTATTTCTACCAGAAACCTAAGTGAAATAAGCTTTGATGGCCTTATTTAACTTTAAGATCGATTAACTTTTGAACGAGCAATTTTATCGAACTATCGAACAACATTTTTGTAAAGTATCTAATTAACTACACGAAAATGTATCACGCAGTGAAATTCTTCTATTGGTTTAGAAAAAAGTTTTTTTCATTGAGGACAGAATTTTTTTTTCTGCTATTTAAATATCAATATTGAGGGATAATATTTTCACAGACGATTTTTTTCTATGCCCTGAAGATAACTACGCGGGGGGGGGAAGGTTCGATAAAACGAAAAAAGTCATTTTTTTTATAAGTGATCATTTCATTATATTAATCAGTTTGGTTCATTTCTCTACTGTTCACTTCTTATAACTTATTGGTAATTAGTGTTCTCGAGTTTCAGATAAATTAATCCACAAACCGCCAGGATGAACCTTGAATCTAGTTGATCTCCTTCAGAACACGATAAACTTTTCTGATATGGTTCAATGGTCAATTCGTCAATTGTAATACACATGAAACTGGTTGACAACCTCTCGCCTTTTTTCTCCCTGGAAGGTCTCCTCTGATAATGGTGAACTCATCATAAGTCTGGACTCTCCAGTTCATTCATCTGATTCTAATTACAGGTAAGATCTCAAACCTTCACGAAACCAATGAAGCAATCTCTGTACATGTTGTATTCATTGCTGAATTTTGCACTTTCTTTCAGACCAACGTTTTTAATATTGATTATATCATTTCTATATTTCAGTACCGTAATGAGTTCATTACAGTACTAAAAGTAGTGCTGTAATGAAACTCATTACAGCATTGTTTTCTGTTATATTTTTCGTTTTGTGGTTTTCAGTACTGAACTCAGATCCTCTCAATTTTCGAATCGAATCAATTCAAATTTCGTAATCTGTCAAATTTCGTAAGTCACACCAACTGTCAAGATACAATACAAAAGTCACTAATCTGAATTTTTATTTGGATTTCGAGGGTATTTCACAAAACTTGACTGAAATAGAGAAAATATCGTCTAATACTCGTTGCAGAAGGCAATTCCAATACTCGCTCCTTCGTCGCTCGTTTTCGAATTTCGCATTCGTGTTGGAATAGGAGCTCATTCTGCAACTTGTTTTAGAATATACTATTCTCGTCTCATATTTATTGTATTGATCGCATTGATGAACAGACTTAGACAATCTAACTTTTAACGTTCCTTCGGTTGCATCATTATTACAGCTCGGTCTGCTGATTTGAACTCATTATTCAAGCCTCTGTTTTTCTGGTCAGAATAAAGATGCTTGCGACATAAATTTCATTGATTGCTCTGTCAATGTGTTTAATATTGAGTAAGTTGAACTGTCTCAACGTCTAAGTCTGACCTTTCCTCGAACTGCCCTAGAATACCTCTGTTTTTAGTTAGATAATATCACTCTGAGTTCATAGATGCTGTTAATATTTATTTTCCTCATTATATTATATTCATTTTATGATTGTGAATAATGTACAATAAATGTAGTAGCTGAGGTTTTGCGTTTTTAGCTCAGGATAAACAAGAAAATACAGGCAGTATAGTCTACCATGAAAATCTTCGAAGCAAAATAAAATAGGCACAAAGAGAGCTTGAATCGAGAAAGATTGATTAGGTACAGAATAACAAGAAGAATTTTCAACTGGAAATTCGTGTGTTTTTGTCAGTTTTTCTCTTACCATATTGGTCTTGCCCAGGCTTCCCCTATATATTTACAGAAAAGAAGGAAATATGTAGCTCTTTGTTATAGTAAACCTCATTCCCTATTTCGAAGTAAAATGTTTCATTCCTTAGCCAGATTCTCTGTCTTTCGTATAAAGAAACTGTGGTCGGCGAATTTCGAAACCGGCTTTACTAGGAATACACGAAAAGCCCCTCAAACTCAAATATTTCCTCGGATGATAGACATTCTGTTTTCTCCTGTGTATTTCCGATACATCAGAAAATCCTCATTTATCTCGTTGTTCCAGACTGTCCTGACAGTCCACCTCGCCGTCTGTTTTTACTCTAGCCAAGGCCTCAGGTCAGATAGACGAATAAATCTTTCATTTGATGCGACTAGCTCGCTTGTTCCCCTGTACGGTTCAATTTTGTCAGCGTGCATGTTCCAGTCCACATCCGAAATTATTATTGTTCAGCCCTGGGTTCTTCTGCAAGGATTTGTATCGGAACGAGTCGTATTGCGATGGTTTTACAAAGGATGACTACTACAATTTTTCAATTAGGAAACCCATCACGAATACCCCAGTCTGTATGGAATAAATGAAAAAAGAACATGATATTCTCTGGGAGATGTCATCAATCATAAACGATGTGACATTCAAAAGGCTAGAAAACACGAAATCGCTAATGAATAGTATATTATATTATAAGGATTAAAAGTGAATATTTTTTTTTAAGAGCAATATTGCTAGTAAAAATAGGCACTTTTAGTCCGTATGATATATACTATTTTTTCTCCAACCAAGTCAATTAGTTTTATTCAAAAATCGTTAATAATTTGGTAATAAATTTGAACACCTATTAATTATAACAGCGATAGCAAGTCGGTAGTCATGGATATCTGGTATTGTTGATAAATATTGATTTCCAAGTAGAGGTCAGTAGACGTACTAATCATATAATTTTTGTAGTAGTTTTTACGCTGCTTTCAAAATGAATCCCGAACACTATGAAAATATACCTGCGAATATATTGGAAAGTGCCGAGGCAGTATATCTAAATATTTTGCCATCCAAATCTCTCCAAGTTAATGAACTTACATATCAGCGATTTATGGATTGGTGTAAAAAAAATGTGCAAAACTATGTAGAGAGTGGTCTTATGGTGTATTTCTCAAATTTAACGAAGACCGTCAAGCCATCCACTCTTTGGTCACAGTATTCAAAGTTGCGATCCACAATGGATATCAAAATTGGTGTTTATATTAGTAAATATTCAAAATTTCGAGCATTGTTGAAGAGTCTAGAGTTTTTACAAAGGAGAAAGTGGATCGGTTCCTGGATATGGCACCTGATAATGTATATTTGATGATAAAGTTGTTCTAGTATCAGGAATTGGAGGTGCTATGCGTTGTGACGAAGTTCATTTGAAAATTGATGACATTGAAGATATGGACTCGGTCCTGATCGTAAAAATTCTGCAGACAAAAAACAAGAAACCTCGTTTGTTCACCATTATAGGCGGTAATTATTTGCGTTTATTTCGAAAATATATTGCACTACAGCCATCAGATATACAGGAACGTCGTTTATTTTTGAAGTATGTTAATGGGAAGTGTCAAAGAATGGTTGTTAGTTTTCACAAAATTAGTGCCGTGCCGCAAGAAATTGCAAAATTTTTGAAGTTAGAAAATTGGAAGGAGTATACTGGACATTCACTAAGAAGAACATCTGCTACACTTCTTATTAATGGTGGCGGTGACCTCACTTGTCTTGAAAGACATGGAGGTTGAAAATCGAGTACGGTAGCAGAAGGATATATTGAAGAATCACGTATCAACAAAGAGAATACTGCCAGAAAAATATTGCAACCTGACAGAGAAGGTACAAGGACCTGTTCAGATATTTCCTCGAATGTTTCATCAAGAGTTACGGAGAATATTTTGAGTTGTTCTAACATTAATGAAAATCTTTTGAATTGTCTGAAAATTTTTAGGGATAATTTCAGTTGTGCTTTGAATTTTGGCAATAAATTTTCCAATTGTACATTCAAAATCACTAGAAATAACAAAGAAATACCTATTTATAGTTGCCCAATTAGTTTGTTTCACTAAGTTTCTTAGAGTCAATGTTTTTTTCTTCAGATTTCAATTAAAAATAGCGTTTTTAGTCCTAGGATTAAAAGTGTTGCTAATCAACGAGCAAATTTCTGTACCGTAAGGGAATTGATGGCTTTTGCACCTGAAAATAGTACAAAAATGTCAAATTTTTTTGATGGAGAAAAAATTCATTTTGAAATGAATTTGCCTCGATCATATAAAAAAACTTGTACCTTTCTAACAGTACCCTCCCAGGAAGGGCTATGAACTTGTAGCCGTGCAAATGCGTTTCCAAACAGAACTGTTTGCACCAGCTCCTGATGAATGTCATTCTTATTCCAGCTATATTGAACAACGGACGTGAGGAGCACTGTTGATCGTGAATCGGTAGTGTCGGGCAGAAATTCAACAAGAATCCCATTTCCGGATTTTTTATACATCTTGCGTGCTGGATAATTTGGAAACAGGTGAAATGTTGAGGAAAGTCCGCTTTTTTCACATTCATCTAGGGATGGGCTGTGAATAATTCATTTTAATTTCCTGTTTGAAGTATCGACAAGTGCATATTAGTATTTTGATTTACGAGGAGA
Source organism: Hippodamia convergens (assembly GCA_038502775.1). Classification (NCBI taxonomy): domain Eukaryota; kingdom Metazoa; phylum Arthropoda; class Insecta; order Coleoptera; family Coccinellidae; genus Hippodamia; species Hippodamia convergens. The sequence continues at coordinate 48,077,220 of CM076610.1, forward strand.
GCCACTCTGTCCCGATTATAATTCGTTCAATTCCATGATCGGTAGTATATCACAAATACGATGGGAGATATTACAGAGTTTGTCTTCAAACAGTTTTTTTTTTTCATTTTTCCATGAAAATATCGGATAATCATGATACACTGAACGAACAAAAGAGATATTTATAAAACCTAAAAATGCAGAAGGCATTGATATAATTTCCACGACTTCAAAATTGAAAGAAGGCTAGAAGGGAGAGTTTTTAAATGAATTAGAAATAGAATGTGCCTTATTAAAATAGGAAGTATATGAAATTCGAACATTCCTCATGCCTTACAAATGGTTCCATTCTATCACTTTTTACCATTTTTTTTGTATTTCAGCATTCAATCCTGGTGGTGAACAGCGTCAAGGAAATAAGTCAATCTGAAGGAAATAAATTTCTTCTGATAGAGTTCTTTGACGTTGTAGAAGCATCTTCAACAATAGAATTCAGTTCTCGAAGAACATACCTATACAAGGTGAGCCATTGACTTGTACATATATCGTACTGGGAGATTTCTGGGGTCAAAAGAAATTTTTTTATCGAATTCTTTTCAGGAAAAATTGCCAAATGGAAGTTGAAAGATATTAATACAAATGTGAAAAATTCTTCAGCTCCTCACACCATTCAAAGAGCCTGTTGAGGTCATCTTGAAGGTGCCAATGGACACTATTGATGCCCAAGATTCATTTAACTTTATTCATCTATACTAATATTATAAACTGGCTGACCCGGCAAACTTCGTACTGCCTCAATCGATAAATAAAGAAGCAACTTTAATATTATCATAAGCTATAAGGGTATAATACCTTGAAAGTGGACATAAATATGTCCTGCACAATATGTGTTGCGCCAAACGATTATAAACTGTTATATTTTTGAATGTTGGCCAAGAAGTGTTAAGAGACATTTCCTATCCCACAAACTAAAGAGCGTAAGGGATCTGGTGGGACCAATTGTGACTATTGGCAATTAGATGAGCTAGCTGACCCGGCGAACTTTGTTTCGCCTTAGAGATGAATAAAGTTTTACTAAATATTGGTTTTTTTCAAGAACGAAATATATAAGGTGAAATACAAAAAATGACAGAAGTACAAAATTAAATTGCATTCAAATAGGTATGAACATTGTTATTCATACATCAAAACAATTCTCTATTTTTTTTTTAATTTTACAATTCCTTTATGGTGATACCTTATGAAGAACAACATTTTTAGTTTTTTTCCCGGCTGCGAGAATAAAAAGGGAAAATCTCCATTGTGAATCGGCACTTACTTCTGCGGAAAGACCACAGATTTCCAAGGCTAAGACGTTTAGGCAACTCAAAATACACAGTAATTGTTTACATTGCCATCTAATGGCGATAATAGTAGAATGTTCAGAATATTTCGTCATTAAATTTCCCGAAGTATTTGGAAGAAAGACAGATGTAATAACACATGCGTTATATTATTAGAACATGTAGTTCACCGAACCAATATCAAATAAAATACATTCACGAAAACGCTATCGACTGTAGCGACACCTACTGGCGTTATTCGCAAGAAAGACAATCAATTTTTATTTTTTTCCATTTCATCAAATTTTTCAGATTTTTAATGCATCTTATGTTAACTCCGCAGTGAAAGAATGAGACAAAAAATCTTTCATAACAAATAGTTCATCCAAACTTGAGTTATAAATGGTGTAACCAACAAAATGACCGACTTAGTTACATATATTAAGATGTGAATGTCCGTATGTTCGTGTGTTTGTTTGTTCTCAGGAACCATATGACCGATTTTCATGAAACTTTCACTATAATTTAGAGAATTTCTTTTGGGAAATGTACGGTTCATTCTTATATCACGAAGAAATGAGAAAAAATATCGAGTTTTCATGAAAAAGTCTGTAATCAACCGGGTTTTTTCAGGCTTTTACAGCTGACGCTGGGTAAACCGTAAGAGATAGAGAAACATGGTCAGAAACAATTTTGTAGTGCTCGAAAAGTTCTATGAAAAAGTCCGCGACAGCATATGTCTAACTGCCAAGGTCAACCTATGATAACCATTTTTAAAATTTTCAGTTCAATTCAAAATAATATTCAATATGAAGAGGTCCCCCGACTAGCATGGAATGAATTTACATAAAAATTAATGTAATTGTTATCTGCGGCATTTACTCCTGATGAAAAATACTTTTCACAGTAGAGTTTTCTAACGGATACTTCAAAAGTTACCACAGGTTGAACGAATGCGAATTTGAGCAAACAATTATTGAATCTATGCGAACTGGCTTTGTCACGTAGTCACGTACCTGTCTCTCCTTCGATACGAGGTTATAAATGCGGGTTTGCGCACCTATCAGAACTGTTTTAAATTGAAATATTACGCGAACGGAGCCGCGAGTTTGAGCTAGTATTGAATATTTGAAAAAGCGATAAAGGTTGAAATGATCTATTTTGTGGAGTTCTACCACTTGTCAAAAGAAGAACATCCTGTATATTTTTGTTTTCTCTCTGGAACAAGAAATTATTAGAAAAAGTTTTTGAGTAATAGGAGAAAGACCGCTGTGTAAAACTTGAACACTAATTTGTCAGGGCCCAAATCTTTTCAGAAAAATTCTTGCCCAACAGAGAAAAATGAGAAAACACTTGGAACTCTAAAGCTGTGTAACATTTTGGAGTTTAAATCAGACTCCTTCGTAGGACAATTTCTGGATTTCATTCAACTTTTCAGAATCTTCAGAATGTTCTGATTTAGTCTCAGAAGAGAAGGCTACATCATTATTATTATGTGATAAAAAAAAACTATTGTTGAAAATGTGGAAAATTTGAGGTAGTATTCATATTTTATGGAAAATAAAAGCAACAATTCAACCCACGAACCCCTTCAAATCATGAATGAAGAAAACCGCATAAAAAACGGCTTTTTCAAGTATCGAAAAAGAAACAGAGAATGAGGGAATACACGCACATTTGATGAACAATCAATAATCATCCTTCTTCTCTAATGATATTAGGAACTTCCCAGTCAAGGAGAAAAATGCTCGGATAAATCAAAGTCCATGAATACGAACTAGATGTATTATGCTTTCATTCAATTTGCCTCCAACGAATCGAGAAAAACACAGTTCGAGTTCCAGTGTGTCCCTCCACGGTTCAGCGGCAGTGTATCTTTCCGGTCTATCTGCGAAAGCATCAATCAAAACTTCAACAAATCCCCCTTCGAGCCCTTATTTCGCGAAACGGAATAGTTTTCCAGTTCAAAAGGGAGGCCCGAATTCCGGCCTGACCGCTTCTGCCAATTTCCTAATTTTCACGTTCGCCAAACGCCTCAAATCACATTCGGATTCGTGGGTTTTCGAAAAACTTTCGCCGGCCGCTCATTTTCTTTGTGCTGGACAACAAATGAATGGCCGGAGGTCCAGTGGCGGCTCGTGAGTAGATAGAGTGGCTGTTTTATTTGTGTGAAGTTGGCGAAGCACTTTTGGATTTTGGAAAACATTTTTTGTTGTATGTTGTTAACCAGTTCCAATTCAGGTTTCATAAAAATACTATTGAACCAGCCAAGAAAAACTGTAAAATAATACCGTCGCTACAAGAAAACAAGAATTTCGGATTATAATAATTGATACATCATAGACGACAATATATTTCTAAAGAAGAGAACCTTAACTAACGGTAATGAAAGACAGATGCACACTCTCACCTCAAAAAATCCAAAATTTTTTTTTTTAATATTTATTTTATATACTTGAGGATGGTCTTCTGACCGAAATCGATAGCCAAAGAATTAAATGAAATTAGAAATTGTGTTTCATTATTCTACGAACATTTTTTGTTGTGTTGAATTCCGCTAGGTCTGTGCTGTTTTTCTGTTAATTTCATGTGGTTCTGGAGATTTTTCCGAAACCGAAAAAATGGGCTAGCCCAGCACTTTTCGAATAATTGAATTAAAATGGCTGAAAGAATTTGTGGTACACTCATGTACTACGTTGTGTCGTTTGAACTTTTCCAAAAGTCTATTCAGTTTATCGAAATTGAAAAATGGAAAGCCTACAATTTTGTTTTTTTGGAAAAATTCGTTCTACTTTCGTGCTATCTTGTGCTATCGTGAATATTTCCAAGAAAATTCTTGGAATTTAACGGCAAATTACAAAAATGGAAAAAAGAAATTCTCCAAATTTCCTGGAAAATTATCATCAGGTTATTAGAAAAGAATCAACAGGCTTTTCTTTATATGGATAAAATAAGAAAAATCAAGAAATTGTAGGAGAATCAGCATACCTTGACAACAGTGTCTGTGAAGTCGGGCCAGCACATATGCAACTACACACATGCTTTGTACAACAGATTTTGTAAACGATAGTGAGAACCGTATGGAATTTTAAAAAAAAATTCAAGACACAAACCAGCACATTTCAGCAGACCAAAGAAAACCCAGAAGTGCTGAGGTAACTTCACACACACTGTTTCGAGGTATGCTGATTTTCGTATAATCTACTGATTTTTCTTATTTTCTAAAAATGAAGATGATTTTTAAATCTTACGGGCACAAGTTGCCGCAATTAAGCACAATCATATAACACAATTTTCGTCGGGAAAAATTAAAGAGGTGTTGTACCATTTCCCAATTTTTCATATTTAGGGTGAATCAGAGTGTTAATTGGTAAAATGATAACGGAACAAGTTTTGGAACATATTATCTTCTAAAAAAAGGGACAATGCAGAACTGATTTCTTTTTTAATTTTTTCAATTTTCCGGAAATATTTTTGAGTAAATAAATTGCTTCACATGAGTTAGTTATATTGACTTAAATTCCAAAAAAATATAGTTTAAATGAGATTTCATGATGAAAATTCATATTAATATGATTTCAAGTTGCAGGAAATAAAATCAATTTTAGCCTGTAGGTCTGCAGCTTATAAAGGGTGGTTAAGAAAAATCGAGTAAAATAACGAAATTTTATTCCCAGAGAATTCAAGCATTTTAAAACTATCAATACAATGTATGGCCTAGAAGGGCATCAATAACAGCTTGATATCTCCTTTGCATAATACACACGAGGTTGTTGAACATTTCTTAAAGAATTTGGTTCCATAAACGCGGCAGAAGCTCTCTCAGATCATATAAGGATTTTGGGGTAGGTTGATGTTTATCTCATCTTCTTTGGAGCATATCCCATGCATGTTCTATGCAATTCAAATCTGTTCTCGGAGGAGAACTGAAAGAACACTCAGGCAGTTCAGTCCAGTGAGAACATCTCCTGAAATATAACTCCTGAAGATGCCAGACACTCGAACTGGCGAAACGTCGAAAACTAATCCACGACGACGGCCGAAATGCTCGAAAGAACAGGTTACATCTTGTGGAGCAGTATATTTACAGCATAAGACAGCACAAAAGTAGCACAAATTTTTACATTCATTCGTGAGAAGAAGAAACGAAAGTGGTGGGCAATCTTTTTTTAATCAATTATGATTTTTTGGGAAACTGGCCTTATAGAATAGACAAAGTGTGCAGAGAGAACTTCAATGCATTCTCATCGAGTCCATAAACCGAATAACTCCACAACTACAGCGTGAGTCAATAGTGCACGGTCTAGTGCTAGGAGAATTATTCAAATTTTGACGAAATCAAGAATACTCAAGACCTAAACTTAAATTATTTTGAACTCTATATACTGTTCCAAAAGTTTTTAAACAGAATATGCTCATAATCTCTATGAAATTCCGATTTCGAAATCGAAATAACCCCCTTGTCGTCATTTATGACTCAGGCCACTTTTTACGACAAATTTCATGGTTAAATATAGTTTAAACTAGAGATCACATCTTGAAAACTATGGGATAATTGTATGATGTTTTTTACCGATTTCCCGGAAAGATTTCAAGCTAATTCATTTAAAAGAATATAGTGCTGGCATTCAAAAGGGGCTATAAAAAAATTTCAGGAATAGACAAAAATGTCAATAATATTTGAAAAACTATAATACTAATGTGGATGTAGACGAATTTGATAGCAAAGATTAAAAAATTTGCCAAAAAACATTTAAAAATATAGAGAACATGTTTGTGTTTCAAAACTAGAACAGAAATAATTTTTTATCATGAAAACTCAATATAGGTAAACTAATAAAACAAGAGAAACATCTTTTACGCCTACATCTCCTTCCCTATCGTTATTTTCTGTATATGCATATATGCTTCACTTGAAACAAATAAATCCCTCTACCATTTAGATCGGCTCGTGAGTTTTAATTTTTCTCAAACAGCTCTCACCAAACCTTCTTAAGACGAGATTTATTCTTTTCTTTCAATGACCATGAACATTAAAAAACAACGAACTTGAGCATCAGTAGCCAGAATCACAACTTTTAACTGAATGAATCAGTTATGCTAGAGGCTTGTGATAACTACGAGTACAAGTATTTGGGATGAAACCGGAACAGATAAAAATAAAAAATACAGGTGTCCTAAAAGTGTGTGGGGTATTTGTATATTCAATAGAAACAAAACAACAAATCACCTTTTTTGACAAACTGTATAGTAACAGTATATTATTCAACGAGTGGTAATGTAAGTCATAACTCACGCAGATGAAGTTTGCAGCGCAAGCCGTAGGTGAATTCATCAAGTGAGTTATGACCATAACCGCAACTTGAAAACTATATTTTATCTACGACTTCAACAATATATACAGATAAACAAGTACAAAGAGGGAAGGTATCAACTCAATCTGAAAACGTCAAAATTATTCAAGCGACCCCCCTTCAATAACAAAAATGGAATGTTTCCATTCGGCCAACCGGCTTGTACGAAAGCACAGAACTCTCTTGATATTCGGTTCGTCAATTATTCTATGAGCTTTTTCTGACGTACCACAGTGAGTAATAGCAGTGAGTTATTATAACTCACGCCGTTTGTTTACAGACACTATCAATTGCTCAAAAGCAGTTGAGTAATGAATACATTATTAAATAGGAGTAGATAAAAAATATAGACACACTGTCAAGGAGAACAATTAGGAGCCTTAATCTAATTTGTTCCTATTATGGAGTAAGCAAATAGCAAGATGCAGAATACAATATATACAACACAATAAAAACTTTGAAACATTCCCATATGTTGAGCGAAACGTTGACGAAAGGATTTTGACATTTCCATTCCAGTTCTGAGAGAGGTCTACGCAATAGATCTTCCTGCGATCATCAAGGGGTTCTTTTTTGTGGGCGTAAGTGGTGGAACAACCTTAGAAGTCAGTTCTGCGTACGAAATCCCGAACTGTGTCAAAACGTTGAAATTATGTTTTAACGGGGTTCATCCTGAAATTCCTACTGCAGTTTAATGGGAATTTTATTGTCAACGCTCTCTCCTCACAAGGGTCCCTATTTCGAAGAACCCAGTGACACATGTTCTATCGCTCAAAATAAATGGTCCTTGCCTCGTTTCACGTTTCCAACGTTCGCAATCCCGCTGATTTATACGGGGCCAGAAACTTCGCGCAACTTCGGAACACGAATATCGGGGCATAAATGCAGCTTTCATGGAGGCGAGAGCGATTCAAAATGTGCGAATTACAGATCAGTTAAGTGATATCTCCATCAACCCCGATTTTAGCCTCTGCACCGCGATGGTACGCGAACTGAATTTCGAAGCCGATGAATGAACGCATTCAGCACGCCGCAGAGGCTATGATGAGTTCTGCGGCTGTTATTGTCTCATAGTCGGAAGCAGATAGTCCAGCCAGCAGCCAGACTATGAAAAATAGTAGAACTAAAAATACTAGTTTCAATTGTTGCAGGAGAGCGAAGGGAGAGCATCTACTGGTAAATACCTTCGAGAGCGAATCTGCATTGTGGTCAAACTCAACACGGCTTTAAGAATGAGAAGTCGACAGCAAAAGCTATGATTGACGTGCTTCAGGCTCATAATAGGGGAAAAAAGCTGAGATGGTGTTAAGCTTCTGACAGCTTCTGCCATGACCCTCTTTTTCGTGTTAGACTTTAATGTTACCAAAAAAATCATCCTCAGATGCTTGGCTGGAACACCAAGAACGCCGATCCCATCCAGCCAACTTGTTTCGACCACTGGGACACCAATTACTATGGTATTCTTCAGAATAACATGCTTAGAATTGAGTACACTCCTACCCTGCGATGTTTAGACTAAGAGTCAGTGAACAATTTCCAGTTGTCATTACAAATGTATCAAGTCTACACCTACTCCTTGGTTACCAGTCCTCTCAAATATTGTCCCTCCCCATATTCGCAGAGAGACAACAGCTTTGAATTTTTGGAACAAATTCAATTCCTTTCCAAATTCATTTCCCATACTCACCTATATTCCAGATAATAGGGTCCCCAGATTGAAGTCGCGTAAACCTTTTTGGTCAAATTTTCTAACTAATATGAATAGAAGCGACAAAGAAATGTGGCAATCTGAATGGAATGTATCCAATTTTTTCAATAAAAATGTTATTTCTGATCCTTCCATCAGAGTTCCTGGTTTTGACCTTCCCAGGAGAATATGGTCTGTTCTAAATCGCATTAGAACAGGCCATGGACAATGCAATAGCATGCTCTTCCGATGGAGTTTGGTTGAGAGTCCTAGTTGTCCCATTTATAAATTTTAAGATGGTTTCGAGGCTATACATAAAGTAACGAATGCATTTCTAAAATGGGTGGTTAATTTCAAAATTATTTGATTCATTCTGAATATTCGGTTTCTTTTCTGCTTTTGTATTTTTTCATTTCAGATTGAGAATTGCGAGCAGTTTTGGGAAGAATCTATTTATCTGAGCACATCGACGGATAACATGAAGATGATCTCACACTGATGTTTTTCAAGATTTTTCCTGATATTTAATATTCTATGTTATTTTTTTTACGGGGTGGCAGGTTTTTTCGGCTGAGGTTTTTTTCCCCTGGCTCTATAGTATCGTATGATACTAGTGATGATAGTATCATATGATTCTATAATTCTACAGGGTGTTTCCTTAACATGCGGCAAAAATTCAGGGGGCTGTTCCTTGGACTATTCTAAGAATATTTTGTCCTTTGATGATTTTTGAAAAACCTCTTTGTTTCGAAGATACAGGGCAAACAAAATTTTAGATAATAACATTTTATTATGAAAAATTACATGAAAGAGATCGCTGGATTGGAAGAGGTGGACCTCATTTATGGCCTGCTCGTTCCCCGGACTTAAACCCCTTAGATTATTTCCTATGGGGCCATCTAAAATCATTAGTTTATACCACTCCAGTAGAAAATGTGGAAGACTTGCGAAATCGGATCATTGCTGGGTGTAACTTAATAAGAAATGATCCTGGTGTTTTTGAAAGGGTTCGGCAGTCAATGAAGAGAAGATTGGATGCTTGTATGCTGGCTGGAGGTGGTCATTTTCAACAGTTTTTGTAGGTTAAGTTAAATTTTCATGTAATTTTTCATAATAAAATGTTATTATCTAAAATTTTGTTTGCCCTGTATCTTCGAAACAAAGAGGTTTTTCAAAAATCATCAAAGGACAAAATATTCTTAGAATAGTCCAAGGAACAGCCCCCTGAATTTTTGCCGCATGTTAAGGAAACACCCTGTATAGTATCATACGAATAATGGTATGGTACGCCGTTCTTTTTTTTTACCTCAGCTTAGGTACTTTTCGTTTCAACATTTATTGTATTATTTAAGCTCTCTATTCTCATAAGAATATATATATATATATATATATATATATATATATATATATATATATATATAATATATATATATATATATATATTACAAAAGTCTGGAAAATTTACTTGTTTTAATGCTCTGCTCGACAATAGAAACATGCTCTGGCAACTCGCAATGGCTGGGTATAAGAAACCTAACATTTTGAAGGGGGTAGAAAATAATTTGTCAAAGTGGCAACTTAGAAATCAGGCGGCAAAATGTCTAGGTCCTCCAAGGAATGTCTTTTCCGGATATCACCCTTGAAATGAAATTTCGTTATTATTCTCAACATCATACATGGACTGTCGAGCTGATTAAAACAACTCAGAAAAAATAAAAACCGATAATTATTGAATCAGGATAAAATCATGGAATATACTGCTCCACAAGAGTTAGAGATATCGTATTCAATACTTTTGAAAAGTATGTAATCTTCGAGAAAATTGCTGTGAAATCATTTAAAACTCAATAACAACTTGAATCGATCCAATAAAAATCAGTATGAGACATTTCGTCAATCTGGTCGCCTTTTTTCTGAAGTTTGGTTCTTTGCATATGCTTCATGAATGTTCTTATTTTGGAATGGAGTCAATGTATCAACGACTTCTATTTGAAACGAGTTTTCTGAAAATGCTTAGACGTAAATTAACACACGCTGAGGCTAATAGGGCTATTGAAATGCTACAGGGTGGCCCAACTCAGGTTGTTGTAGTGGGAAGGCTCTAAGTCAGCCAAAGTGTGATATCTCGACTTTGTAATAGGTTCGGGGAGACAGGTTCCGTGATGAAAAAATCAAGGCTTGGTGGGTGACGAAAAACAACACCTCCTCACGATCGTTTCATCACTGTTTCGGCGAGAAGAAAGCCTACATCTATGTGTAGAATGCTACGGAATACCCTTCAAAATGCAGATGGGGTCCAAGTTTCCATCGAAACCATCAGACGACGTTTAAGAGATTTGAATCTAGTTTCTAGACGTCCATCAAGAGGACTTCCATTAACACGTGACCATAAGCGTCACAGGCTGGAATGGGCAAGGCAACATATTAATTGGAATGGCGTAGTGTCCTTTTCATTGATGACTCTGGATATAGACGATTTTCAGATTCTCGAAGAATAAGGGTATGGACAATCCCATGCATACCCCGTAATCGTCGCTATGTCCAAGATGTCCATCCATTCCGAGGGTGTAGTTTTATGGTATGGGCCGGGATATGTTTCAACGGGCGCACAGATCTACATATTTGTGCTGGGAATTTGAACGCCAAACAATATAGGGAGCATGTCATTGACAATGTTTTGCCAAATTTTCACGCTGCTATTGGTGAAACTTTTCAATTTCTAGTCGATAACGCTAGACCGCACCGAGCAGCCATAGTTGGGAATGCAGGCTTAGGGGCTTTTTATTCCACATTTAGCAATACCTCCGTACTCACCAGATTTGAATTGCATAGAACAGGCATGCTCGAAAGAAGATTTGATAATCATTAACCTACCCCAGAATCCTTAAATGATCTAATAGAGCTTCTGCCCCTTTTATGTGGAACCGAATTCCTCAAGAAATGTTCAACAACCTCGTGTGTAGTATGCAAAGAAGATGTCAAGCTGTAATTGACGCCCGTGGAGGCCATAATTTGTATTGATAGTCCTAAAATGCTTGAATTCTCTGGAAATAAAATTTAGTTATTTTACTCGATTTTTCCTAACCACCCTGTATACGCAGGCCTACAGGCTTAAATTAATTTTATTTCCTGCAACTTGAAATCTATTAATATGATTTCAATCACAATAATATGAATTTTCATCACAAAATCTCATTCAAACTATATTTTTTGCAATTTAAGTCAATATCCCAAATTTATGTGGAGCAGTTTATATGGATATCAGCCATTCATTCAGGCTAAGTTCCGGTGAAGATTTCGATGAAACGGTTAACTGATTTCATTAATTATACACATTTCGAAAATCAACCTTATACTCCTTTATTATTCCAGTTTCGGAGAGGTATCATAGAAAAGAGTTGAAAAAATCATAATTTCGAATAACCAAGTGACACATCTAATGGTGAATTACTGTCCATAAGAAACGACAAACAGTATTTGTACTTCTTCATAAATGAAATTATTCCAAATCGGTGAACGTTTCTTCAAAGTTGAGGGAGGTTCATGCGCCTGGATGCAGGCAACCCGAAAAACATCGAACTGTGAGGGAGTTGCAGATTCAATTGATGTGGGATTTTTCGAGCGCGTGAAGTCAGGAGGTGTTTGGGAGATTCATCGGTTATTATTAATAGGAAAATCTTTTTTATTACATGAGGGAAGGAATCATAAATTCGCTTTGAAGTCATTTATGGTCAAGAAAAAGAGTCCAAATTCATTAATTATGTTGACAACATAGAGATGCAGATATTAATCGTATTTCTCGAAAATTGTTATGCAGATTGACATCGGAAATTGACTTTCTTCATTCTGGCAGACCTTCTTGAACAAAAGTTCATGGTTAGGTTTCATTATTATACTGGGTGGTGAAAAACAACGTTTCAATATTTTGGCGGCTAATTCTATACCCCAAAATAAGTGAAAAGCAAGAGTCCGCAAATGAGCCGTTTTGGGGATTTTTTCCGCTACATGTCTGATACTTTTTCGATCATGCCTCGATTTTTACGTATTTTATTATAGGCGACTTCGATATCTCCTCACTTCTTTTTTCAGGTGAATATCCTAAATATATCAAATAACTCCAAATGAAAGGATCAACAGGATTGAAGTCTGGTGATCTAGCGGACCAGGTATGCAGTCCACCTCTGCCTATAATTATAATAATAATATATTGAAGATACCAGTTGTCAAAATTTATTTTGTAGAGATTGTCTTAGTCTACTCGAAACAACCCTTGTGGTATACAATACATACAATTAAATACCTTTCAATCAATCAATTTTTTGAAAATTTAATAGAATATTGAGAAATGCAAATATTTCATCAGTTCGAGATAAAAGTTTTCTTATATGATTGCAATTAACCAGTTTTCCGCGGAAATATTGGAATTCCAACTTTAAATTGGATCTTTCCCTGAAGCTTTCTTCGATCAAAATCACGTGCGGAATAATGCAATCTATTTGAAACCATACAAAATTTTCTGCTCTCAATCAAATCCTAGAATTCAAATGAACAGGGTGTTGAATCTCAGTTTGGAAGAAGTCCCATATTTTTCAAATACGGACCTGAAATTTTTCGGTTATTTAAATATTAATCGATCGACCTGTGACAGTTTATCATACGTTTCAAGTTTCAACTGAATATACCAGTTGGTCCAAGAGTTATGAAATATTGAAATTTTCGGTGAATATATGGACCAAACCTATCTCTCGGTTACGAAATTGATTAGACCTATCATATAGCGGTTTTTTGGACTCCCCTAGGGTAGCTCTAGCTCAGGTTACCGTTTGTTCATTTACCAATGAAACACCCTAAATAAAAATTTGTTCCAGAGATGAGCTCTATCTTACGAGAAATTTATGGCAAAAATCAAGTTTTCGACAAAAAAGTGGTTTTTCTATAGGAATGTCAAAAAAAGAACATCAATTAAGGATTCTGAAACAACAGCTCCCAATAACGTAAAATCCACAGGAAAAATATTTTCCCATTCGAGGTTGATTGAAACTTTAATGTGGATTATCCCCTCTAAGAAGCAATCAAATCAAATATCTGAGACCACTTATTATAATGGTTTATTCTCTAGAAAAATTGTTATCTGGTTGTTAACTTTTCTTCCACATATGAAAAAACCAATATTTGGTCAAAACTTATACTTTTCTTATCAATTTCTCAAAAGCTGAACCTTCACTCTCATCTCAGTGAAGACTTGAGAATGAAAGGAATATAATGTGAAAAGTTGGACCATTCTATCACTTACCAGCTCTTTGCAACTGCGCACTAACGTCACACACAATGTGAGACGTTTATCGCTCGACTGAACATAAAAACTACATCTTAGGTTTCAAGGCGTCGGCCTCGATCGCATGTATTCGTGTTACGACAAGATAAGACAAAGGCTTAGTGCTTAGTAATCAGCAGCCTTTTGATGAAGTGCTTCGATTAAAGCACTAGGCATTGCTTTCAAAAAGGGCTTGGAAGCACAATGCTCGGGTGCACAAAAGGGCTTCGAGTACTTTCAATGGCCCAAAGCACAGTGCTCTGGCTCAGCTCTGGAAAAAACTGATCCTGTATGAGGAATTCTTCTGTTCCTGAACAGTTTGTAAGGCTGAAACCTCGTGGTGCAATGAAAGCGAATCACCCTGTAAATCCTCCAGCATCCTCCATCAGTCTCAATCCCATCATTTGGGCCACTAGCACAGCGTGCAGCTGACGATGGGGAATTTCCCTGTTCGATGCTTCTTCTCTGTGTTATTTCCCTTATGCTTCCTCATCAATCAAATCTCCAATTTCTCTTCGGGGACACAGTTACCATATTTTAGGGGGGGAAAAGGTCATTCGGCGGTGCCTCTATGGGACGGGGAAGTTTTGAATCGGCGATAAGACGGGATATTTGACTCGGGCGCACATTTTATTCCGGGGTGCAATGGCCAACTCGATGACTTCACTGGAGGGGACATGTTTGAAATATTGATCCGGGAAAAGGATTTCACGTACAATTTGCGAGATCTGTCCCGGCGATACTGACGGAAACTAGGAATTTATGCCGTGGAATAGGAGATATCTTGCGAGTTTGTGTTTGAACCAAAAAGATAAAAGTTGTGTGGGAACTGATAAAATTACCGTTGCGGGGAAGAACTACTTTGTAATTCTCCATTTAAGAACTGAGTTCGAGTATGGAATTTTCTGTTTTAACTCTTTTTTGTGAATAAAGATGAAGGATGTTTCAAGGGCCTTCCAAGTTATTTTATCCTGAAAATTTTTTGACAGTTCTAACAACCAATCAAATTTGATCTTTTTCTATCATAATATGGTACAATTTCACCCATTCATGTCAACATTACATCGACTATTTCCCTCGTCTCAATTTTCACCAATCAGTATGGCAGCAGCTGTCAACATTTTTTTCGATTTCACCCGCGGCAGAACTTGACAGTTATTGTCAAATTAATACCTATTTAGGGTATCCGAAATTGCTTGATTTTGGCTGTTCATGGTACTTCTAGACCAGATAAGTGAAAATGTTGGAAGAAGTCCTGGGCTCGATTTTCGTGAAAACACCCAGTAATGAAAACCATTTCACGATATCTTCATTTATTTTGAAGATATAACATACTTTTGATATTTTATCGATTTCGAATATGTGCTATAACTTTTTCATTTTCGGAAAAGAAAGAAATTTGTGGATTTTGAATTTGAATATCGAAGGAATTTCGAAAGACAAGTGTGATTACGTCTCCAAATTAGCTGATGAACATGGTATCGAAGTGATTCTTCAGCAAGAAACCCACATGGCAACAGAAAAAAACCCTCGTGAAAGAGGACAGTTGAAAGTTCTGTATTAATTGATTTTTTATGAGTTCAGCTCGTTATGTTGAAAAATTATCAGTTTCGTAACTTTCAACAGATTCGGAAAGGAGAAATTGATGGAGTTTTTTTTCATTTCTTTCAAATTTTGTGAAATTTCTGTCATAAATATTTATAAACCTCCGAACAATATTTGGCCAAGAAATCTTAATGTTGATGTTTTTCAAAGTAGCAAATGCATTTGATTTATTCTGAATGATCGGTTTCTTTTCTGCTTTTGTCTTTTTCCATTTCAGATTAAGAATTGCGAGTCGTTTTGGGAAGAATCTGTTTATCCGAGCCCATCGACGGATAACATGAAGATGATCACACTGATGTCTTTAAAGATTTTCCTGATATTTGATATTTTATGTTATTTTGTTTACGGGGAGACAGGTTTTTTCGGCTGAGGTTTTTTCCCCTGGCTGTATAGTATCGTATGATACTAGTGTTGATTGTATCGTATGATTCTATAGTATCATACGAAGAATGTTATGATGCCCCGTTCTTTTTTTACCTCAGCTTACGTACTTTTTGTTTCAACATTTATTGTTTTATTTTAGCTCTCTTTTTCATAAGAATATATACAGGGTGAGTCGGGAGGAACGGACCAAACTTCAGGTGTGTATTCTATAGCTTGAAATAATATAAAAAAACTCATATGTTGTTATCCGATTTTCATTTGTTCTCAAACTATAGCGTCATTATGAAAAACAACATTTTCTATATTGAACTGGTTTCATTTATAGCATTATTTCAATAAATGCACGAAAATCCCGCCATTAACTTCGAAACACATTCGTCTGCGAAGGGCTCTCGATGCTTTTCTGATTGATTCGTGCTTTTCTTTAAAAAGCAATGCCGTATTTCTAATGCGTCGAATTAGAGCATCCCGAGTGTCAACTTTAACTTTGTGTACCTCGTTCTTGAACCAGCCCCACAAACAATAGTTCAATGGTGTGAGGTTTGGAGATCTTGGAGGCCAACTAATACGACCACAGCGACCAATCCAAAGTCCAAGAAACTCTTGATCTGAATATTGGTTGACCTTATTTAAATATTTTAATTACCCTATAGTTTTAAAACAAACGAGAATCGGATAACAGCATATGAGTTTTTTGGAATTATTTCGACCTGCAGAATACACACCTGAAGTTTGGTCCGTTCCTCCCGACTCGCCCTGTATATATATTTTCGGAAATATCTGAAAAAGTTCGATACTCTCAAAAAGAACTATTTCAATGGGACTCAGACACTATTTTCAATGTTTTTATCAATAATTTTTTGTATGATATAAGATGAAAAAAATGCCTCTAGAAAGTTTTAATTCAGATATTTCCTCAAGAAAAAAAAATTATGGCACATGTTCGAGATAGACAATATATCAAAATGAAAAATAAGGATGTCGTGAAACGTTTTCCTCTATCATCGAAATGAATACCATTTTCAATTCCCAGGCTCAGAGATCTTTTATCATGAGGTTGGAGAAATGATATTAGATTTTGTCACTGAGATGAGAGATATACCGGTTTCGGCCTTGTTGGGCCTCATCAGTATCCCGCACATCTCAGGACAAAATCTTCATGTGCGAGATACTGATGAGGCCCAACAAGGCCGAAACCGGTATATCTCTCATCTCAGTGACAAAATCTAATATCATTTCTCCAACCTCATGATAAAAGATCTCTGAGCCTGGGAATTGAAAATGGTATTCATTTCGATGATTACTATTTTGAATTCATCTATGTTTCAAAAATGTTCTCGATGTGGCCTCCGTAAAGGCAAAGAATTTTCTTTTTCTTAAAAATACAACCTTCCAACCCGACGGGATAGAGAAAAATGGCTGGCACATTTCTTAGATACACTGATAATGCTATCAACTGCATTCCTCTATCTTCTTTTGTTTTCGAGTTATAGGTGAAAATTGAAATTTCGGCGATTTCAACTTCGGTCATTATCTCCGTTTCTGATTGTGCTAGGATGTTGAAATGAAAACATTATACAGACACTTTTTTAATAGCAATCCAGGGGCGTACTATGTTTTTTCCCAATAGGGTTCCTTGCTGAGCTATAAAATAAAGTTGTGTTTTTTCTTATGGAAACAATAGTTCATTATGACCCAGAAAGAGTTATCATTTTTTACTGTTTCATAAATATATACAATATACAGGGTGACCCACCTAAAAAAAATACCCCCTAACCAATATTTCCGTTCGTCTTTTGGCTTCGAGTGACACATCATTGCAAAGGTTTTGCAATTCTATTCATGAGTATACTTAACAATTCCTATTTGGTGACAAAAGATTAACCTGGGTTAACCTTGGGTTGAAAAGTTGTAGTTCCCGTATCACCAATTTTGCCCACTCAGTACATTATGCATTTATTATAACTTTTCTCATCAATTAAATTTCTACTTATTTAATAACACCCAGGTACCTGCTGGTAGGTAAATAAAAGAAACATTACAAACAATAAATTTTTGTTGTTTTTGTCATTCAGGAAATAAGGTATGAATTTCATTAAAATAAAAATATAATGAATGAAAAATTTTTTGTTGACGTTTGACCCTTAGAATTTTATAAACGCGGTCACCTTAAGTCGATAGGTACGGTTTCAGAAAAGTTTTGAGATGTCAGAATGAAGACTTTCACAAGTTTACAATCAATTATTTCGAATTCCGAGATTTCGACTGTATTTTGATTAGAATGACTACCTTTCTGATATTACGAATATTTCCCCGCTGTCAAAAACTTCATATGAATATAGTTCAATTTTGACATTTCATTTCCATAGCAATTTTATTGTACGTCACCTTGACAAGTACTGTTCAAGGAATAATTCATTAAAAATTTCTCGTTTCGGTCGTGATTCATTTCAAGATATTGAAGGAAAAGTGATAAAAAACGAACCAAATAATACACAACAGAACAGAAAATACGTGTGGGGTCTGTTTATGAGCTTCTGCACTGAGAAAAATTATATTTTGAATGAAAAAATACAAACTGATGTTTCGGAAAAAAATATTGACGGACTGGGCATTCACTATGCGTCAAGAGTACAAAGAATTTAGGTACTTTTTATAAACATAGATTAATTCAAATTATTAATCATCGAATAAATATACCATTTTCAATTCCTATGCTCACAGATCATGAGGTTGGAGAAATGATATCAGATTTTATCACAGAGAGGAGATATAGGAGATATAGGTACCGGTTTCAGCCTTATTTGAATTTTGTGAAAAAAGTGTGTAGCCCTAATTTTTTTTTTTTTTGTTGACGAAACCTTCTACCTACTCTATTTTTTTTTTCTTAAAAACACTCACATCTGAACCCCAAATGACTGGGATTGAATTGAATTGTTAATACACACCATTTCAAAACGATCACTGTGAAGCATAATTTCAATTGAAGGTGGAAATAGCCTTATAACAGATATAATAATATCCCACCTATTCTACATATTAAATATCTACATAAAGGAGCATGAATCCCATCCCTATCTAACATCCCATCCATTTCCAACCCAGTATATTAACTTTGTGGATATTAAATGGCTCGGGAGGTGGGTTATTGTTCGCCATTTCATAATGTGAGGCTTACCTTAATTGTCATAATCCTCTCGGAATGATCGACATATGCAGATGATTGGATAGGAGTTATGAGACATTCATTTCTCACTGATTAATTCATATTCAAAATCCACAATATTGCCCCTGACCTGAGAATATTTGCTGAACTCTAAGCCGATGCTTAGAATTTCTGGGAGGGAAACTGATTCTGAGCTTTATTGGCTGCTGAATATTCATTGATTCTCATTATGCAGATGTTATATAAATACATCGAATATCGAGAAGTCTGATATTTTTCGATATTCAAGAGAAAATAGACTGTGTATAAATCAACTTTCGAAATAAAATGTCTGAGACTCTTAAAGTTGTTTTTGCACTGGGTTAGAAACCACAAGAGTAGCTTTTATATACTACTAGCTGACCCAGCAGAATTCGTACTGCCCCAATCGATAAAATATCAAAAAAGTTCCCTATTTACCTCTTAAATAAAGAAAATTCTTTTGATGTATGAATAACAATGTACATACCTATTACAATGCAATTAAATTTTTTGTATATTTTGTACTTTTTTGTATTCCACCTAATATATTTTCTTCTTGAAAAAAACCAATGGTTAGTACAACTTTTTCATCTCTAAAGCGAAACAAAGTTCGCCAGGTCAGCTACCTTATCTAATTGCCAATTGCCACAATTGGTCCCAGCACCAGATCCCTTAGGCTCTTTAGTTTCTGGGATAGGAAATGATTCTAAACACTTCTTGGCCAACATTATACTATAATAGTTTATTATAATATTAAAGTTGCTTTTTTATTTATCGATTGAGGCAGTACGAAGTCTGCCGGGTCAGCTAGTTTCACAATATATGTCCACACAATACTGCTGCAACAATCGACAAAATCTCAGTAAATAGTTATCAGCATTTTAACGAACCATCAAACGAAATGAAAAATAATTCATCGAGCCCACTTTCCTGGTGGTTTCTTGGCCTAAAATAAAATAATTCAAATTTGTATTGAGTAGATATTTTATATTTTAATGAAGGTAGTCTCCTTTATCATCTTGATATTGAAGTAATATTCATCATCACCTCTCCAAAACATTAGCGGGTATTGTAGAGCATCGTATGAACGGTGTGTTTCATATATTCGTTGCAATTCTCCAGTATTGCGACATGTAACAACAATATCACGCGTTTCCAAGTTTTCACCTACAATCACAATTGCCACTTCGTCTATTGTAGGGGCGTTGAATTGGCGTCATGTGTTCCAACAGATCATTTATCTGCTCTAATCACAACCCTGTGATTGTCACTTGGCATACGTTCCAAAACAGTTTTAAACAATCGAACCAATGCATGATGTTCATGAAGTAGTTGCTGCAGATCTTGAAGAATTATTCTTCTCACATCTGCATTAATTGATTGACGTTGATCATCCATATTGCCTATATGAAGTAAATTTGGAGGAATTTATGATGTGTATCGTCAAGTTGATTTTAATGATCAAATTCGATGGTGAATCTGGCCTTGGGTCTAAATAGCAGAAAGGGAAGACAAAATAAGTGATTTGAAATCATTAATGTTAATATTATATTCTTACCTGGAATGTTGGATTGAATCCACGTCCTTTAATTATATCTGCTCCAAATGAAGTCATTTGGAAACACCCATTGTATTTTTGCGTGTTCGATAGAGAATGTCTATGTCTTGATTCGGACGTTTAGGCAACTCAAAATACACATAACATTGCTATCATAGATATATAGTAGATAACTATCTATTTCTAAGATTGTCATCTAATGGCGATAATTAATTGTAGAATGGGGATTTGTTCAGAACATTTTGTTATAAAATTTTCTGTAGTATTCGGAAGAAAGATAGGTGTAATAACACATGGACACAAATGCGTTAATATTATAAGAAAATGCACCGTAGCGACACCTATTGGCGTTATTCGCAAGAAGGAAAATTATTTCCTATTTTTTTTCCATTTCATCAAATTTTTCAGGGTTTTAATGTATTTTATGTTAACCCCGCCTTATAAGAATCCAACGAAAAATCTTTCATAAAAAACAGTTCATCCAATCTTGAGTTATAAATGGTGTAACCAACAAAATGGCCGACCTAGTTCTATATATTAAGATTTTTTGTTCTTTGATTTTTTTCTTTTTCTTAAAAAAACTTGACAAAAATGATTTGAATTTATTCTTATGTATTTTGCATGGAAAATAGGATGACGCATTTCAGACAAAAAATCAGTGGCCAACTTCCATCAATTTCATCTTCTTCCTTTAATCGTTCAGAACTCCAGAATACCCAAAATCATTTTCCATAACCAAGTTCCATCCTATAGATTGATGTGCCGATTTATTACAGTGTTGCCTTGGAGATTTTCGTGAAAAACTTGCGAACTCAGAAGACTTCAGTAAAGACCGAAAATATATCTCCCAGTCATTTCGAGCTTAACTATTTCCATTTCCTAATCTCTAGTAAGTAATGAAATGAAAGTTTTCTTCGGAACTATGTTGGTAATAAAGATACCGGGTAGAAACTTTTCACGGTGAAATTATCATTTGCCAGCTCAACAAATCCCGATGAGAATAAGTTTTGTTCGGAGACTAATGGTGTCGTCACGTATTTTATCTGGTCTTTATCGAAATTTCATTTCTAGTTTATTCGATCTGATATATGGTTCTAAGAATCCTCAAGAGTGAATAATTACATTCTTCATGTATGAAAAGTATGATTATTTTTGGTAGATGATAAATTTGGCGTTTTCTTTGATCTGATTTGCCAGGAATCATTTTTCAAGAAAACACTCTCTATCACGGTGAATCATTCACGTAAAATAATACCAAACAGATCAGAATCTCTGTTTGTTGAATCTCTGTAAAAATGTTTTTTTCAAATAAACTTTTCTCTAGAAACATCGGATTCTGCATCAAACAATAAAAATAACATGATAAAAAAGATAAATATAATACTATACATATACAGGAATATTCATTAATTTTTTTTTAACTATTTGAGGATTATACAGGGTGTCTGGAGAATAACTGCACATGCTCTTAACAGAAATAGAGTTGGACTAGGTGATTACTGATTGACTATAAAAAATTAATTTCTTGGCTACAGGGTGATTTTCCAACTTCATGGAAATACTTAGACCATCATAAAATCCAAACTTTTTGACGGATATTATTGTAACTTGGGAGGTTATTGTCACATGCTAAAGTCGAGTCAGAAAGATATCAATTATTTAATTATTCCATTGCCGGACTCATTAATCTTCATCTGAAGTGTTCAGGGTAAAACAAACACTTTGTATTTCAAATAAGAAATGATTGATTGGCTTCTTAGAAATAGTCAAATTATGCTTCAATTTGTGATATTGCTTAAAGTTGTCACATCAACAATTATTTTTTTATGAATTTTTGAATTTGGATAAAGTTCGAAAAATTGATTTTTTACCTAAACAGGACTATTGCTATCTTGTAGAGGTCGAAATAAATGATAAATTTTCTTTAAAAAGTTACTGAATCTTAGGTAGACTTTAATAAATTGTTGATATACTGGGTAGCCAACCCGGACGCGGATTTCATTGTGATGAAGTAAATGAAAGGTATAATTCGAAATAAAAAGGTGAAGATATAGACCAAAGTGACAATTCCTTCAATGTAGAAACCTCTAACTCAATAAGTAAATCGAGGAATATAAGTAGTGATTTTTCAATTTGTTGGTTTGTTTCTTTAAAGTTACTTATTCAATATAAAATATGATGAAGTACTCCAAGAAAAAGGAGATATGATGTTCAGTTTGCGAGAATTTTACGAAATATCTAACTAGACTCAAACATTCAAGCTCAAAAATGCACAGAAATAAAATTTCCTGCACGATAAAATATGAATTCCTATAACATATTTTGTGATAAACTTCAAACATTTTGACAACTGTTATTTTTTCATTATTGAAACATAGATGAATTCAAAATGGTAATCATCGGAATGAATACCATTTTCAAGTCCCAGGCTCAGAGATCTTTCATCATGAGGTTGGAGAAATGATATTAGATTTTGTCACTGACATGAGAGATATACCGGTTTCGGCCTTGTTGGGCCTCATCAGTATCCCGTACATCTCAGGACAAAATCTTCATAGAAAACTCATGATGAAAGATCTCTGAGCCTGGGAATTGAAAATGGTATTCATTTCGATGACTACCATTTTGAATTCATCTATGTTTCAATAATGTTCTCGATGTGGCCTCCGTAAAGGCAAAGAATTTTCTTTTTTTAAATTTTGTTACTTTTTCGTTATGGAATGTGCATATTAAAGCTCTGAATTTTTTTTTAATATTCTACTAATACGTTCGCATTTTATATTCAAACATGGGATTTTCAGTTCTCTTCATGGTGAAAAGTTCAATTTCTCGAACTTTATCCAAATTCGAAAATTCATAAAGAAATAATTGTTGATGTGACAACTTTAAGCGATATCCCAAATTGAAGCATAATTTAGCTTCATTCTAAAAAGCGAATCAATTATTTGTAATTCGAAATACAAAGTGATTGTTTCACCCTGAACACTTTAAATGAAGATTAATGAGTCCAGCCCTGGAATAATGAAATAATTGATATTTTTCTGACTCGACCTTAGTATGTGCCAATAACCCCCCAAGTTTCAATAATATCCGTCAAAAAGTTTGGATTTTATGATGGTCTAAGTATTTCCATGAAGTTGAAAAATCACCCTGTAGCTTTCTAGGGAAATCCAGAAATTAATTTTTTATAGTCAATGAATAATCACCTAGTCTAACTCTATCTCTGGTAAAAGTATGTACAGTTATTCCCCGGACACCCTGTATATAAGTTAACTCAGATTAAGTAACTCAAGAGAAAGCTGAGGATCTCTTTCTGCTAGATACCAAAGAATACTAACTGAAACCCGAACCATCTGACATTAATCATTTTATTTTCATCGACCACTACATTCCTCCTTATGACTTTCA
This sequence comes from Hippodamia convergens, assembly GCA_038502775.1. Lineage (NCBI taxonomy): Eukaryota > Metazoa > Arthropoda > Insecta > Coleoptera > Coccinellidae > Hippodamia > Hippodamia convergens. The sequence continues at coordinate 48,101,018 of CM076610.1, forward strand.
GTATAATTATCCATCTTGAGTGTACTTACTATACTTGAATTTTTGTATTATTCTAGCAAACGGGAATTAACATGAAATTACAATATTTTGTTAAAGTAAATACAGTTGGCACATATTCAATTTGGCAGGCTGAGATTCCAGAATCTCTCTTATTTGTGTAACGCACAGGCCTCTTCTCTCATCATATGTTTATGGTTTGAATAAACCTCTTATTTTAGACTTAACCCAGATGAATCAAGCTCTGCTAGATCCCTTTCCGGGTTCTCGGGCAATTCCTGAAAACTGACGAAAATCTGATCAAGTTCGGAGTCGATGATTAATCATCCACTTTCCGTCTGATCGGACAATGACGCGATGATGGTCGCGTTTGTGTTTGACTTGAGCGTCCAAGTTTCCAACAGAACAACTTTTTGCAAGATCATGCATCGTAAATATTCTCATCCAATTGAAGCTGATGCAAATTCACATCTACCGATATGCAGAGAGGCGACTTGGTGCGTTGGCATTCCCGTGTTGACTTCCACCTCGGACTTACCGAAATTCAATTTCGGACCTTCGCATTCCAGGCAAACCTGATACCTATGTCAAGTTTAGGTCCGAGCCATAATAAGCTCTCGTCAGTAATTGGTTTGCATAATCTGAATTTGTATTGCGCTTATCAAACCTGGAATTGGGAAAGCTTGTACGTGTGCGAAATTCTGGACGGAAAATGTACTATGAATTTCGAAGCAGTTGCTTTAATCTGACAGATGGCAAGGTCCTACGACAAGGGGAATGTAAAAAGAAATGGAGGTATTCCTTGAGAAAAAAGGAATGGTTAATTTAACACCTTTCATATATGAACTGTCAAGGTTTTTAACATTCACTCACTTTCTCTCACGAACACTGATTATCACTTCAGTATGAAAGTAATCTGGGCCCATAACCTGTTATGGTTTTTAATTATGAAGAACAGAATTGGTTTTAACAAGAGTTTATATTCTTGAAACAAAAGCAGCATTTCCACCATCTCACTTGGTCTAGTTGACTAATAACAAATACGGCGGGTAGGCGAAATTTCTGAACAATAATATTTCTCATACAAAATGAATTCGATTTTTTTTTGCACTTCTCGCAACAATTAAAGGAACAGAAAAATTTTCCAAATTTTTTGGTGTTTTTCAACAGGCTGTATCTCAGTGAAAAATGGTCGTATGAGAAATAGAAAAATAAAGTTTTGAAGCTTGAAGACTCTGGTTTTTGCTTTTATTGGTTAACCATTTTTTCAGAGTATCGGCAGCCATGCAATCCTCGGATAAAGCACGAAGAAAAATTTTTTTTAATTATTCAAAATTTTATTTTGCTCTACGCGCATGGAAAATTTTTTTTGAACTAGACCGATGCAAAGCCTGCATAGCCTGTTTATTCAGGTCTAATTTTTTTTTCACCACCCCCGGAAATGACCATTTGTCTTCGAGATATCTCATTTTGAATGCAAAAGGACCCTTTTTCACTCAACTGCCGATATCTCCTGAAATACTGGAGGCCTATCAAACCGACAGCCGGTTTCTTTTTCTGCAGAAAATTTCCTACAAAAATCATTCATGTTTAATGAAAAAAATGCCATTTTGTCATTTGTTGTTTAACGGACTGTATCGTCATCAATATTGGAGGAAAAGCTAAGCTTAAGAGAAAATTTTACAGCCGCATGTACCCTTAATGCCACTCTAAATCGGTAGATCGATCGGTGAAGCGGTTTTCCTGGACCAATCGATTGAAACATTGAAAGAATTAAGGGAACAAGGTTTTTGTTCCTTAAACTTGAGCTATTCTTTTTGAAAATTATTGATTTAATTTTTTCAGTTATTAGTTAATTTTGTATTTTCTGAAGATCAAAAAAAAATTTTTTTAATTTTTTTTTTCCGAAAAAATGTTTAAAATTTTTGGAAAGTTTAAACTAAGAACCATTTTCCCATTTTCTGTCTAAAATTTTATTGATTGGTTTACCGCCGCCATCAGCGTTACCCAAAGCATACCACGAGGAAGTTTACGCTTCATTTGTGCTCAAGCACGTGTTTTCATGATTCTTCAGAAATGAGACTCTGTGGTTCGTCAGCTTCACAGCATTCGACTACCCAAAACTTATTGCTTGAAGAGTGTGTTTATCAGTGTTGTGTGAGTAATTTTTAAAAGAAATGAAAGCCTGTGGTTCGTCAGCTCCACAGTTTTTTATGAGAACGGGAAAATTCTACCGCTCATTTTTTTTGCAGGAAAAATTTCTCAAAAATTTTTAAAATTCGTAAAGGCTTTTTTTCACGATTGAAAAGAAACAGTTAAATTTTGTTCTAAAAATATCGGGAAAAAAATTTTTTCTTTTAGTGAGAATTTCTATTTTTTTCTCGATATTATCAGAAAATAATTCACCAGTTTTTATTTAAATTTTTTCATAATCTCCAAAACATTCAAAATTGAGTGAAACGTGAAAAGAAATCAATAATTGATTCTTGAAAAGAAGAGATCCACTTTAAGGAACGAAAATCTTGTTCCCTTAATTTTTGCAGAATTTCAATCAATCGGTCCAGGAAAACCTCTTTAACGATCGATCTACCGATTTAGGGGGGCTTTTGGGGTACGTTAGGCTTTAAAATTTTGTTATAAACTTAGCTTTCTTTCCACTATTGATGAAGATAGAGTCCGTTAACCAACAAATGGCAATATGGCATTTTTTTGCTTTTTTTTCACATTACCGTTACAGGTGAAAAAAATTTTTTTTTTTTAACTGAACATGAACGATTTTTGTAGAAAATTTTCTTCAGAAAAAGAAACCGGCTGTAGGTTTAATAGACCTCCAGTAGTTCCGGAGATATCGGCATTTGAGTAAAAAAGGGTCCTTTTGCATTCAAAATGGGATATCTCGAAGACAAATCGTCATTTCGGAGGGTGGTGAAAAACAAATTAGACCGGAATAAATAGGCTATGCGGACGTTGCACCGGTCTAGCTCAAAAAAATTTTTCCATGCGCGTGAGGCAAAAATAAAAATTTTAAAAATTGAAAAAAAAATTTCTTCGTGCTTTATCCGAGGATTCAATGGCTGTCGTCAATGGCTGGTAATGGTTAACCAATAAATTCAGAAACCAGAGTCTTCAAGCTTCAAAAATTGATTCTTCTATTTTTCATACGACCATTTTTCACTGAGATACAGCTTGTTGAAAAACACCAAAAAATTTGGGAAATTTTTCTGTTCCTTTAATTGTTGCGAGAAGTGTTATATAGGTAATGGAAAGATCCCTGCCAATTTGGTTTGAATTTAACCCAAGTTTCTCATTAATCTTCATCGCCCTCCCTGTTCATGATAAAAAAAGAAAATTACAATCAGCACAGCTGTCAACTGTCAAAACTTGACCCAAAGCTTGAAGTATATCCGAAAAAGTAATTTCCCATTTTTCGTCGTACATCCCAAAAGTTATGGAGGATATGCTTTGTGAAGGAATAAGAAGATAATCCCAACCAACTGAAAAGAATTCGACTCGATGTGAATCTAAAAGCATGTCTCCCATATTGAAATTTCCCCGAACAAACAAATAAGCCGAAAATAGGGATCGACGTCCAATCACGTTGAATTTTTCCGATACTGCCTCAATATCGGAAAACATTCGCTACGCATCGATGTATCTCAAAGAATAGAGTTCGACGAAATAGAACAAGATTAGCAGAAGCAAAGCCTAATTGGAATTGGGTCGGACACACAGCCGAAATATAATGCGAAATGTTGAGTAGAATCCCGTTGCGGAAGTCAGGACTTATTACAATGAGGACGCCCACCAAGAAAACAGAGTAAGCGGTGACATGGGGCGTATCAGAATGAACTGGATAGGGGATGAAGCTCGGAATATAGTTGGAGCTGATATACTGCAGTGGACAAGAGGAATTAACAGATGAAGATAATTAATTTCAATTCTCTGTTTACTGGAATCTATGCTTGGAGAGATGGCTATTTTATTTGTGTTACACATGGTGTACCAAGTTCGACGGCCTAATAGAAGTTTCTGGAGAACTGGATCCATTTGAAATCTGAAAATTTGGATTATGATATTGATCGACATTTTTTACCGAGCTGAAATATTCTTGAAGCCTGACCACTTTAAAAATATTTTTCTGAATTTTCGTTTCCGATTTTGATAGAATATTCGATTCTGAATACATTCGTATTGAAATCATTGCATTCGTCGAAATACTTTTCAAGAAGAAACTAAAAAAGAAAGTGAGATAAGAATATTCGGTATTATGTTTGTTTTTCCTAATCTTGAGCACAAACCGTTTTCACATTTTTGAAGTCGAAGACTGTGAAAATATTGTAAATTTCTAGAATTTTGAAAAATTCACAGGGTATTCCAAATAATGCTTCACAATTTAGGATCAAGATTGGCCCATAACTTCTGTTTTTCGAAATAAGACAATATATTTTCATGATTGCGTTTAATTCTGCGAAAAAAAATAATTATACAGGGCACAATCTCAATATAACGAACCTCAATATAACGATTTTCTCGATTTAACGAATTTTTTTCTAATCCCCTTGAATCGCCCATAAGTCAATGTAAAATATACTTCTACATTACGAAAATTTTTCAGGAACAACCTCTTCATAACGAATTTTCAACTATCAAAAAAGTATGAAAAGAGTCTTCCGGGCTTATTGGCCGTGGTCTATTAGGAATAATTTCACCTAACGTTTCGCCTACAACTTCGGTAGGCATCTTCAGAGGATTCTCGGTCTAAGGTTGTACCTCGAACGCTGAATTTCTGACACTGGCGCGTTCAAACCGGAAACGTCATCTGCGCGCCGGTTTATGGCGGGAAAAAATGGCGCGTCTACGTGCGCAATGCTGATTTCCCATCGCTCCCGCTTCGTGTCGGCTTGATCTTTGTTTTTTCTAAGGTCGGTAACCAGGCGCTATGCAAGAAAGGGGTCTCCTCTTTTCTATTTATGTTATTTTTGTGTTTATAAATTTCAATGGCTTCCATGTTCAGCCTGGGATAGTAACTTCTAATATTGGAAATAATCTCTGCTTTTGAGAAATCTATGTTGTGTCCATCTATTAGCACATGTTCTGCTAGTGCGGATTTTTCTGTCTGATTCAGTCGACAGCACCGTTCGTGTTCCTTAATTCTAGTGTTAATACTTCGCTTTGTTGTGCCAATATAGACTTTGCCGCAGTCAAAAGGTATTCTGTAAATACCAGCTTGTGAAAGTGGGTCAACTTTGTCTTTGGTTGTTTTGATCATTTGCCCAAGTTTTTGTGTTGGCTTACGACAGATGACGTTTCCGGTTCGAACGCGCCAGTGTCAGAAATTCAGCGTTCGAGGTACAACCTTAGACCGAGAATCCTCTGAAGATGCCTACCGAAGTTGTAGGCGAAACGTTAGGTGAAATTATTCCTAATAGACCACGGCCAATAAGCCCGGAAGACTCTTTTCATACTAGTATATCCGGTCGTGAAAGCCTTAAACTATTCATATCAAAAAGTGTAAATCCCTCTAGTTTGTCCACTCAAAACCTCTATGTAACGTTCCCACCGATATGGTTCTTAATCTTATAATATGTGATTCAGTCGTAACAAGCTTCGGCACGTTTTTTTTTTCGTAAAACAGTCGAAACGGTTTAAAAAAATTTCAAAAATTCTAAGCTCTCTGCGAATATGGGGAGGGACAATATTTGAGAGGACTGGTAACCAAGGGGTAGGTGTAGATTTGATAGTTTGATTCCCAGGTATCTAGGATTGAAATTATGTTTTAAGGGAGAAGAACCGAAAGTTACACTCAATTTTCAAATTTCTGGTGATTATTCAAATGATAACACGAAACCTGAGTTTTCTTTTCATTCGGGCACAAACGCCACTTCAAAAAATAATTTTTCATTATACCCAAATCTGCGGAAAGGGTACTTTCTATTGTTTGAAAATTAGAATGATGAAAAGCCAGAGCATAAATAAATTTCTCCGAAGAAGTAGTTGGAATGTCACACAAATGTAAATTGAATAGAAGTAGTGCTAAAACTGAAACTTGTGGAAGACCATTATTCAAAGTTTCGAAATTACTACTATTATTATCGACAAAAACACGGAACCTTGTGTCGGATAACATATTTTCCAATAGTCTAACCATTTTTCCACATTTTAAATGATTATAGAGTTTATAAATTAATCCATCTTTCCATACTGTATCATATGCAGCTGATAAATCCACAAATGACCCTATTTTTAAGTTTTTATTGAATCCTGATTCAATAAATGTGGTGAGGCTAAGAACCTGATCGCAACAATTCCTATTTTTCCTGAAACCGCCCAGACAGTTCTGTAAAATTATTTCAATAATTTACTAGTGACAGACCCATTTGCTGAATTTATTCATCATTGTTGATATGAAACAGATTTTATGAAATTGACTCTTGACATGAAATCCTTAATGATTCCAAAATCCTGCATACCTCAAGAAGAATACCTCTGACATGTTAGAGCACGATCATTATTTTTCTTCGCAAAATCCAACGCAATCATAAAAAAAGGATTATAATTCGAAAAACAAAAGTTGTGGACCCAACATTTGGAACACCTTGTGAGTTTTTCAAAATTCTTGAAAATGTACAATAATTCCGCAGTCTTAGACTTCAAAATTGTGAAAACTTAAGATATTCAGAATAGAAATAACAGACAAAATACCGTAAACTTTATCCCCCTTTTTTCCCGATATTTTGGAAAGTGTTTCGACGAATGCTAGGAATTTAATACCAATGTGTTCAGAATTGAATAATCTATTAAAAAAAGAACAGAAAAAAATGTGTTTTCATTTCCTGTGCAGAAGTGGAAGTATTCAGGCTTCAAGAATATTTTTAGCTCGTAGATAATGTTGAACGGTATCATAATCGCAATTTTCAGATTTCAAATAGGTCCAGTTCACCAGAAACGTATAAGCAGTCGAACTTGGTACACCCTGTATACAAGGTGACATAGAGAAGAGTACAGCCAGTTATCAAAAAAATATGGTATTTCCCTACTCTTCATTTATCAATTGAAATATTTTATGGGAGGTTTTTGTACTTTTCTCAGGTTTTTTAGGATTGTTATCTTCTAGTCTCTGAAGCAAAAATCTATCAGAAATATTTTTTAAGTAAAAGACTTGGTGGGAAAAACCTCAGAGAACTTGAAGTAGGAAAGAATGCCTTGTGCAAATCTATGAATGCCAAGTGTAAGGGAACGTGTTTATAAACTTTGAAGATGGTCCACTTTTCCTAAACCTTAGCCAAATCCGGCTTGCTCCACCAGAAATTTGGGGGTAATATTATGGAATTGAAAGATGTCTCACTCTCAGTTCTTAGGAACTGGGCAATGAAGTATTTTAATCAAAAACCTTTCATCCTTTATGATCTTTGGTTTCAATCATATATGAATTAAGTTCTAGATTCCATCTATGATTTTTGACAATTATATCAAACAATAAGATCAAGAATATCCTTGAATTCTTACGAATTTTAGAGCGAAAAAGGTCAAGATCTTCGAGAATTTTGTAAGAACTCCCATTCCTCTGTTTTCCGAATCTTTGATGTATGTGTCTTATCTTCTACTTTCCAATAAACCCATTTTTGGACAGATTCAGCCTACTCAGTTCTTGCAATTTCCTTGCATTTCTATGTACGTGAGGTCAACAATCCATATTTGATTCATTGTTTGCACCTCTCCAAATGGTCAATGGGGTCGATCAAACACTTATCTCGCACAATGAGTTTCAGATATACCTACAACGTTTTTTTGAAAAAAATTCAGATTGTAAATTTTAGATGACGGCGATTGAGTTCTTGATGCTAGATTACAAAATTCATGTTTTAAGGAATCAATGAAATCCATGAATTTCTCATAGTATTGAATTTATCCTTGAGGGCGTGAAACACATCAAAATTATGTTTCTCTATTTCATGATGACCGTTACTTTCCATAATTATACCAGAAATTCAAGGAACCCAACTTTCGAAAAGTTGAATGCTATCCAAAGAATATTTGACCATTTTGAATAATGAAAATATTGAAATAATTTACAGGCTGTTCCAGATAAGATGAAAAACATTTCAATGGGACATGGAAAACATCTATAGAGGATCACGAAAAACCCCATATCTGGTATCTAGAAGAGTTACAGATTCTAATTAAAAGGGTGTTTTTGAAAATTGAATGGAAATTTAAAAAATTTCATATCCTAAACGGAATCACCGATTTATATGAAATTAAGAATGGATGTTGTTTTCATGAGGTACAAGAAAACTGCTATCAAATATCATTTGATTTCCAGGACCGTATCACATAAATTTGGACAGTTCTAATAAGTTCGTGAAATCACCCTGTATAATGAATTTCATAATATCTCCGATACATTTTTTCTGAAGTTTGGTTCTTTGCATATGCTTCATGAATATTCATATTTTGAGAGTCAGTTCATCAACGGCTTCGATTTGAATCGAGTTTTCTGAAAATGCCAAGACGTAAATCAACAAACGCTGAGGCTATTAGGGCTATCGGAATGCAACAGGGTGGCCTAACTCAGGTTGTTGTAGCGGAAAGGCTACAAGTCAGCCAAAGTGTGATATCTCGACTTTGGAATAGGTTCAGGGAGACAGGTTCCCTTTTGGAAAGAACAAGGCTTGGTGGGCAACGAAAAACAACACCTGCCCAGGATCGTTTCATCACTGCTTCGGAGAGTAGAAAGCCTACATCTACGTGTAGAATGCTACGAAATAGTTGTGGAAGGGGGAATTCCTCGCACTTAAGGGAAAGTTCTCACAAAAAATTGTAAATATACACAAAAACTTTCTTAATCTAACTCCTGAATCTCTAGCCTATTTAGAAACTTATGACCACAAGAAAAAGATCCAACCACGTATAACAATTGAGAAAACACCAATAATTCTGAAAACTGACTTTGCGCGGTATTTCCCCAAGTACTGAGTTATACCGCGCATGCGATGGGGTAATTATACGCATAGATTGAAGATCTGAGAAATTGAAAAAAAAAATTATCATTCAGGTGAAACCAAGTACATCATAATAAAACAACTTTCCATGAATAGGTACAAAAAAATGATTGACCTTTAGTCTATCACGTAGAGTGGATTCTGGAATGTTGAGAAAACGAGAAACTTCTCGTATTTTTCGCCCAGATTGTATGGCAGTGATAGCTGCTTTGAGTTAATTTTCGGTCCTTTTTGACTTTTCCAATTTCCGGACGTAGGAGCGGGGCATTTTGAATTCTAAAAATACAAATACTAAATATCGGTTTATCGGTAAACAAATCCACCCGGGGAAATAGGTATCACGATGGGCAGAATTACCCCGCTGCAGCTGCGCGTCATCCCCCGACTTGAGTCAGCAACCTAATTAATCACTGACAGTAAATGGCCAAATAAAATTAATTGTTCTTTCGCAGTGAATAATTCACACATATGGAGGAAAATATTCGTGCAATAATTTGAAAACTCAATAATGAAAGCACTTGCCGATATTTCAAGTTCTGTGTAAAATTACATCAGAGTGACGTTAAACAAAGAATCGGTTGCCTTGTCTGAACTGACACTACGATTGTCTTTAAATTGCGAGCGGATGTTGTGCGAGCAAGTACGAGATGGCACGCTGTATTCAAAATTTGAAAAAAATTTAACTGGCGCAGAATTCCCTCGTGAGCGGGATTCCCCCGTCTTCCCCTACTCTTCAAAATGCAGATGGGGTCCAAGTTTTCATCGAAAATCGAAACCATCAGACGACGTTTGAGAGAGTTGAATCTAGGTTCTAGACGTCCATTAAGAGGAGATCCATTAACACGTGACCATAAGCGTCAAAGACTGGAATTTGCAAGGCAACATATCAATTGAATGAATCCAGATATGTACGATTTTCAGATTCTCGAAGAATAAGGTTATGGACAATCCCACGCATACCCCGTCGCTATGTCCAAGAAGTCCATCCATTCCGAGGGGTAGTGTTATGGTATGGGCCGGGATATGTTTCAACGGGCGCACAGATCTACACATTTGTCCAGGGAATTCGACTGCCTTAGAGTCGGTTTCACAAAACTTTGTGATTTTGTGATTGTGCGATTAAAAAACCTTACGTGAATTCGAACCAATTGAGTAACTCGTTTTGAAATTTCAACTAATCGCGGTGGCTCCAATTAATTTGACGGTGCAATCAGAGTTTTGTGAAACCGACCCATACACTATAGGGAGCATGTCATTGACAATGTTTTGGCAAATTTTCACGCTGCTATTTGTGAAACCTTTCAATTTCTAGACGATAATGCAGCCATAGTTGGGAATGCGCGCAAGGAACTTGGTATTCCACATTTACCAATACCTCCGCACTCACCAGATTTGAATTACATAGAACATGCATGGGATATGCTTCAAAGAAGATAAGATAATCCTCAACCTACCCCAGAATCCTTGAATGATTTGAGAGTTCTTCTGTCCCGTTTATGGAACCAAATTCTTCAAAAAATGTTCAACAATCCCGTGTGTATTATGCAACGAAGATGTCAAACTGTTATTGATGCAATTCGGAACTGCATTGATAGTATGCCACGTCGTATGGAAGAAGTGATGAGAAAGCGAGGTGGAAATACACGCTATTAATTTTCAGATGTTTGTTTATGTTTGATAGTCGATAAGGTATTGTGATTTTTTAAATATGTATTTTTTTTCAAAACAGATACTGACGTAAATCAAAAAACATTTCATTAGAGAAAGGGTCACACCTGAAATTAAAACTTAATGATATTAAACTTTCCGCCTCAAATTCACCACAGGGTTTTTAGGAATGGGGGGTATAAAACAAGGTTTTGTTTCTCCCTGAAAAACGGATAAACTACAGGTATTTTTGCGAAGTAAATTTCAGGTTAATATTACAAGACCCAATACTATACCTGGTGAAAATTTCAATAAAATCGGAGAACCACGGAAAAAGATACAGGGTGTTGAATTTGACAAAAATTTTGCCTGTCCGGAATTTATTGACGGGGAGTGTATATTTTTTTGGAATTTACATCAATATCCCTAACTAATGTGGAGCAGTTAAATTATCATCATCCTGAACAACGAGATAACTTTTATAATTTCACGTAGCAGCCTCCCAGGCTGCCTTCAAACAACCTTCAGCGGTTCCCGCCAATATCTCCCATTTCACATCTGATTTACGGTTTTATAATGGCCCGGCCTATCCGATTAACCCGCCGATCCGTGAATCAGATCAGGCCCACACATCCCCGACCTGGCATCTCCCGTACAAAACCTCACCGGTGGCAGCATGCTGCGTGACGGACTGAGCCGCATCAAGGCAAACCCGATTCAACGTACTACTTACTATTTTATTTCAGTTCAGTCTCTCGAGCGGGCGATGTTGGTGTGCTTTGTGGAGTGGACCAGACAAACTTGACTTTTCGCCCATTTGCATCGCGGTCCGTCGTGTAAACGCTGCATTGTGACCGGCCGGCTGTGATGATTGCGAATGAGTAACGAGTAACGACTGGTCCACATTCTCACTTCGCACCGGATCTACGGTGGAGCGTCTTCGCTGCGAGCATACCGAAGAATAGCTTCGAGACATAGTCCGTGTCTTCGCATGAGGTAAGCAACAGAACTTGAAATTTTCGCTTTTTGGGACTCTGAGGGCCGAATTTGATTGTTGATGGTGGAAATTGAACTTCCATGACCCTTCTCTTGGTGCGGCCACGTTTTTTTTTTCCGCCGAATCGTTTCAGGAACGAAATACGGCATCGTAAAGTTGTCCGTTTACTTTCATTTCTGCACGAATTGGAAATAAGCCAGAAATGTTATTTTATGGTGGGACTATGACTATCATTCAGTTACACCTCGTTAAATCTTCATTCATCATTATAAGCTATTGTTATCATTAAGATCTTCCAATTGTTACTTTTTGACAATTGCTTTGTTGAATATTTCCGATAATTAGTAGTGAGTATTGCATTTATTCTCCATATTTCAGTAGAATTTTCAAATCTACTACCTCTACTAAATTATGTTTGTCTCAAACACAAGAACTGTGATGAGTATGTACCTGGACATACAGGGTGATTCGCAATGAAGTCCTGTATTTTCGAGACTTATAACTCTCGATAGAGTGCTTAAAACTTTTGCATAAAATTTCTCATAACTTACAACCTTAATATCTTATTACAGATGGATTAGAAAATTTAAATTTTCAACACAAAAGTGGTTTTTCTATATGTCCAACAAGCAACAAAAGGCTATCGTTTGTAGATGACAGCTCTTTCGGATTCTCAACCATTTCCAAGTGTAATTCAGAAACCGTCAAGTGTATTTCAGATTAGTCACTTCAATTTCAGAAAGCGTCAATTGAATTTCAGAAAACATCAAATGTATTTCGGTTCACTCAATTGAAGTTCATTTGATAATTTCTGAAATTCAATTGACAAATCTGAATAACATTTGATGTTTTCTGAAATACAATTGACTAATCTGAAATACAAGTGATGTTTTCTAAATGTCAATTGACGATTTCTGAATTACAATTGGAAATGTAACCTATTTCTCTTTAAGAGTCTGGAAGGTTCTACTTATAATTTTCTGTTACATTACATTCATCATTCACCTATATGAAATAAATGAAGAATTTCATAGAAAGAACATCGAAGAATGATTTTGTGACATCCGAAAGTAATTATAACGACTTATGATTAGTCACTTGTCAATTTCTGGGATAATTTATCTATAATGAACGCAGAGTATTGTTATATTCATTCAGGACCAAAAAGCATGTTAGAACAGTATCATTATTAATGATAGGTAGGGTGGGGTGGGTAACGTGTGTTAAGAACTCAAGAATTTTAAAAAAATCTGGTGCTAATTGTGCTAGGTTTGTGGTGTTTTTGAACGTTAATTTTTTTTTCTAAATTCCAAGTGGTTCTCGAAAAATTTCAAAAACCGAAAAGACGCACTGAGAGAAATAAATTTGTTTTTATCAATAAAGTATTTATTTCGAGATTATTCATTAACAGACAAATCCACTTATTAATCTTTAATTTATTTATTAACTAACAGACCTTGCCTCTGAAAGAATTCATTCATATATAACGAAATATTTATTTACACGGTATTTGTTAATATTTAATATATTTGGGTATGATGTATTTCATTTAAACTGCAGTTCTCTTCAAATATAAGATATATTAATTGAAAACATATATTCATTTGGTAATAAACGAACGTTTGGTTTCTATTACTAAATGATTCTAAACTTCCACCACTCCACGATATGTTTACTCAAAATACAGGATTTATTAACAATGAACAAACCGCATTTGACATGTTTCAGTCATCTTGGCATTCTTGGCTAGTTAACATTGTTCGGTGGTCGGTAGATTCAACTACCCGACTCCTGCCGATAAATCGCAAATGACGCAATCGGATGAAAGGTAAAAATCGAATCATCGATGACCACCGATAGCGAATGAGTTCCCCTTCCAACCCTAACTCCCCAAAGAATTCTTCACGAGCGTCATAGTTCATGAAGAATTAAAACTAACAAACTAACATCAAAATCTGGGAGAGTCGCCAATGGCACAGTTGGTTAGCACATTGGACTAGTAAATCGAGGGTCGCAGGTTCAAATCCTGCACGGACTGGTCATTATTCCAGAATTCAACTCCGTCTGCAAAGCCATTAATTTTCAATTTTGCTATCAGACGTTAACATTTATTCATAATTCATGCAGTTTGTTAATTATTACTAAATATATTTATTTCAGTGTAATGCGTCTTTATTCGGTATCATTGAATGTTATTATTCATAAATAAATGTGATATAATATTGAGTGAAGGTGATTTGCGAAAACTTAAATAAATTCTTTATTTCCATGAAAGAAATATTTATTTGTCCATTTGGCCAATAAATGATTTATTAACTTTAACGCATGATCGATAACATCAAGTGAATACTTCTCTCAGTGCGGGATAAACCAGCACTTTTCGAAAAATTGGATTCCAATGACTGAAAAAACATGTGCTACACACCTACTGAGTTGTGCCTCTCGAATTTTTCCTTAAGTCTGTCTGGATGCCAAGAAAATTGAAATTGGAAAAAAAACGTTCGCCCAGCACTTTCGTTTTTTCTCCTATTTTTCCTAAGAAAATCGATTTTAATGATTGTATCGGTCAGATTCCTCAGCAAAAATGAACAGGTTTTCCCACAAATGGAGAAAATATGAAAAATCAGTAGATTGTAGGAAAATAAGCATAGCTGGCAACAGTGTGTGAAGTTGGCTCAGCACTTCTGGGATTTCTGGATTTCAGGGTATTCCAAATTGCTTGATTTCGACTGTTTTAGGTACTAGATAGGTAAAAACTTCGTAAGGTGTCCGGCTCTATTTTTGTGAAAACACCATTAGTGGAAACCGTTTCATGATATCTTCATTTTTTTTTTAATTTCGATTTCGAAAATGTGCCACAATTTTTTCATTTACGAAAATATCTAAAAACGATTAAAACTTTCTTGAAGCGCTTTTTTCCCGGGAATGAGAAACTATATTCAATTTTTTTTCTCGTGAAAAAAACCACTTTTTTATATTAAATACGAACGCATTTTTTTCATTTCATTTCATAAAAAAAAATTTTATTATTATTATTCCCAGTGAAAAAGTGCTTGTTGAAAGTTTTCATTTTTTTCAGATATTTTCGCAAATGAAAAAGTTATGACACATTTTCTGATTCGAAAAAATTTAAAAATGTTGTGATATCTTCCAAACAAATGAAGATATCGTGAGACGGTTTTCTCTTTTGGTGTTTTCACGGAAATTGAGCCCAGGACTCCTTTCAACGTTTTACCTTTCTAGTCTAGAAGTACCAGAAACAGCCAAAATCAAGCAATTTGGGATACCCTGTACATGAATACATATTGTCTCTAGAATGCTCGATTTATACATTGAACATTCGCATTTTGTGATATTCTGAAATTTATTTGCAATGAAGTTGTCAAACTCAATTGTGTTGTCATACTGGAATTTCCGGCAATCATCCTAAATTTCTGCAATCATGGTGTTCTCCTAGCTTCGACTGGATTTCTTGTTGGAAAAATAAAATTTCCAAATTTAATTCTAGTGAAAGGTTGAAGTGTAATCCCGGACCTTATCTTTTTATTCGTGGGGTAGTTTATTTCAGGCGTGTCCTAGAGTTTGTTTCGTTTATTACTGGATTCATCAGTGTTCCTAAGCAGAATTGCGACAACCCCTATTCTCATCTCTCTGTCTGTGTTGGATGCCACCGCTATTTTTCTCGGTTACTCCTCTATATAGCGCATTTTGCAGGGAATATGAGCTCTTTGAAATGCTCGCCGCGAATTAACTCCTGTTTCTTTTTTCATCTTGAATTGAGTACCTACTTGGGGGTAGTTGAATTTTGACCCCTTTATGACAGAAATTCCCATTCATACTTTATGAGACGTCGGCTATCTTGCTGCAAAATCTGGTAGTTCGTTCTTATGAATCACCTCTCTATATTGTCACATAACTCAGTATTCTTTATTCCCTCTCTCGTCTTCTATGATTATATAGAATTTAGAACCCACACGACTGTGATAATCGAAAATTAACTGTCAACATCACCTTCACCTTGATCGATTCAAAGTACTTTGTGATTATTTCAATGCTTCCGCAACAACTAATCCAATGCAAAAATCAACACAGATTCTCTGATAATTTCAACAGTTCTAAAAATTGCGAAACACTTTTAAGATTATCTAACAACTTTAATAGACCTCTGCGAACAATTAAGATGACAGATGACTTTTAATTTCATCATGCGTATAGAGCGCTGTGGTGCCAACTTAGCAAATGACAGATTGCCGGTATTTCTTTTCTCATGATGAATGTGCTATTTTCAGAAAAAAAAAATCATGCTTCGATATTCTCGCTAATTTTTGAGAGGAGGAAGGATTTTTTTCTATGGATGGAGATGTTTTGTGATTTACAATCGAGCTTTGAATTGCATTCGTTAGAAAAGGGGATTGCCTCGGGGATTGCATTCATTTTTCATATATGGTGGATTTTACAAAAGTTTAATGGCCCGATGAAAAACATACGTAAATTCGAACCAACCGAATTACTTGACTTCATATTTCAACTTACCTCGGTATAATCAACTTGACAGTTCTTTCAAAGTGAAATTCGAGGTAAAGTTGCTAATACTCCATGACTGATGTAAATGTTCCATTGTGTGTTGGAGTATCACATATTTCAAATTGTTTTCAAAATAAAGTAAACTTTAAGTGCACAACTATCTCCTCGTATTCATTAAAGTGGGAATTTGCAACGTTTCTTTCTTTCGTGATGCAATAATTGTTCGCATCAACATTAGAATCGGTATATTTCAGATTGTCTAGGTGAACCATCATAGTAATTGCATTCGAAATATAGGTACTCATTTCCTCATTGGGAAAACTGAAAGCAGCACTTTTGCTGTTGTCGTTTTCATTTTCATTGTCAAGATCGGATTCCTGTTGTCAAATGATGAAGAGAAAAAAGACCCTATAAACCTAACACTCAAAGAGTAGTGTTGCTTAATTAATCTACAAAAAGGAGACTGCTTCTCATTCATTTCAGTCTTGCCCATGTCCTTTGCCTATTTTTTTCACACTGCTGTTCCTATTCGAGAGAAATATGAAGTCTTCCTGTCTGAAGAAAAAATATACTCCTCCTATCAAATTATCATCCATAAATCATATAGAACAAGATTGGTTCACGATGACCTACTTCAAGTAGTAGCAGGTTTTCAGAAAGCTGTTTATCTCTTACATTGGCCGAAAAATTTGCAATATGATTCCAGTTGAACTGAGGCGACCCGAAAGAAGAATAAAGTTTGGAACTGATGTGAGAGAGTATTTATTCTCCGTACAAGAATTATTGACATCTCGGCAGGTGCATGAAGGTACCGAATTAACTTTCTAGTTTTAAATACCTGTATACTTGAATATACCTCAGAAAATTATTCATTATTTTTTTAAAAGCAAATCAATTTGAGAGGAGTTTTGAAATTGTGGAGTCCCAGAACCTTTATTTCCGACGAAAATTGTTTTATATGATTTTGCCGCAATTGTGCCAACCTGACGGTCAGATTTTTGGAACAAATCTACAGGTTCTTTCTCATATGAAGAAATATGAAAAATCAGTAGATTGTAGGAAAATCAGCCTATCTGGCAATAGTGTGTGTGAAGTTGGCCAGGCAAATTTTTCTTTTACTCCAAGCGGTTCTCAAGATATTCAACAAAATGTGTTGTACAAAGCACATTTTATGAAATATCTTGAGAAATCGTATGGAATAGAAAAAATTTCAAATACATGAACTAGCACCATTCAGCACAACAATAATTATTCCGAAAATCCAGAAGTCCAGAAGTACTGGGCCAACGACACACTGTTGCCAGGTATGCTAATTTTCCTACAATTTACCGATTTTTCTTATTTTCTTCATATGAGGGGAAACCAGTCGATTTTTTTTAAAAAACTGACACAATTGCATAATAATTATGCAGGGTGATCCACGGTCGATGGTACGTTAGAACTTTACGGAGAAAGGAAAGCAAGAATTCATTGAAAATTTGGTTTCTTGCACAAGAACAGATGCTCTATCGATCTAAAATATTTTCAGTGCTGCGGTGTTGCCGCTTATGTCAAAAAGTAGTATCTATACTTTTTTATTTCGAATGGCACACCCTGTATATTATTGCATTTTTCTATTCATCGTTGTAACACGATTATTACTTTCTCATACTTATCTTCAGCAGTTCCTGAGTAATTAAATGATTTCTTCTTTTTTGTGCAAAACATAGTTTTTGTTAAACATCCATAATTTCAATACGAGTTTCAATACTATTAATCTTAGAAGCTGAATGCTAATAATATATGCATCATGCAGGTGTTACGAAATACGATTCTCTTCATACAGGGTCATGAAAAATTTCATGGTTTATCGAGACTTACAAAAACGGTTGACAGTGCATTTCTTCAAATCGGATGTCCTGTATATTTTAAGAAATACTGAAATAAAATTGAATTTCCTTCCAAATGATATATCACATGCTATACCTAGATTGTAAGATTTTGCGTTGAACTGAAATTTTATATTTGCGCACGTGAGAACCCGTTCATCGGGAAACATTTCATTGAACCTTCTGCATGTTCTTGCTGTTATTTCGTCACATTGCCCATGGTGAATGAACAAATTCATCAAAATTTGGATAGGTACTTCTTTCCATTTCACTCATTATTTTTCTTATACTATGAAGAATGAGCGAATGTATTATTATCAACAAACTAATTGTCAAATCAGCATAATGTCAATTTTCATCGTGTTAACGTATTTCATTGTTACCTACGATGAAAACCTGTTCAGACAATTTGGGATGTACCTGCATCAGGGATTAAAATTTTTTTGGCTAGAACCACCGAATCGTTCGAAGAATAACATTATTAAAATTCATTCATTATTTGGTAGTTTTTAGCTCGTAATCATCATCAGCCAATCTTAGAAATCCACTGAAGTTAGTTTGTATGAACCGCTCATTTTAAGCTTGTTTTGGTTAGCAGTCTCAGGAAGTTCGTAACTATTATAAAACGTGCGCAACTATAAAATTTCAGTTCAATACAGAATCTTACAATCTAGGTATAGGAATGTGATATATCATTTGAAAAGAAATTCAATTTTCTTTCAGTATTTCTTAAAATATACAGGGCATCCCATTTGAAAAAATGTACTTTCAACCGTTTTTGTATGTCCTGATAAACCATCAAATTTCTAGTGACCTTTTATGAAAGGAAGCGTATTTCATAAAACCTACATGATGCATAGAATCTTAACATTCTACATACGAAATTTCAGCTTCCTAAGATTGATAGTAATGAAGTTATGGATGTTTAACCAAAGCTATGTTTTGCACAAAAAAAGAGGAAACCATTTAATAACTCAGGAACCGCTTAAGATAAGTATGAGAAAGTTATACCAAAATAATCTTGTTACTACGATGAATAGAAAAGTGCAATAATATACAAAGTGTGCTACTTGAAATAACAAAGTAGTTACCACTTTTTGACATAAGCGGCAACACCGCAGCATTGAAAATATTTCAGATCGATAGAGCATCTGTTCTTGTCCAAGAAACTAAATTTTCAATGAATTCTTGCTTTCCGTTCGTCGTAAACGTCTAACTTACCGTCGTCGGAAAAAAAGAAAAGTTATGGTCTTCCTTTTTTCATTTTCCGGAAAATTTGGAGATTTTTTTTTTAAAAAGAACAAGAGCAGGTTTTTGAAATATCTCGAGAACTACGTGGAATTAGGAAAAAATTAAAGGGCACGAAGCAGCACAAACTAGAACAACCAATTTTTTTCCAAAATCCAAGGTGTAGGGCCAACTTCACACACATGCTGTAAGATGTTGCTTCTCACTTTGTCAACAGAGGTTCTTGAATCATATTTCAACATTCGACATCCACTCGAAGTGGATTTGCCGCAAGAAATTCCTCTGCCAACTATTCACACCATACTGGACAGCAACACCTTTGTCACCTATTCAACCCTAATCTTTTTATGATGTGAGAAGAGACCTCCACCCCATATTTTAAATCCTTGTTAGTCAGGTACGCACAAGGTGGTTAACAGCGTCCCTTGAAAATCTGGTCGACTGGTTGACTTTGCAGAAAGTTATTTATAGTTTTATAACCTCTCATCAACAGCTGTAACTGCGAGTTCAGGTTAACTGCAGGAAAGTTGTAGGTAATTATTTTATTACTGTCCACTGCCAGATGTGAATAGCCGGGTTGTCCCTTGAGTCAACAAGTTGTGATGAATAAAAATTTATAGAGATGAAGTTGTAAAATCATTGACGAGGCATGAGGAGCTTTGCGCGCTCTTTCAAATTGTTCGAAATGCTGTCTTTCCGAATGACAAACTTCATTTCTTTATAACAGGCATAAATAGTAGAGTGATCGAATTATAATATAAAATATATCAATCAAAACGTGGAGGGACAAGTATTCAACTCTACTTTTAGTAAATAAGTGCTTTTCAGGTCAAAACTTTCCCGAAGGTTATAATTGAGGGGTCATTCGATTCGGAATGTCATATTGATATTTTTTGAGAAAATTGAAGGGCAGTTCTTAAAAATTGGAAAAGTTCCGAATCATCCTTCAAATTTGAAAAATCTCAAATAGGTTGTACCAAGTTCGACAGCCTATTTTCTGGAGACCTGGACCTATTTGTAATATGAAAATTGGTATTATGATATTGTTCGACATTTTCTACCGAGCTAAAATATTCTTGAAGCCTGACCACGAAATTTTCCAAAAAATTTTTTTCCCATTTTTTCGTTTGAAATTTTCAATAGATTTCTTTTAAAATCGTCGCATTTCTCGAAATACTCTTCAAAACATGAAGAAAAAAGGGAGATAGGAGTATTCGGTGTTATTTTTGTTATTCCTATTCTAAATATCTTATGTATAGACCGTTTTCACATTTTTGAAGACGAAGACTGAGGTAATATTGTAAATTTCTAGAATTTTGAAAAACTCGTCAGAGGGTGTTCCCTGTGTGTGTTGGGTCAAAAATTGGGATCAAGATTGGCTCATGATTTTCTTTTTTCGAACAAGAACCCTATTCTTTATGAAAAATCTGTTTCATATCAACAATGACCTATGGTCATAGAAGATAAATTATTACAATAATTCACAGACCTTTTTCCTGAATTCATTTATCATTGTTGATATGAATCAGATTTCATGAATTTTACTCAAGGTACGACATAAAATCAAAAAATCCCAAATAACTCAAGAATTATTCATTTTAGATGCATTGACATGTTGGAACACTATCATTATTTTACTTCGCAGAATTCAACGCAAACAAAAATAGAGTTCTAATTCGAAAAACGAAAGTTATGAGCCACATTCGATCCAAATTTTCGACCCAACATTTTAACACCCAGTGACGAGTTTTTCAAAACACTAGAATTTTACAATATTTCCACAGTCTTCGACTCCAAAATTTGAAAACGGTTCCTGCATAAGATATTTATAATAGGAATAACAAATATAATGCCGAACACTCTTATGTCCCTTTTTTCTTCAGTTTTTTCTTCATATTTTGAAAAGTATTAGGACGAATGCAACGATTTCAATAGGAATGTATTCACAATTGAATACTCTATCAAAATTTGAAACGAAAGAACAAACAAAGATTTTTTTTTTATTCATTTTCAAACCCTGTGTAAGTGAAAGTGGTCAAGCTTCAAGAATATTTCAGCTCGGTATAGATAATATCGAACAATATTGTAATCCCAATTTTCAGATTTCAAATAGGTCCAGGTCTCCAGAAACGTCTTATAGGCCGTCGAACTTGGTAAACCCCACATACATTAAACCAAACCCTCTTTTTTTTCACTTAATTGTTTATAACTTTTAATTTTTCGAGCGTCCAATTTTCTCATTAAAATATCTAAATGTAATTCGGAATGACACCTGAATCACCATTCTCGGATACTTAGAAAAAGTTTTGACCACTTATTGACTTGATTTTTTGTGATATTTTCTATGGGTATTGAATGTATATTTTACTGAATCTCTTTTATCTTGTATAGCTTTTCATTTGGCTACGTTGCACAATTCACTGACCAAATATTTACCTACATCTACATCTACCGTATCCTTCGTAAGTCGAACCTATAGAAAATATAGTTATCTGGTTGAAGTGTTGCTTCGTCTTTTAGACTTCTTGCGGAAACCATTTCAATAATCATCCGTATCCATATCCAATAATCATCTGAATGTGAGGTGTGATTAACAATATAGGTATAGGTACGTTGAGTAAGCGCAGGATCTTAATCGGGTAACTAAACGACGAAATTTGTGTGTTTAGTGTAATCGACGATCAGCTGTATGCTCGACGAAAAGTTTTTTTAAGGACGGTGCAAGAGATATCGCAAAATCAACAACGTTTAAATTTTTAATCAACGTTTAGGTAAACGGTGTAACTGGCCATAAGTATTTACGAGCCTTATAGCGTTTTCAGCCTTATTTCATAATTTGAATTGTTCGTTCGTATGAACAGGATGAATTTCACAAAAAAAGGTTATGATATAACGACTTGATAGGACTCAATCTTATACGCATCTAAGTCCAGCCCTGGGTGAGAGCCATTGCCTGTTTTGCCGTTATGTTATCGCTAATGGTCAATTTCTCTTTCTTTGTTAGAATACAGAAAAAAGGTCGTTTCGACCTCCTCTCAACAATGGAATGCAAACTGTTTTTTCATCCCTCTTTCATAAGCACAATGTTTTGCCAGTACGTTTTTAATCTTCTCGGAACATCTATCAGAGATTACCCACCCACATTTGGTTTGTTCTTCAAACTACTTTTGAACCATGACCGAGAAACCTCATAGTGAAAATCTAAAATGAGAAAAGACTTTGACTTATGAACTGATCTGCATGAAAATAAGCATAATATTTCTGTGAAGATGGATTATTTCATCTCGAAACATTCATATTTCGTGCATCTTGTTTGTTGAACTAGGAATCCAATATAGATATATTGAGTAAAAATATTTGGATTGTGAGAACGAGATTGAAAAGTCAGTTTATTCCGCGAAAACAGAACGGATTTTCAATATGAACCAACTAAAAACGCAGTTATTTCAGTATCGTCAGTAAGGATCTGAAGCAGGGTTTCTCAAACAGAAGTCCGCAATAGCTAGAATATTTTACAGTAATACTTTTTTTTGTTACTTCTTGATGAGAATAAATTAAGGAACTCAAAGAAGCAGTTTTCTAATCTAACATCCCAAATGAATTTTTCATTGAAGAAGACAGTTGGCAAAGCGCATAGCTAATATTCTCCTCTATAAAGAAGAACTCTGCGCAAAATAAAATAAAAGTGGACTAATTTGTCAAATCAAGAAAAATGTTCGAAGATTACAAGACAATTAAGTAAACTAAACATAAAATCTGACACAGATCAATTGAGTGTGATTTATAGTAACATTCTAGACAAATTGTGTGGTTTTTTTGTTCTTTTCATACAAGATATTCCCCGAAAACTTGTACAAAAAACGCTAGCTCAAATATCTCTTGGTGCTGACTGAATTACCTATTTAAAATTATATGGTTTCGATTAGACATGACACTGTGAATTTATGTTTCTGTCAAATGTTACAGATATTTATTCAGATTTCTCGAATTGATTTAGCTTACTTTCAACCTCGTGTTCCCTTTTAATAATGATGAAAACAAAATGGTTTCCTGATACTAAAAAGGTCGTGAACTATAACCATCGGTCTAAAGCTTTAAAAATTCGGGGAATACCACAAAGTCACAAAAAAAACTAAGTGCTTTCGACCTTGAGATTAATTTATCCGACATGGATCTCACATTCTGAAGAAATAAAACAAAACAACTTTTGGATCCCCCTTGTGATAGGAAGACATTAACAAATGAATCACTGTGGATTTTCAAGGGAGGGGTGCGGGTTGACTCATTGTAATTTGGGTATTCGCAACATCACCCCAATATTAGGGTGTATGGAAATAGAAGGCATAATATTGGATACAAAGCTATTTTAAGTTTGACTTTTGTCAAGCATTCTTTCTCAAGCAAACATTGACGAATTCCTAAAAGATTCTCAGATAGAATTTCTCCCTCAAAGGTGACACTCCTATTTCTTGGAAACGTAGTATGGCAGCTGAAGGTTAAGTGAAGAATTCTTTGAATGGTCAAGTAAAAATAGCGAATTTGTTGTCTCCTGCAAGAAATCTCGGAACTTCGGTAGCATTATCGAATAAACTTTAAGCAACCAGGTCTTGTTTTAACTGTAAAATGTCACATCAATTCGAACGGTACTATGAATATTTATATTTGAAAATAGTCTCTTTTGTTCTTTCTATTATATTATATGAGTTAATCTTGATTCATTTTGAAATTCTTGAGTCGATAGAATTATTAAAATACTAACAGCCATTTGTTGGTTAACGGACTGTATCTTCGTCAATATTGGTGGGAAAGCTAAGGTTATAAGATAATTTCAGACCCTAATGTATCCCAAAAGCCCTCACAAATCGGTAGACCGATCGATTCAGCGGTTTTCCTGGACCGATTGATTGAAATTCTGAAAAAATTAAGGGGACAAAATTTTCGTTCCTTAAACTTGACCTTTTCTTTTCAAAAATCAAATATAAATTTTTTTTTACTTTTTACTCAATTCTGAATGTTTTGGAAATTATAAAAAAATTGAAGAAAATTTTTTCGAAAATCTCGAATTTGTATTTGCAAATGCTTTTTTTTTACGACTGAAAAAAACTGTTGAATCATGTTATGAAAATATCGAGAAAAAAATAGAAATTTTCACCGAAAAAAAATTTCTTTTTTCACTGAAAGAAAAATTTTTTTCCGATATTTTTAGCACAAAATTCAACTGTTTCTTTTCAATCGTGAAAAAAGGCCTTCACAAATTTAAGAAATTTTTGAAAAATTTTTCTTACAAAAAAAATTTCTGACCTGAAAAAAAAAATTTTTTATTTTTTTTTTTTGATCTTGAAAAAATCAAAATCAAACAATAACTGAAAAAATTCAATTAATAATTTTCAAAAAGATCAGCTCGAGTGTAAGGAACAAAAACCTTGTTCCCTTAATTCTTCCAAAATTTTACTCGATTGGTCCAGGAAAACTGCTTTACCGATAGATCTACTGATTTAAGGGAGCCTTCGGGGTACATTAGGCTGAAAATTTTCTTGTAACCTCAAGCTTCCCTCTAATATTGACGAAGATACAGTCCGTTAACCAACAAATGGCAAAATGCCATTTTCTTGATTTTTTTTCACATTACAATTACAGGTGAAAAAAATTTTTTTATTCATTGAACATGAACAATTTTTGTAGTAAATTTTCTGCAGAAAAAGAAACCGGCTGTCTGTTTGCTAGGCCTTCAGTAGTTCGGGAGATATCATCTGTTGAGTGAAAAATGGTCCTTTTGCATTCAAAATTGGATATCTCGGAGACAAATGGTCATTTCCGAGGGTAGTGAAAAAACAAATTAAAGCTGAATGAAAAGGCTAGCCGGCATTTGCATCGGTTCAGCCCAAAAAAAAAAATTTTCCCTGCGCAAAAAAAATTTTTTTTATTTGAAAAAAATTTTTCTTCTTGCTCTAAACGAGGATTGCATGGCTAGGGGTACTCTGAAAAATTGTAAGCCCATAAATTCAGAAGCTAGAGTCTTCAAGCTTCAAAAGTTGATTCCTTTTCTTCTCATATGACAATTTTTCACTGAGATACAGCCTGTTGAAAAACCCCAAAAAATTTTGAAAATATTTCTGTTCCTTTAATTGTTGCGAGAAGTGTAGATAAAAAATTACCCGCTATAAACCCAGGTCAAGAAACCCATACATAAAACTGAAAAAAAAAATGTGACCTCATGGAAATGTTGACCTGGACAATCTATAACCAATTACCGATAAAGAAGAGAAGAAACCTGGAACAAAGTTCGGGAAAACGTCCAATAAATCCCTACGAGCAATTAGGCACAAACTCGTTCCATTTTTACGTTTCAGATAAAACCACTTCCCAACAAATCCAATATCTGCTTTTAGCGACTGCTTGGGTTATCACCAGCGCTGCATTCATAAGAGTACAGCCCTGACCCTCGACTGGAATTAATTGAAATGCTAATTGTGCCACACATCGCTTCTCATATATTTATCGGTTCTATCGGTTTTGTTCCAGCCAAGCCCGACGGCCTGAGATGCAGACGGCATTGAACTATATTAATGGGGCGGTTTTCACCAAAGGACGTGGAATCGCATTGTTGATTTCAACTTGACATGCAACAACGGCAAAAAATCCTAGACCGCCGTGAAGATGTATTAATTATTGACTTCGAGGAATCCTATCTGATAATGCAAACGACGACTCGATATTCGTGGAAATTGTGTAGGAGAGATCTTATAGGAGCGTTTTCCCAATTAGAGCAACCAGATCCCAAACCGGAGGTTACTGTATTACGATACAGTTTTTAGAGGACATACACGAAAATTATACTGAAATATTGGGAAAGATGCATTTGCAAAACTAAACATAATAAATCTCACAAATTTGAAATGGAAAGTCAATAACCTACTAGGTGTACGAATTTGTTTCTTCCCGAAATTCGAGGCTTTATTGTAAAAAACTGGTTATACATTTACGATTCAATTTACCGACTTCAATGAAATAAATTCCAAAACAAACAAAAATGAACTGAGAAGGAAAAAAATAATGGCTCTTTCATCATACAAAAAGCTAGTTAGGTACCTTTTTTGCAGCCTTGCGGTAGGTGAAAAGCTTAATAGCCTAGACTCCGGTATTATAGAAAAAACATTAGATAATTATCATTCTTAATAGAACAATCGAAATTGCACACCCAAACCAGACATAACGGACGCCTTGATTATATGAAACTAGCTGACCCGGCAGACTTCATACTGCCTCAATCGATAAATAAAAAAGCAACTTTAATATTATAATAAACTATTATGGTTTAATACCTTGAAAGTGGACATAAAATTGTCCTGTACAATTAGTCCAGTCAATGAGGGCGAAAATTAGGCATTACCTCCGAATTCTATCAAGATGCTTCGATTTTGATGAAATTTTGGATATAAGCTATACTTGTCCCCTTCTCCTACCCTATGCTGATTTATGCTTATTATTTTTAAGGGGTGAAAACAACTCCTTTATCCAAAATTAGAAGAAACTCGTTCTAACGCAAATCAAAATAACTTTTAGTTTTGTGAAGTTTAATGAAGGTCTTGTCTTTATATACTCCAAGACCGTAAAAACCACCCTCTTTCAGCATAAAATGTGTAAAAATGGGTCTCTATTAATATAATTAATTAATTTCAATCGATTTTATAACAGTATTTTGGATCAATGTTAGTTTTGGTTATTTTTATTTTTCAACCCCTAAAAGCAACCCCTATCTGTTCAAGATAACAGAATGAAAATATCATTTAAATATTTCATTTATGCATCACCTTATCCACGTGAAATTAATATTTTTTGTGTCAAAAAATTAATCTGATTCTGAGTGGCTGTCGCCACTGTCAATTATTTCTTCATCTTTGCCAAAGATTGGACATCTGTTTTGGCAGTTAACACCTACAGATTCCCCACATGTAGCGTTACAAAAAAGACTCAGTTTTCTGCAGGTGCATGACGAATTGCATCTTTTTTTGCAGTTACAAAAAATCATTCACAACAATTTTTGTGGTGCAGGTGTTTTTTGCATTTTTGTGGGCTGCAAATATCTATTGGTACTATTCCAACCGCAATCAACTGAATTGAGAGCTTCATTACCTAGCCAAATTTGAAGTTGGTGATTTTAGGCAAGCATATATTTCATCGGCAGCCGTAGATTTTGGAATTACCGGTAATAGTTGTCGGAAGTCACCAGACGAAAGAATCAATGCGCCCCCAAAACATCCGTTTAGGCAACTCAAAATACACAGTAATTGTTTACATATATAATAGTAGAATGGAGATTTGTTCAAAACATAAAATTTTCCGTAGTGTTCGGAAGAAAGATAGGTGTAATAATACATGGACTCAGATGCGTTAATATTATTAACCTTCGGTCAGGCGCAACCCTGATCCTTACGGTTTCGGGCGCAACTCATCTGTGAGATTTAGTCGGGAAATTCATGTTTTAATGGGAAACATTTTCTAGAAAATGGGGAAGTCGTTGAAAAATAATTTTATCATTTAAATACACATAATATATAAAGAAAATTCCAAAATTTAAGTTAAAATTGAAGGTAGAAATTAAAGAAAGATAAATTCTGCGGATTTCAATATAACAAGAATATTTGCATAAAAACAAAATGTAATTGTGATTATATATGAAAAAAAACAAGTGTCTATCACTCCTGACAACCACTGCTAGGTAAACTAGAACAATGGAACTTTTATATTGTATGATATCAGTCGGTTTAGCATTCCTTTCTCTAATGAAGATTTGATGCCCTTTATCTTCATATTTATATTCGTATATTTTACTACAATTTCTAGGATACTTCCCGAAAATATGCATTTGACACATACGGTGATTTTAATTTACTTGCATTTTCTTGAGTTTGAAGCCATTATACCCTGAAAAAGAAATACTTGAAGATTCAAGCGGGCTCATTTCAACTCACAGATTATATCAAGAATTGCAATAAATATGAAATATATCTTTACTTGCTCTTTTGTTCGGGTGTTGGGAGTTCGAGTGCACGACTTCTTCATCCAGAAATACTGAAAAAATCAAATTTGATGGTATTTACGTTATCGAGCGCAATCGATCCAAGAGATTATTGCACTCTTTTCGACTAACATCAAGGCTCTGAGGAGGTTCATATTGTACATATATGATCGCGATATAAAATCAAGAAGCTACAGAAAGTCCCACCCCTGAGCAACAAATACCGCCGTGAGAAACTAGAAAAAAGCATGCACTTAATCTGACAGATTAGGTGCGCCTGTCCGAGGGTTAAAAAATGTAGTTCACCGAATTAATATCAAATATAATAATTTCACTAAAACGCTATTAACCGTAGCCACACCTACTGACGTTATTCGCAAGAAGAAAAATTATTTCCTTTTTTTCCATTTCATCCAATTTTTCAGAGTTTTAATGCATTTCATGTTAACCCCGTCGTAGAAGAATCCAAAAACAATATTTCATAACAACTAATTCATCCAATTTTGAGTTATAAATGGTGTAACCAACAAAATGGCCGACTTAGTTTTATATATTAAGATACTAGCTCAAACCGCTCGCGTAATTTTTCAATTTAAAACGGTACTGATAGGTCCGCAACCCCACAGCCATAACCTCGTATCGAAGGAGAGAAAGGCACTTGACTGTGACAAAGCTTTCCCGCGTAGATTCAATAATTTTTGGCTCAAATTCGGATTCAGTCAATCTGCGGTAACTTTTGAAGTATCCATTAGAAAACTATACTGTAAGAAGCATTTTTCATCAGGAATAAATGCCGCAGATAACAATCACATTCATTTTTATATGAATTCATTTCATGCCAGTTGGGGGCCCTCTTCACATTGGAAATTATTTTGAATTGAACTGAAAATGTTAAAAATGGTTATCCTGGGTTGACCACAGCAGTTGGACATATGCCGTCGCGGACTTTTATATAGAACTTTTTGAGCACTACAAAATTGTATCTGACCATGTTTCTCAATCTTTTATAGTTTACCCAGCGTAAAAGCCTGAAAAACTGGGTTAATTACCGACTTTTTCATGAAAACTCGATTTTTCTCATTTCTTCGTGATATTGGAATGAATCCCACATGAAAACCTCCCAAAATAAATTCATTACATAATAGTGAAAGTTCGGTCATCTGGTTCCCAAGTCCATAGAGAACAAACAAACACACGGACATTCAAAATTATAATATAAGTATAACTAGTATAGATTCGAAAACAAACTCAATGAGTTTCCATGTTTCCCAGATCAAATTTTCAGTAATATACCCAAATACGACCTCAAATAGAATTTTCAAAACGTTTCTGAACCACGTTGTTTCCGCTTATTCGAATCGCTACGAACGCATTTCGCTTATGGAAAGGTCACAGTTGAGTAAAACGATTAAGGCAACAAAATAATGTGATGTAATTTCGAGCCTGCGGTGATGATATCGATTTATTTCTTCAGAATGCACGAACATCCCGACAAACGTGGTTGCCATTTATATCCTCAATGTCCGGTTGATGTTCGTAAGAATTATCTTGGAATTTTCCAGGAGGGTAATTTGGAACAACAAATTGGAATTGATGTAACTCTTGAGTTTTAGTTGCCATAGGGGGACCTCGGTTATTGCATGATAAAAAAGGTTGGTTGACCGTGTGTTTAATCTCTTATGCACCTTCATTAGTAGATCATTCTATAAGTGTGTACGATATTGTTTTTTTTTAGTATAAATAAGAATTTTAAGAATTCTCGTTGAGTTAAAAAGTTGTAGTTCAGGTAATACCCATTCTGCTCCCCTTGTATATATCTAGCACAAATTTTTTGTAGTCATTGAAATCCAATTTTTTGAAAAGTGCTGGTCTGGCTCATTTTTTCGGTTTTTGGAATATCTCGATAACCTCATGAAATAAGGAAAAGATTCAGCGGCACAAAGCAACACAAACCTAGCACAATTCAGTAAAACAAAAACTTTTTCGAAAATCCGAAAG
Organism: Hippodamia convergens; assembly: GCA_038502775.1. Taxonomy (NCBI): domain Eukaryota; kingdom Metazoa; phylum Arthropoda; class Insecta; order Coleoptera; family Coccinellidae; genus Hippodamia; species Hippodamia convergens. Next base: position 48,131,318 of record CM076610.1, read on the forward strand.
TGCCAATTTTACACATATGAATACCTAGTCCAGTCATTTAAGGGTTTTCACCTCGGCATTCGAGATAATTGTAAACTTGTGAAAGCCTTTATTTTGACATCTCAAAACTTTTCTCAAACACTAACGACTGTAGGGTGTCTGCGTCTATAAAATTCTAAATGTCAAAAGTCTAAAGAACGACTTTTTGCATGTTTTCCTCAAATATCTCGGTTCCTATCAGATAACCACCATTTTTATTTATTATAAATATTGTACAGGAAAAAATTCTCTACATTTCATGTTTCGAAAGTCTTTTTGTACTTCGAACTATTCTTGAGATAGAGGGCAGAGTTGATAATTATCTAATCTTCTTTGGAGCATATTCCATGCATGTTCTATGCAATTCAAATCAGGTGAGTGAGGAGGTATTGGTAAATGTGGAATACCAAGCTCCTCGCGCGCATTCTCAACTATGGCTGCACGGTGCGGTCTAGCGTTATCGTCTAGAAATTAAAAAGTTTCACCAATAGCGGAGTGAAAATTTGGCAAAACATTTTCAAAGACATGCTCCTTATAGTGTAAGGCGGTTATATATTATGGTACTTTTTGTTTCAACATTTAATGTATTATTTTAGCTCTCTTTTTCATAAGAATATATATATATATATATATATATATATATATATATAATATTATGGGATTGTCCATAATCTTATTCTTCGAGAATCTGAAAATCGTCCATATCTGGATTCATCAGTGAAAAGGCACAACGCCATCGATCGTTCCAATTGATATGTTGCCTTACCCATTCCAGTCTTTGACGCTTATTGTCACGTGTAAATGGATCTCTTAATGGACGTCTAGACCTAGATTCACCTCCCTCAAACGCCGTCTGATGATTTTGATGAAAACTTGGACCCCATTTGCATTTTGAAGAGTATTCCGTGGCAATCTACACGTAGTTCCTGAACAGGTGTTGTTTTCCATCGCCCACCAAGCCTTGGCCTTTCCAACACAGAACCTGTCTCCCTGAACCTATTCCAAAGTCGAGATATCACACTTTGGCTGTAGCCTTTCCGCTACAACAACCTGAGTTAGGCCACCCTGTAGCATTCCAATAGCCCTATTAGCCTCAGCGTTTGTTAATTTACGTCTTTTCATTTTCAGATAACTCGTTTCAAATCGAAGCCGGTGATAAACTGACTCCATTTCAAAATAAGAACATTTATGAAGCATATGCAAAGAACCAAAATTCAGAAAAAAGGCGACCAGATTGACGAAATGTCTCATTCTAATTTTTATTGGATCGATTCAAGTCGTTATTGAGTTTTATATGATTTTCCAGCGATTTTCTCGTATATTACATACTTTTCAAAACGATTGAATACGATATCCCTAACTCTTGTGGAGCAGTATATTTGAATCAGACTATCGACTGAGCTCTAATGATACACGACATAGTAAAACTCTGCGCGCTCACTGCCCCCTATCTCAAAAACAGCTCAAAGTACAAAAAAACTTCTGAAACGAAAGTTATAGATAATTCATTCCTCTACAATATTCATAATAGATGAAAATTGAGAAAATCTTATAGGAACCGAGATATTCGGTGAAAACTTAAAAAAAAATCCTTGACCTTTGACCCTTAGAATTTCATAGACGCGGACACCCTTCAGTCGGTAGGGTTTTAGACATGTTTTCAGATGTCGAAATAAAGGCTTTCACAATTTGACAGCCAATTAATTCCGAGATTTTGACTCTACTTTGATTAAAATGATTGGATTATAATATGGATTTTCAGAGTTCATCAGATTAGCATAGCCCATGCACATGGATTTCTAATATCTTGAAAAAGCCCATCATGTAAATGGCTCTTGAAGGTTCAAGCGTGAACTACAATAACTGTGCAGACGTACAAAATGCAAAATACAATGCTAGCTCCCAAAGACCCCATCACACGTTTCCCGAAGAGCCTTATTGAACTGGGAATCGCCCCCCATAAAAAAGATTTATCGACGTAGTAACGATACGTTTAACGAGCAATATGAAGACAAAAAGCTCGAACGCATTTCCATGAGTGACTTTAAGGAGACAGGTCGCATCGATATCGCTAATGAAATAGACTAAACAACTTAAATGGTGGAGCAAATGGAAATGCAATGGACCGATGGCTAATCGTAATGGAATTGAACGGCGGAGGCAGGAGCTGGAGGGACGGCATTGGATGGTTTGCGGCGGCAGAATTAAAATGGAGAGCTATACGCGACGGGGCACGTTTCGGAGAGGGATTAGGAATTACAATCCCCGAAAATCGGTTTTGTGCATTAGACATATAGAGCTGTAACGTGTACCGTCTGGGACTTGATTGCATCAAAGTTCGGGACGTTTTTAGGTTAGGAATCATTCCGAAGGCTGATAAGGTTGCCACGTTAATATGATATATAGTATCGTACTATATTTCAAAGAATTGTACTTTATATTATAGAAAATAAATATAGTACGAAAAATACTGAGTAGTTTCACGAATAAAACTTATATACAGATAAAGAAAATCCTCATGGAAACATTGGAATGTGAATGTCAAATTCGAATGAGCCCCGAGTCTAGTAGAAGAGTGGAAGAATCGAAATCTCATTGCGATTCGATAACACATAAGGTAATGTACTGTTGCAATGGCATGTCTCGACTGCCACGAATTGCAATGCACATTATTCGCCTCCAAACGTCAGATATTATGATAGCTAGACGGTTTGAAAATAAGTTATATTCGCGTAAATCAAAATGTTTACGGTTAAAGATAAAATTCAAATCATAAAATGGTACTTCGGTGGTCAATCTATTTCGGAGACAATAACTTCTTTCATTGTTGCCTTTTTCTTTCATAGAATTAATATTTTTTAAATTTCTTCTCGTAGAATGTATTTTCTGTTTTTCAATTTTCTCTTTTTCTAGAATTTATTATAATTTCAAACCAGTTTTGGCTAAAAAGAACCTGAATACTAATTTCCACAGGAAATTATTTGTGTCATTCATTGAAGCAAGTAAATTCCTCGAGTCAGAGTGGAATAAAATTATCGTGTTCATTTACAACAGATATGAAATCACCCATACTGCGTTTGGAGTGTAACCGATTCGATTCGGCACTTCGCGTACCATACGTTGTGCTCTCCCACCCAACCGAATCTGTCGGCCCAGCCATTTATTCAATATCACTTCCCTTTGAGGTTTTGATTCTGCCACTGTTCCACTAGAATATGGCCCTGTTCGAATTTACTATAGAAACTGTGATGTTTCCAATTTTGTTCTCCCGATCTGTATATTTCAAAACTCTGCGAAACAAGATAGAGTAAAAACCACAAGACAATTAGAGTGTTCAAAGAACATTTTCCTCCTATAATGAAGGCTCTAGACTCTTCATCTCGAGATGAAAACAGTGCCACACGGGAAAATGCTTTCCAGCTTCACACTGCTGCTTCAGAAGGTGCGGATATTCTTTGCCTTATCCTAATGGCAGAATACTCCGCTGTTACAGAGTCTGCAGTAAAATTTCTACAACCTGTTTCCCTAGATTCAATGAAGGCTTGAGAACACAAATGGCTATTCTAATGACGAAAAGCTCAGTCTAGAAAACTGATTGGATTCAATGTCTCGGACTGTAAAAATACAAATTCAAAGACACAACCTACCAGCCGCTCTACCGTGCACTACTTGCACTGGTAGAGCGATCATTAAGTAGACTTCGTAGGATCAAATCCTGTCTGAGGAATACGATGGTTGAGAGTTCATAGTAAAGCCATAAGTAAAAGTTTTGAAAACTTCAACAACAGATAATTTGCTAGGAATCCAAAAGGGTTCAGTTAGATTGAAATTTTTATTCGCTTATATTTTGATATGAATTATATCTATTGTACCTTCTGTAAGCAGATAAAGAATAAAATAAATTTTTTGTATGTCAGTATGGTAATGATTTCATTTCAGTACTAAAAATCGTGCTGTAATGGACTCGTTAACAGTTACATTTCTAGTTTTGCGGTTGTCCACACTGACTTCCGATCTTCAACACAAATTCATTAATCTGTCAATTTTCGTAAGAGTCACACCAACTGCCAGGATGCAATACAAAAATCACTAGGATGTAGATCGGATTTTTTCATTGACTTTCAACTTATTCCACAAAACTTGACTGAAATAGAGAAAAATATCGTCTAATACGGGTTTCAGAAGGCAATTCGAATACACAATATAGTATACACTAGAATATACTATTATTTCTGTTCATTATTTCTATTCTGACTATTGAAATCCAGATGAAATAGTATGTATATTCTAAAACAAGTTGCAGAATGAGCTCCTATTCTAACACGAATGCGAAATTTGAAAACGAAGTGACGGAGGATCGAGTTTTCAAAAGCATGAGTGTTGGAATAGAATTGCCTTCTGCCACGAGTTTTAGACGATATATTCTTTATTTCAGTCAAGTTTTGTGAAATACTCTCGAAATTCAAATGAAAATTCCGATTAGTGACTTTTGTATTGTATCTTGGCAGTTGGTGTGACATACGAAATTTGACAGATAACGGAATCTGAATTGATTTGATTTGAAAATTGAGAGAATCGAAGGTCAGTACTGACAACCACAAAACGAAAAATATAACTAAAAACAATGCTGTAATGAGTTTCATTACAGCACTATTTTTAGTACTGCAATGAACTCATTCCGATACTGAAATAGAGAATAGTATATTCTAAAACAAGTTGCAGAATGAGCTCCTATTCCAACACGAATGCGAAGTTCGAAAACGAGCGACGAATGAGCGAGTTTTCGATAGCATGAGTGTTGGAATTACCTTCTGCAACGAGTATTAGACGGTATTTTTCTCCATTTCAGTAAATTTTTGTGAAATACACTCGAAATTCAAATGAAAATTTAGATTAGTGACTTTTGTATTTTATCTAGGCAGTTGGTGTGACATACGAAATTTGACAGATCACGGAATTTGAATTGATTTGATTCGAAACTTGATTCGATCGGAAGTCCGTACTGACAACCATAAAACGAAAAATATAACTGAAAACAATGCTGTAATGAGTTTCATTACAATACTATTTTTAGTACTGTAATAGAGTGTACTAGAGTAATTTAGTACTGAAATAGAGAAAGTAATTTATACTTCTACTTCAAATAAACTAACTGAAATAATATCTACGGCTACTTTACTGAGCTTGGAGGATTGAATCAGAATCAGAATCTACGCTTTGGATTCATAACTCTGGAATAGATATTATTACAACGATTGGAATATGAATAGTATATTTTCCAAAGGTGGTTAGTTACATCCTAGCCGCAGGACGAAGCCTGAGGGATTTATACACAAGGAAAATGGTATTAATGTTTCCTGTTTTGTAATCAATAGTTTGTTTCTGATTGAAGCAATATTGTTCGGAAAATGGAAGAATATAGGATCGTAAATGTCATGATTCATTGGATTTGTGACGTTGCTACGGACCGTATTCGTGAAAATTATTGTTGACTGATATGGATTTCAATGCATTCATGCGGAAATCTGCATTTTGAAGATTCCAAGTAAGGTCGCTCAGTGGTTGAATTTTGATAATCCGAAAGACTACGCCAAAAAGATACGGTGGTTAGAATAGTTTCTCTGTTGTTGAAGGCTTTCTGACTGACAGTATGATGCAAAAAATATGGAATCAAAGACGGTAGCTGTCCCATTCGAAACAAAATTCGTCATCTTACGTTTGGTTTCAAAAGCTCAGGTGGTAAGTTTAAAAAATACCATTTTGGTTCTGAAAAGGAGCTTCACAAATGGAAAAATTTGTGAACTGTTATTCAGAATAGAATGATTATCTTAACCCAAATAGACCTGAAATTTCATTTCAATGAGAATTGTGTCACATTATGGTTTAAATGGGGTCTTTTCATATTTTTCATCTCGATGTGTACTCATTTTTCACGAAAAGTTAAAATTTGTGGTGTTCTTTTAAAGGAACGGTAGGTTTTGGAGCGACTTAAATTCATTCTATGAAAAATGAACATTGAATTACAATATGTCGTAATTATAGAAGCAATTTTTCGGATGTTATGCTATTTTCTATTTAATACTTATAAAATCTTAGTTTTTATGCCACACTCCAAGATTTTTTCATTTTATTCTGGTAAACAATCAGGTGGTCTACTCTGAACTATCTTGAAGATTGGTGTAAACTCTTTGATTGCTTAGATGGTCCTCTTTTTGTTGTTTTTCTATTAGTTTCCAGCAATCTTGTTGCGATGATAGCTAGTCTAGTTTGTTACCATTTCTGCGAATCAGCTGCGTTTTGAACAACCATGTCAAAGCAGTGTGCAAGAAGTGGGAAATACAATTTTTGTCCTTGTCGAAATACGATTCTAACTCATGTTTTTATGGGATCAGTCAACGCCCCTCATATATTCTAATGTTGCATGAGTTTTGGTTGGTCAATGATATTTTTTTTCTCAAGGTGAATATATTATTACTTTGTTTGGTGCATGGAAATACACATAAGAAATTAGTAGGCGCATAAGCAACATTATTGTTATTTCACTTACAGAAAACTATTGAATTTTGTGCAGAAGAAAATTTTGCTATCAGGTGGTTCTGGAATCATATCCAGATTATCTGCATGATGTAGTATCTCATGCAGAGTCAGTTTATTTTTCAATAGTTATAACAATATATTCAGGTTATATAGTAGGTGATAATCCTACCGTTCCGTTAAAAGAACGCCTTCATTTACGTAGCAAAAATCAGGATTTGAAATCATGGAAAAGATGAATTCGCCTCTAATATTATTATTATTCATCCGACCATAGATATAATTATTTTATTCGCAAAAGCGATGAAATAAATACATATGAAAAAATACACCACCGGAAAAAAAGAGGTATTGCAACAATTGATATATTTATGAAGTTAACATGGCTTTAAAGTGAATTTGAATACTGAAGCACTTTGTAGGTTATATTCAGTGTTGAAGAAAGCATTAATTTATGTGTTTATATTGACGCCTTCTTTGTTTCTTTATTTTGAGCATGAATAGAAAACTTTTAGATAGGTGTTCTTTATACGGAACGGTAGGTCTATTTGGGTTAATTTGTTACACTTTACAGCATGAGTTCGATTTTTTTCTTCTTTTCAAACTTTGTGTCTGGAATTTCTTCAAGTCGCGCATACTACAACAGCTAAAAACGATATGAAACAAACTTCACGTAGAGCGAAACGAAACTTGCCTGACACACACATACAATTTATTTTCATATCAGCCCAGACCGAATCTCCGTTAACGTAATTATGTCAAAACAGCTGACATAGTTCATAATTTCTTTGGCGTGAAACTGTTAATAACATCGCATGAAATTTTGAGCGTTTGCAGATGCACAGCTGTTATTGCGAACGTCACATCCTCTATGTCCCGAATTCGTGCGGAAATATGAGAATAACGCGAATAAACCGGTAAGCTGTAATTCCGGGTTATCAATTCTTCCTAAATTGAAACATTCTGACGCAGGAGCTTTCTTTGTAAGTGAAGGAAGGAAGTGACGTGCAAATTCACGTCATTTATAGCAGGTATGTGATTTGAAGCGTGTAGACAAGGTAATCATTCTGCGAATTCCTTTGAGTTTTTCACTCTTACGTACATCGAGTTCAGATATTTAATTGCTGGTATTGCAGACTGGCCATTATGAGTAACTGAGACTGTTGGAGTAAAGCTCTAGGACTGTATGCCCTTATCTGCAGAAATGAATCAATTTTCAGATGAATTTCAGTAAAATAGAACCGACTTCATATGTGTGAAGTTTTTAATTTCCGAAAAAATGTTTATTGGGTGTGCTGTTTTGTGCAGTTTTTTCTCACATCGGGTTCTAGAAATATTTCAGAAACCTAACAAAAATGCGCCAGACTAGCATTTTTCGAAATATTATTTTCCAATGACTGAAAAGAATTGTGCTATACATGTGCAGGGGGGGCAAAATTGGTTATACCTGAACTACAACTGTTTAACCCAACGAGATAGAGGAAAATGAATGGCACATTATGATCGTCATTTTTAGAGCAACTATTAATGCCATCAACTGCATTCCTCTATCTTGTTTTGTTTTCTTCCGTTTCTGTTTGTGCTAGGATGTTGAAAGGGAAACATTATGCAGACACTTTTTTCATAGCAATCCAGAGGCGTAATTTGTTTTTCCCAAGAGGTTTCCTTCCTCTACAACATAAAGTAATGTTTTTTCTTATGGGTACAAGTAGTTTGAAATGACTCAGAAAGAATCATCTCTTTCTTATCATATTGTACAGGGTGGTCACGTAAAAAAATTTTGCCCCATATTTTTGTAAGTATGCTCTAGAAAATGCTTCGACAGGTTAATCTTTTGACACCAAATAGAAATTGTTCAGTATATCGATTAATAGAATTGCAAAAACCTTTGCAACGATGTGTCACTCGAACCCAATAGAGATTTGAGATTCTTGAAAGGACTGCCACCCCTATTAAGGGTATGATCATTGACCCCTGACCTCGCAGTCAGAAGGCGTCAAAAGATTTACTTGTCTAAGCATTTTCTTACTTACGAAAATATTGGTCAGTAGGTACTTTCTCACGTTTGCCACCCTGTATTATATGTTATATAGTTTTGAAACGGATAAAAAATTATTATTTCTTCTGAGTCATAATCAACTTTTGTTCCATAAGAATAAACAGAACTTTGTTATAGCTCAGCAAGGAAACCTTTTGGGAAAGAATATAGTATGCTACTGGATTGCCATGAAAAAAGTGTCTGTATAATGTTTTCATTTCAACATCCTAGCACAAACAGAAACGAAGATAATGATCAAAGTTGAAATCGCCTATATTACTTCAATTTTGGCCTATTACTCGAGAACAAAAGAAGATAGAGGAATGCAGTTGATGGCTTTATCAGTTTCTCTAAAAGATGCGACAGTAATGTGTCATTCATTTTTCTTTATCGCTTTGGGTTAAAAAGTTGTAGTTCAGGTATCACCAATTTTGCCAACCCTGTATTGTGTTTTGTCGTTCGATTTTTTCTGAAATTGTAACTAATTTCCAGAAAAATCGAAATTGAAAGAGATAGCTAGAACACTACTGGTTTTTCCTTTTCACAAATGAATGAAGAATCAATCCAGCATTTTTTTCTTTTTCCAAAGAATATATGTTCTAAAGTTGTGCTACTAATCGTAGGCAAAATTGTGTCGTTAAAATTTTCATGAATATTTCGCTAATTCACCCATAAAATGAAGAAATTCGAAAAAATTCACAACATCAATTTCTTTATTTTTCGAAATAGGTGTCCCATCATATGGTAAAAATAAGAGTAATCAGTAGATTGCAGGAAAATCAGTAACCTGGCAACATTTTGTGAGAATTTGACCCAGCACTTTTTCGAAAAAAAATATTTGTACCGAATAATCCTAGGTTTGTGCTGATTTATGCCGTTGAAATATTTTTGAGTCCATACGGTTCTCAAGATATTTCACAAGATGTATTGAACGAAGAATTTGTTCGTTCAACACATTTTGTGAGATATCTTAGGAACCATATGGATTTAAGAAACATTTCAGAGTTTTCAGTCAACTCCACACACAGTGTTGCCGGGTATCCTGATTTTCTTACAATCTACTGATTTTTCTTATTTTCCTCTTATCAGGGAAAACCAATTGAGGCACCATATGAAACCATTTAACAATAATTCATTAATTTTCCTTCGAATAAAATTATTCAATATACTGCAATTTTTTTTTGGGTTTGGGAACTTGAAAAAGAAGAAACCACTGTATGTGATGGCCAACTTTTTGCATCATCAGGGCTCTAAAAACATGGTATACTTATTAGAAAAAGAACCACAAACTCACACTCGATTGTAAATCTAACCTACAATACTTTTAATTGGAAACCACAAAACTTAACACATAAAATATACATAAAAGTTTATCTTTCTAAGATTGCTAGTCTGGAATGTTTGATCAAAGCTATACGTTTTTGACAATGAAGAAAATCATTCAAGTACCGTAGAAAATAGGTAAAGCGAAGTGACCCCATGTCAGTTCCCAATCAAGTGAAAATACTGAAAATCCAGCAAAGAAATAAGAGGTGAACTTTTCCGGCTATAAGTCCGCAAATTTCCACTGAGTTGAATTAAGAATTCATACATAATCTCCTAAGCTCGTCGTTCAAGAGTAGCTAACGTGCTAACGATTTGCCTAATGAAGAAACTCGTCGTTATATCAACATGTAATTATTACATCCTGGACTCTAGAGAATGTTTAACACTAACTAGCACTCGAAGATAAGTAAGTGTTCCTAGGAGTAATAATATTTTCCATACCATGTCCAATGATAATGAATGGATAAATTGTGGGAAGAGAATGGTGGAATTGGCTAGTTCATCTAATAGCAATATTCTCAACGAAAATATAATAACTATCAATTTTAACATTTTCAGTTCAATTCAAAATAACGTTCAATTTGAAGAGGCTGCTGACTGGCATGGAATGATTTCATATAAAAATTAATGTGATTGTTATCTGCGGCATTTATTCCTGAAGAAAAATGCTTCTTACAATATAGCTTTCTAATGACTACTTTAAAAGTTACTGTAAGTTGAACGAATTCATGCAAGAAATTATTGAATCTACGCGATATCGTTTTGTTACGTACGCAAGTGCCTGTCTCTCCTTCGATACGAGGTTATAAATTTGATTTTCATGAAAACTTAATTTGGGTTCTCTCTCCCAGTCTCTGAAACATGAAACAATTAGAAAAATTTTTTAAATAATTAAAAATTCGAGCACTAATTTGTCAGGGGCCAAAACTCAACAAGAAGAAATTGTTGCCTAACAATGAACAAAAAGAAAACACTTTGAACTCTGAAACGTAACGTTTCGAAGTCTGAATCAGACTCCTTCGTCAGACAATTTCTATTTTTCTTCGTAGAATCGTGACAATATTTTGATTTTCTAATTGACATTTGTCAATATATGATGAACATAGATTAATATTGATTACTAGATGTTGATATCGTTATTTTATTTCAAAATTTCCTGAAATCAATTCCTACTGATCAATTGGCGAGATTATTAGCCTCATCCAACAAAATTCAAGCTGACTTCTTGATTTTTTTTTTATAATTATCAGGTTCCGTCATTAAAATTTTTGTGCCAATCCAATTCATCATGTGATTGTCTGTATTGGAACACACATGATCTGCTATCTGCGATCTACCAATGTCTCTATTTTTTATGTTATTCTTATGTTCATGTTTTCTAATTTCTAATGGTCTCGATGTTTCTCTCCTGTATAAAATTTTCCACAAATACAGGGAATATTGTAAATACAATTTCTTGATTTTTGGTTCTCATTCAAAGGTTTAGTTTTTATTAATAAAGATCAATCATATCAATAATAAAGAACCTACAATAAAATTTTTCTAATTGTTTCTTGTTTCAGAGACTGGGAGAGAACTCAAATTAAGTTTTCAGGAATATGCAAAGACCTCCCGGACAATATTTCAATAGATATTATAAAATTTGAGTTTGCCGACCTATTAGTACCGTTTTAAATTGAAATATTACTCGAGCGGAGCCGCGAGTTTGAGCTTTTATTAATCTATGGTGATCATATATTGACCAATTTCAATTAAAAAAACAAAAATTCTAACGATTCTGCAAAGTTTAATGAAAAATAGAAATTGTCTGACGAAGGTGTCTGATTTGGACATCGAAACTTTACGCAGCTTTAAAGTTCGAAGTGTTTTTTTTTTCTTCATTGATACGACAAGATTTGGCCTCTGACAAATTTGTACTCAAGTTTTATGCAGGAGTCTTTCTTCTATTATTTAAAAATTTTTCTAAATATTTTTTGTTTGAAAGACTGGGAGAGAAGACCCTAATAAAAATATCACTAAAATGCAAAGACCTCCCAGAAAATGTTTCAATAGATATAAATTTTTCTCATTATTTATATTATTATTATATCCACATGTTGTAAATAAGTACCTATCAATTTTAAACGAAATTTATTCATTAATACTGAAACCATAACATTTTACAGTAATGGTTATGAGAGTTTGAACAACCGGGCAAAAACTGCGAATTTCCACTTCTAGGATAATTCCTTTCTTGCTAGAATAGTAAGTGGGCATCGACTTCAATTTCCTATCCAAACCTGCAACGTAGGTGAATTTTTTTTTGTCCCAATGTTCATCTGAATTTTGAAACATCCGGCAAGTGAGTAGATATTGTAAAACTTAGAGACAAGATAAACTTAGATAGAAGGAATCCGACACGTGTTTTTCCAGTCACGACTTGACAGAGAATGTCAGAAGCTTTCCCGGATATACAGCAGTGAGTGGTCTCAGATTGCCTACGGCAAAATAACTTCATCGAACAAATTTCGAAATTCCCCAGGAAACTTGAAAGTTTTCCCCCGCCCGCTCGGGATATTATTAAATCCGTTCCATCAAAATCACAGACATGCACATCCGTATTCTTCCTTCAACATATGCCAGTTCATAACGTGGTATATTCGAAATGCTTGTTAACTAGATGCTGGTGATCCATCACCATGGACATCTGCGAATTTTAATAACACGTTTAATAGTACGTGATTCCTATTAACTCGGATGGAAAAGCCATCATGTTTTGAATGATTACCCTTTTTCTGGCGAATCATAAATTCATGGATGTTTGAATAACAGAGGGCAGAGAAAAAGCGAATGTTAATTAGACGTGTTTTAGAAGTGCGTTGGTTGTATTTCCATTTCATTGATGTTTTGTCAATGAAGTGTAGGCCAAATATTATAGTGTAGGCATAACATTCTTTGCAGGAGTGTGTCATCCAAGTTGGGTCTCCTTTGCCAAGATCAATCTATTTCATTAATCGTCTGCAATTTGGAAGAATTTTGTCGCATGTACTCAACTTCGAGTTATTCAGAAAAATTTTCAAGATATTCTGATTAGCGTCAACATTTATCATGATTGCGAAGAAAAATCAAAGAGATTAGAAGATCACATCGGGTGGTTTCAAAGTCTGGAAACGGTGAATTAAATTTGCGCACAAATGGAAAATTCAAATTCTGATTCTGCGGTCTTTAGTAATTATCTTTTTTTGTTCAAATATCCGCGGCGTTCATTCAGTTCTGAATGCAAGAATTCATATTCTAATATTGAGGTCCTTAGGGTATCAATTGGTCCCATCAGATTTTGGACCCAATGGGGCCCCATGCGAGATTTGAGGTTCAACTTTGTTTTTTAAATAAATATACAGGTGAAGAAAATCCTTGTAGAAACATAGGAATTGATTGTTAAATTCAAAGTCTAGTGGAACAGTGGAAGAATCGAAATCTCATTGCGATTCGATAACAAATAAGGGACTGGACTGTTGGAATGGCAAGTCTCGGTAGGAGGGAATGATCTCTGCTGCCGCGAATTGCAATGCAAATTAGTCGCATTCGAACGTCAGATGTAATAGCTAGACGTTTTGAAAACAAATTAGATTCGTGTAAATCAAAATGTTCACGGTTAAAAAGAAAATTTTGATCATAAAATATTACTTCGGTGGTCAATCTATTGCGGAGACGATAACTTCTTTCATTCTTACCTCTGGAGATAGGCCGACACCTTCACGTTCGGCTCTCTAACTTTGTGCCAAAATAGCATATTGGATTATTTGAACATGAAATTTGAATTTGTCGATCTTGAATTTCTCAAGTTTCAGAATTTGTTTTTGTTTTCCATTTTTTATTTCCATATAATTAATTTTTGTTTCTTAATTTTTTCTCAAAGAATGTATTTTTTATTTTGATTGTTTACTTTTTCTAGAATTAATTTCATTTTCAAACCTGTTTCGGCGAAAAAAAAACTCATTACTTATTTTCACAGAAAATTATTTGTGTCAATCATTGAGGCAAATAAATTTCTCGCGTCAGAGTGGAATAAAATTGTCGTATTCATTTACAACAGAGATGAACTCAACCATACCGCGTTTAGAGTGTTACTGATTCGATTCGACACTTCGCGTACCATATGTTGTTCTCTACACCCCCCCCCCCAACCGAATCTGCCCAGCCATTTATTCGATATCACTTCCCTCTGAGGTTTTGATTCTGCCACTGTCCCACTAGAATATGGCCCCGTTCGAATTTACTATAGAAACTATGATGTTTCCAATTTTTTTTCCCGACCTGAGGAGCTGAAAAATGGACTAAAAAATTTTGGCTTCAACAATTTCGGATTTAAAATTTTCAGATTTTTAATTGAAATTCATGTTGGACCTCTTATATCGTATGATGCCCTTCTGGGCTCAACATCTCATGTTTTTTGAAACATAGATGAATTCAAATTAGTAATCATCGAAATAAATACCATTTTCAATTCCCAGGCTCAGAGATCTTTCATCACATGGTTGGAGAAATGATATTAGATTTTGTCACTGAGATGAGAGATATACCGGTTTCAGCCTTGTTTGGCATCATCAGTATCTCATACACCTCAGCAGACACAATCTTCATAAAAAACTTCGATATTTAAAAAGTTATTACAAAGTAGTGACATCCAATTGTGTCAAGATGAAGCTTCATATCTCCAATGATATGCGAAAAAAAACTCTGTACATCCTCTTTCACTCAATGAGATTTTAGCAGTGGCCCTAAATCAGGGGCCTCATGCAGCCCAATTCTTTTCGCGACCGTGAAGCCATGTGTTTTTAAGAAAAGGAATAAAACGGTAAACAAAAAAATTCTTTGCCTTTACGGAGGCCACACCGAAAACATTTTTGAAACATAGATTAATTCAAAATAGTAATAATCGAAATGAATACCATTTTCAATTCCCAGGCTCAGAGATCTTTCATCATAAGTTTGGAGAAATGATATTAGAGTTTGTCACTGAGATGAGAGATATATCGGTTTCAGCCTTGTTTGGCATTATCAGTATCTTATACATGTCATTGGTGATATGAAACTTCATTTTGACGCAATTGGATGTCACTACTTGGTAATTTCTGCTCAGTACATCACACCTAATTTTGTATGAAGATTTTGTCTCTAAGGTGTATGAGATACTGATGATGCCAAACAAGGATGAAACCGGTATATCTCTCATCTCAGTGACAAAATCGAATATCATTTCTCCAACCATATGATGAAAGAACTCTGAGCCTAGGAATTGAAAATGGTATTCATTCCGATGATTACTATTTTGAATTCATCTATGTTTCAAAAATGTTTTCGGTGTTGCCTCCGTAGAGGCAAAGAATTTTTTATTCACCGTTTAATACCTTTTCTTGAAAACACTTAACAACGTCTGATGGGCTCAATCTATTCACCGAGAAAAATTAGTAAGGATCTCGATATCAGAATATTATTTTTTGCATCCTGATCTGAATGAACGTCCCTGGGTTTCTGAACAAAAAACGCGGATTCTGACCCTAATGATGTTCATACTTATTTTCCATAAAACTCTCCGAGATACTTTACATATAATTTTTTTTTCAGGACTAGGATGTGGTGAAACACCGACCAGCTTCGACTTATCCTTATCAAAAAAAAATGAGACGTAGTAAATCGCCCTGCCCCTACGTACGTCTCCGTGCCTGATAACCAGTTATCAGTGGCGCCTCCTTTAAACGCGACTGGCTATGACCCCAATACACCGATAAACACCCAAGGGCGCAATTGGAAACCATCAACAAAAAATCTAGTCATAAAAGCTGATAAGGCAAAGCTAAACAAGAAGTGATTCATTGATGATTTGTTCCGATACCTGTGATTCGTTATGCGTACCATTAGTTTGTTATGTTCTCTGTTCCTAACGGTGGTCGATGCGCAACAGAAGCGCGGAGTGGTGGGGGCTTACGGGCCTAGGCCCCAAAAGCCGAATATCGTGCTCATTCTGACTGACGATCAGGACGTGGAGCTGGGATCCTTGAACTTCATGCCGAAGACTCTGAAGGCTGTTAAGTATCAGGGCGCCGAGTTTCGTCACGCTTACGTCACGACGCCTATGTGTTGCCCATCGAGGTCGTCTCTATTGACCGGCATGTATGTCCATAACCACAATGTGTATACCAACAACGACAACTGTTCGAGTACCACTTGGCAGACAACTTACGAGACCAGATCTTTCGCCACTTACCTCAGCAATGCTGGTTACAGAACAGGTGAGTTTTGAGATTTTATACTAGACCCGATGTTCAGGAGGATAGTTCATAGTTAATAGTTTAAAAGGGGTTACAGCCCACTGCGACCTTATGGTCTATTGTGCCCCCTGACAAAGCTTTACAGCTCGCCTTCCAGTCCCAGAGATCTTATGAAATCCAATATCTCGGAAGGCTTCAGTGAGGCTAATTCCTAACTCCTACAGGTCTCTTGACCAAAGCATTGTTTCCTTCGGCTTACAATGCCAAAGCATTCTGTGACTAGGTGAATAGGAGTTTCTTCCTCCTCCCCACAGAATCTACACTCGTCAGTGTCCGATACGCCCATTCTCAGCAAGTGCTTTCTGAGGCGACAGTGTCCTGTAAGAAAGCCAGTGAGGAGGTGTAGTTGGTTCTTACTGAGATCCAAATATTTTTTTGGATCTTGCAGTTTAAAATTCCGAAGGAACTTTTTGGCGTGATCCAACCCTGGGAGATTCTGCCAGAGTGTTTCTCTTTCAGTTTTGTCCTTCTCCAGAAACTCCTTCTTATATGTATATTTTCCTATACCAGTTCTGGTCTAGTGAGTGGTTTCCAAGCACCCTCTCTGGAAAGTTCATTGGCCTCTTCGTTACCTGTGATGCCCGAATGACCAAGAACCCAGATCAAAGATACCTTATTTTTCTTCATTGATTTTGTTCTGGCAATCTTATGTCGACTTTGAATCGATGACATAGGAGTTCAGTGCTTTAATATCAGCTTGACTATCTCGAGTGAATAGCAATGTCGCACTTCTGATAGTTCCTCTCTAGATTAATATCTAGACATCTTTCGATTGCTAATATTTCTGCTTCCGGAACACTCACACAGGAGCCGAACGATAGTGCACACTTGGCTTTGGCCCCGTGAACCCCAGCGCCAGCTCCCGTGTTGGTTTTAGAACCATCTGTATACCATTTAACAGTATTTTCTTTGAAATTTTGGTCGGTGTATTCCCGCTCCCATTTCTTTTCTTTGCATAGCATCGTACTGAAGTTTTCTCAGTAATTACTTTCTTGACCATTACATCACTAGGAGCATTTGCAGATGAGATGTAGTTACTCAGAGAGCATCAGACTCTCTGACACCTAATTCTCTCATTACCTGCGCCTTCTCTAGATATTCTGAGGATGGCTTCATGGGCCATCCTGTCAAACACCAGATGCAGGGGTGTGAGATCTGTTATGATCTCAAGTGCTCTGGTTGGGCACGTTCTCATAGCCCCCGTGATGCACACACAGGCAAGCCGCTGTGCTTTATCGAACATTTTCCTCGTACTTGTCTAACTGGCTTTAGCAAACCAGACTACTGCCCCATATGATTACAGGTCTCACAATCACGACGTACATCCATCGCAGTATTTTTGGGTTACAACCCAATTACTGAACGGAATTACTGTGGTCTTGGTTGGGTTAAGTCCAGGAGGATAAACATAATATAAATTTCCCGATTTTATTCCTTTGTGGGCAAAATCGCGGATCAGAAATCCAAGCTATATGAAAAAAAAGTGCTGGTATTATGGTCCGTTCAAATATAAGTTGCTTTGTAAACAAATACGTCCAAGACTTTCATTTCAAAATGAATATTTTCCGAGATATTCAGGAAAAACGATTCTGTCTTAAATTTTCAATCTCATTCCGAATATGTTTTCTTACTGGAAAATAATTAGCGGTCAAATGAAATTTTTGGAAATCTTTGTTTTCGAGAAAATATTTTCTTATAGTTCAGACGAGTTCAGTTTTTCTTTATATTTTAAAGCTAAAGATAAACTAATTGGTGCTCTCGCATTACAGATGATAATTCAAGAACTTAACTCGTCTGAAATATAGAAAATATTTTCTCGATAACAGAGATTTCCAAAAATTTTACTTGACCGCTAATTATTTTCCAGTAAAAAAACACATTTGCAATGAGATTGAAAATTGAAGACGAAATCGTTTTTCCTGAATATTTCTAAAAATATTCATTTCGGGATAAAAGTCTTGGACGTATTATTTTTTGACGAAGATTTCGAAAACATGGGGTTCCAATGTGAAAAACACAAATTTTTTGATGTTTCGTCACTTCTAACTCTGACAAAGAATTTGTGACCTCCTGTATCATATTCTGGAAATCACGCTATCAGAAAAGAAGCATCAGCTCTTTTTCTAGGAGATTCTCAAAAATGAGAATTTTTAATGAAAAAACCTTGAAGTTGTCTGTAATTCAACAGAGTTCAATTTTTAGATTTTTTCCGTAATTCCACATTTAAGAGAATTTTCTCGGGAAAATTTAAACTTTTGGAAACAAAAAGACTCAGAATTCAATGGAGAATCTATTAATGCAATAAAAAATGGCTCTTTCCATTTGAAAAACGAAAATTGATGTCACTTCCGGAAAAACCGGAAGCCCAAGAACTTTAAAAAAATATACGAGAAGTCGTCTTCTTACTTGAAGCCCACCTTCAGAATTTCAATCCTGAATCTTGTGTCTTTCCTAAAAATATTCTATAGAGCCATATTCGTGAATAACCCTGTATAAATATAACATAAGAAAGTATTCGTTTTTTTATAAAAAATCAGTTTGAAATTGTTGAGATTGACAGTTTCAGATAAATGTGATTATTCTGAAAATTTTCTTTAGAAATTTTTTATCAGATCAAATTGATAAATATAAATATTCGAAATGTAACCAAAACCCCATTTCAGCTGCCCTGTTAGTTATCCATGAATGCCTTGTAACCATTCAGGAAGAAACCCACAAAACGAGTGGATGCTGGCATTTCATGAATATTTTATAGCGACAAAATGCTCTCGAAGGGTCTCGTTGAGATGATAATAATCTCCTATTAGCGTCCCACGGCAACAATAAGCCCTAGACATATGTCTTCTTATAGAACAAGAATGCGAGCGCATCTGTTCTCTCTCGGAATTCAAAATAGTACAATAGAAATTGTCATCTTCAATAAAGTAATAATATGTCCATTTAAAGAATACGAAATGTCGTCGAGTGCCAAGCAATTTGTCCGAATTACCATATTAAAATGTGATAGAAACCCTTTGTCGACATAACATGGGCTTAAATTCGTGTGGGCATCCTCATGATTTATTTCCATTTTTATAACAAGTGCATTTAATCTTGACTTCCTACCTACCACGCACGCTGCAAGCGTGTCTGCTCTGTTAATTAGGGGGCTGTCAAGTTTACTCGGTAGTTGTGGCATTTTTACACGACATTTTTTATTCTAGATGCTAGTTTTTCCATCGGAATCCTGACAGAAACTGATGCTAGCAAAGTTATGATGATTGCTGCAGAAACAATTCGAAAATAGGAGAAAGAAGTGGAAAAATGCATAATCTGGGGGCACCTTTCCTCAAAGTGTTTCGTCGTATTTTTGAACCCTCATACCTTGAGTTTGGAATATAGCAGATGAACAAAATTCTCAGGATATAATGCCAGTAGTGAACTTATCCAACGTGCAAAGTTTCCAGTGCATAGCTCGTACACTTTAGATTTTATAGACATCTGAAAACCCCCGATTTCGTCACTCACTCACTGATGATCATAAAAGCTTTTAGGGTATTTCCCGATATCCCATGAAGTTGAAATTTGGTATGTGAGCTAGTATCAGTACACAAACAACGGAGAAATTCAAACTGGAAATTTTCGCCCCCCAACTCTTAGAACCAGAAGATGTATAAGTTTGTATGTGACATCCGCCAATTTTGATGCTTGTAGTCTGAGAATTGATATAAACGAAGGACTGCTTGTTATGAATGTTGAAAAAAATATTCAAGAATTCTCATTGAAAATCACTTCCACTTCGTACATTTTTTATTTTTAAAATAGATTGTGAATTAGTTTGACTTGAAATAGATCTCGTAATAATTATATTTTATTGAAATATTATTGAGGAAAAACAGATGAAAGTTCGGAACGCAATATCAGTAGTCGCGTGCTTCTTTTGTTTTGGCAGTCACGTTATGAAATTTAAAAAGGGACGGAAGATTTCGCCTTTGAACATTTAGAACAATACTTCGTTGTTAATTTTTATAAAATCATTGAGAAATTTCATGGAATTTCAATACTATTTTCAATATAATCAAACATTATTTGAAATAAAAACAATGAAAATCTACTTCCTCTATTTCAGTATCGTAATGAGTTCATTACAGTTCTGAAAGTGGTGCTGTAATGAAACTCATTACAGCATTGTTTTCAGTTATATTTTTCTTTTTGTGGTTGTCAGTACTGACCTCCGATCCAATCAATTTTTGAATCAAATCAATTCTAATTCCGTGATCTGTCAAATTTCGTTAGTCACACCAACTGTCAAACTACAATACAAGTCACTTATTTGAATTTTCATTTGAATTTCGATAGTATTTTTCGATACTTGACTGAAATAGAGAAAATATCGTCTAATACTCGTTGTAGAAGGCAATTCCAACACTCATTCCTTAGAATTTCGCATTCGTCTTCATTCATTGGCAATTATAATATTTATTTCATTCCTTTCTCCATATTATTTATATTTTCCCTATTTCAGTAACGTATTGAGTTCATTACACTACTAAAAGTAGTGCTGTAATGAAACTCATCACAGCATTATTTTCAGTTATATTTTTCATTTTGTGGTTGTACTGACCTCCGATCCTCTCAATTTTCAAATCGAATAAATTCAAAACCCGTAATCTGTCTAACTTCGTAAGTCACACCAACTGTCAAGATACAATACAACAGTCACTAATCTGAATTTTTTTTTGAATTTCGAGAGTATTTCACAAAACTTGACTGAATAGAGAAAATATCGTGTTATACTCGTTGCAGAAGGGAAATCCAACATTCATGCATTTCGCATTCGTGTTGGAATAGGAGCTCATTCTGCAACTTGTTTAAGAATATTCTATTTCTCCTGTTTTGGGCTCCTAAAATTCATTATCCAATATTGCATATTCTGCCAATTTTCAAGCATTTTGTATGCATATTTACATGCATATAATGAGCTTTTCATGCATATAATCCGGTCTTTAGTCATAAGCACTGAACAAAAAGAACTGAAATCCAACCAAAATCGCTTTCATGTAAAGTATTGCCAAGAAGTATTTCTCACATTGTCAAAGCTCGTCACAAAGTTATCATATCTCATGTAGAGCCAAGCTGTACTCTTCAACTTCACAAGACCTTATTTCACAAACTCTATGCCTCTATCAAAATACGTGACTATTTTATAACAGAAAAGTTATGAACAGCGAATGAATTTTTTTACCTTACGCTCACGTGGCGAGAGAGAAACGGCCAATTCACTTATTTAGACCAGTGTTTTTCAATCTGTGGGTCGCGACCCCTCAGGGGGTCGCAAAGCCTTTGTATGGGGGTCGCGAGAAGTCGAGAGAACTAGGTCCTACTTCGTTGAAAAACATCAATGAATTCCAATAGAAAAAGATTTATCAAGATTATACAGAAATACTGGTAATGTTATTCATACAAATGAATTCTTCGAATACTAGTTTATTTTACTGTGGAATTATTTTTTTTCAGTGAGAAGTTATGAGACAATTTATTCTTTTTTCACATTATTTGATACCATTTTCATTTCAAATATACCTGATGGTTGAGGAGTCAAGAATATCGAAGTTTCGATACTGGGGTCTTTGATAATTTTGTCCGAGGTATTCAGTGGGCCCATCAGATTTTGAGTTTAAAAGGCCCTTATATATGAGGCCCAACCTTGAAATTTCGAATGCAAATCCAATTTTTTTATTACAGATTCGGATGAAGTGGGAATTTTTTTATCCGAATTGGTTGAAACCAAAACATTTTTCGTCCATATATGGGCCCTATGCAGTATTTTCTGTTCAAAAATCAAAGTGGGACCTCGTATCTCGAATAAGACCCCTTGGGGCCCAAAATCTGATTGACCTAATCAGTATAAGAATATGAATTTTCGCAATCTATTCTGAATGAAAGCCTCAGATTTTTGAAAAATAAATGAGGACGAAAACATTTTTGGTTTTTACCAATTCGGATAAAAAAATTCCTACTTCATCCGAATCTGCAATAAAAGTTAAGTTTGTCTTTTCCTATGATGACATTTTCATTTCGTCCTTGAAGACGTTTATTCAAGCTATTTGAATGCTGAAAAGCTATATTTCCAAAAGAAATTCCAGGTCAAAAATGAATTCCAAGTTTACTGACTTTGCTTGCTGTGGAAAAAAAGTATTTTGTTTGTTTTTGTTTTTATACTGAAAGTTCAGCGTGAAGTTCCATAACTCTGGTCAGTACTTCGCTATCGAAAACTACTTTACCTCTGTATGGTAAAGCAAATTTCAATGGGGTAAATCCATACTTGCAACACAAATGGAAATGATTTGAAACAGACGAGTCTGCAACTCTTTTCCTCTAATCGAATTTACAATATTATTCATTTGAATTATTTCAACGTTAACATACATGGAAAAAGCCAGGGTTGGGGGGTCGCGAAATTTTTTTCGATGCTATGGGGGTCGTGTCATGAAAAAGATTGAAAAACACTGATTTAGACCAAGGCATAGAGTTTGTGAAATAAGGACTTGTGAAGTTCAAGAGGTAGAGTTAGCAGCTTGGCTCTAAGTGAGATCTGATAACTTTTTGACAAAAAATTTTACATGAAAATGATTCTGGTTGGATTGAATTTTCCGGGTCAATCTCATGCTGCCTGAAATAAAAACAGAGATTTCAAAGAATGTCAGTGTCTCCGCCTTGCGAGTGCTGAAGGAAAAAAATTTCATAGGAATGAAGAAAAGACTCACCCTATACAGGATGAGTCTTTGACTTGTACATAAAGTTTAAGAAACGCTTCTTGCCTCAACTATTCTTTCTGATTCGACTCAATTCAGAAGATACAGGCTGTTTTTTAGTCATTGGATTCCAATTTCCCGAAAGGTGCAAGGTTGGTCCATTTTTCCAGTTTTTGAAATATCTCGAACTACTCGGAATTTAGAAAAAGTTTCAACGGCACAAAGCAGCACAATCCTTGGACAATTCAGCACAGCAATCCAAAACTGCTGGGCCAAATGTTTACACATCATTATTAGGTTCTTAAAACATTATTGGTATCACAAAAGTTTGGTTAGGGGTGTTCAGAAAGACATTGTTTCGTCATAATGTAGAAAACCAGACCACATCTATTACCGTAACCACCGATGAATGACGAATTAACTTTCATGGTATATACCTGCAGCCCATCGACATCATATAATTTGAGATCACAGAGCATTCCTGAAATCATTTCCGCGGTATATTTCGAAGAAGGATAACAACCGCACTACTGCCCCATTTAGCTCGGTTCACATACACCGTAAATGAGTCACCAACAGATAAACCGATTTGAGATTCCTAGGTGGTCTTATGTGGGTAGGTACGTAGTTACATCTCATGGTATCTATTTCTGTTCAGTGTTGCCAATCGGCGGATTTTTATCCGAATTGCGGATTTTTTTTGGCTCTTGCGGATTTTTTTCGGATTAAAAAATAATTCGGATTTTTTCGGATTTTTTTCATGTTTAACAGTTTCAAAGGTTTTCTGAGAGAAGGAGTGGTGCGAAAATGTGTGCGTTTAATTTGAAATACGACTTTCTTACGATTTGAATATTTTTTTGTAAAGAATTTTACGATCTGCAAACTTTCTTGTGGTTCACAAAAATGTATGACCTTCAACCGCAAATTAAAATACAATTCAAGCGGGATCAATGGGGATTTTTGAAATAGTATTTTTTATGTAATAAAATTAATAAAATCCATCAAATCATAACTGTTCAATCCCTATCAATTACAAAACACTGAAATAGGTCAGGTTTGGTTGCTCATTACACTTGAGGGCACTAGAGATTATTCACATTAAAAAATTAATTGGAATATTCAAAATAGAAAAGCATGTTTTTCTTTTCTGAATTATTTAATTGTTTGATGAACCAGCGGATTTTTTTCGGATTTAATTACGGAGCCATCGGATTTTTTCGGATTTTTTGGCAGAAATTTCGGATTTTTCCGTGAATTACCATTGGCAACACTGTTTCTGTTGCACTTCACAATGAAAGTATTCATCCAGAACTTAAATTGCATGATGATATAATATTTTTGGATTTCACGCGGAAACGATTTTTTTGTTTGTATACCGGGTTAAGTTGAGATATTGCACATGTGGTGATTAGGTTTATTTGTTAGAATTTATTTCAAAGAAGCGCAGCCTCCTGAATTGGTTTTTTTCAATTTCAAGTTCAGGACGTCTTGACGTTACAAAAAAATCATCTACATCAATATGACCGAGGATTTGACATAATAATTGCATACCTGATTGAGTTTCGAGCAAATTTTTGACGTTCCTCAAATCCTCAACCTCACAATTAACTGTGTTAATGTCCGTCAAGAGAGGGCTTGAGTTTTCATGATATTCTGAAGAAATTAAAAAAATCGAGCTTTATATCTCAACGAATTTGACGTCCCATTTTATACACCCTAATCTGCCCAAGTAACCACTATTCAAACTCTGTACTTACTGATCATTCTTACCTGAGTAAGGTGTAAGGTGTAACTTATATCCTATTTTCGCTAAAAAAAAATATGAAGTATTCACTGACAATGGATGAATGAAAAGTGAATCATCAAAGAGCAAAAGAATTGAAAGAAAATATCAAGATTGTCTAATATGAAACGCTGAAATAATACCAAATTTTCAATATGGGGAGCCAAAAATAAGTGTATGAAATTTTGTCGTCAATGATTTGCCTCATATTAAACACTGCCTGCAAAATAAGACCTATGGTATTTTTTTATAGCAGAAATCGCTGAAAAACTTTGTAAATTCGGAAACGATATAGTTCCTGTCTTTCAGAGCTCGATAAGTGATCAGTGAAGAAGTGAGAAGTGTTATCTCATTCTGCGCTTTTGATATGTTGATTTTCTATCATTTGATTTCACAATTTCTTCATGAATATTTAAAAAAAATTTGAACTTTGCCAAATAATTCTTATCGTCGTAATTATACTTTCAACAATCGTGATAAGAAAATATTCTGACATGGTATTTTCTCAGCAGCTCAGTAAATGACAATCAGAAGGTGAATACAAAATGAGGTAAAAGAAAGTGGAGGAGACCATTCTAAATGAAGAAATAATGTAGGAAAAATTAGACAAGGAAAGAGCAGTTACTTAGGCAGTTACTTTCTCCTTGCCTTTTTTTAAGTTTTCATACCTGGATTTTTTACTAAAATAAATTAAAATATTTAGAAACAATAGAAAATGCTACTACCTGAATTCTCGCACTAGTATACCTTCGAACTATTGATTTCGTGTTAAAGTTTATGTTTCAGCTAGAAGCAAATTATCTTTCAACACAGTATAATATCTGAAGAAAATAATCAGTTAACTTCTTTTTAACTTAGATCTCTGAGGAATGAAACTGAGCTTCGACTTGCACAATAAAACGATAATAATTAAGATCATCAGAAAAGGGTAGGACAAATGAAATAATATACAGGGTATACCAAGTTCGACGGCCTGGAGAACTGGTTATTTTTAATCTGAAAATTGGAATTATGATATTGTTCGACATTATCTACTAAGCTAAAATATTCTGGAAGCCTGACCCTATCACTTATACAGGGTATGAAAAAAAATTTTTCAAAAAATTATTTTTTCTGTTTTTTCGTTTCAAATTTTCATACAGTATTCAATTCTGAATACTGAATTCTGAATTCCTATTAAAATCGTTGCATTATTCCAATAGTTTTCAAAATATGAAGAAAAAAGGGAGATAAGAGTATTCGGTATTATGTTTGTTATTTCTATTCTAAATATCTTAAGCACAAACCGTTTCCAACCGTTCAATTTCTAGAATTTTGAAAAACTCGTCACAGGGTGTTCCAAATGTTGGGTCAAAACTTTTGCTTTTCGAATGAGAACCAAATTTTTTTATGATTGTGTTGGATTCCGCGAAGAAAAATAATGTTTATGAATTTGACTCTACTTACGATATAAAATTAAAAAATCCCAAATAACTCAAGAATTATTCATTTCAGGTGCATAAACACGTTAGAACACTATCATTATTTTTCTTCGTAGAATCTAACGCAGTTATAAAAAAAAGGGTTCTAATTCGAAAAACGGCCAATATTGATCCGAATTTTTGACCCAACATTTGGAACACCCAGTGACGAGTTTTTTCAAAATTCTAGAAAATAATATTTCCACAGTCTTCGACTTCGAAAATATGAAAACGGTTCGTGCTTGAGGTATTTAGAATAGAAATAACAAACATAATACCGAATACTCTTATCTCCCTATTTTCTTTAGTTTTTTCTTCATATTTTGAAAATTATTTCAACGAATGCAATGAATTTGATAGGAATGTATTCAGGATTGAATACTCTATCAGAATTTGAAACGAAAAAACAGAAAAAAAAATGTTTTGAAATTTTTTTTATACCCTGTATCAGTGAAAGTGGTCAGGCTTCTAGAATATTTCAGCTCGGTAGACAATGTCGAACAATATCAAAATCCCAATTTTCAGATTTCAAATAGGTCCAGTTCTCCAGAATCGTCTAATAGGCCGTCGAACTTGGTACATCCTGTACAGGTAAGGCGGATTTTCTTATCGATATGTCTTCAATTATTCATTTTTCATCTTTTCCTCTTCAGCTACAGCTTCTTCCTAAAGATAAGTAACGATCCGAATATTCGAAGCTTACATCATCAATTTTGAAATCGTGAATTCTTAAAACAGTTTGACTGAACGAGTTTAATATCTATTTATTGAATCAATTCAGGGGAAATTCATAGGTATAAATAAGTGAGCTGGATATTCTTTTACTTCTAGCATTCTTAACAAGTGGGTTTTTTAAATTGGGCAAGTAATGTCCGTATAATCTATTAAATATGATTAAAATTGAAGCTCTGATATCACGTGGAAAATAGATTTTAATAATTTAACAATACGGAGAACAAGGTAAACTGAAATGCTGAGTAATTTAAAATAGTATCCTTTAAATTATTTTATAGTTCTTATTCTGTTTTCAAGTGAATTTATGCAATAGATTTTCCGCACAATCTCTACACATAATTCAAAGGTGCATGTTCACATTCACAAAATTTACTACATTCCAAAGATACGTCCTATAATATATTATTTCTGTTAGCAAATGACCTGCTCATAATCGATAAGGTATCACCCAGATGGTCGATTCAACGTTCCCAACCAATCTCTGCAAAAATGTCTGGAATACTCGTGAGCTACCCGATTGCAGGAATTCGATCAGTAATTACTGCTGGTATTGATTTTTCACAATTTTATCACTGGCAGCGAACTCACGTAGACCTTTCTATCTTCAGGCATTGAGATTAAACATATGGCATTCCTCGAGAATCGGTTTCCCACCACCAGACCATGGGAACGAACCGATAGGCACTCGGCTGAGCAAGATAAATTCAATACCAGCTATTGGGAGATATTTGTAATTTTAATACAGGTTGTTCCCCTCATCCGTTAATCAATATATTGTCAATACAATCAAATCAAATTTTACAGTCGCCTCATTGAGAAGGGTTTGTGGATGAGAGAAACAATTCATTTTTGTACAACTGCCTTTAAAAGTGACACTTTTAATGACAGCAAACAATGTTAAAATTGATTGTTTACGTGGAAGCGTGTTAAAAATATTTTTAACATTAGTGTTAACTCCGTTATCTTATGATGAAATCAGATGAGAAAAATTCAGCAATTGCAAATTTTTATTATCAATATTTAACAATCATTACTTATGAACATTATTATTAATCGTAAAACTAGAACAATTACTAACATTGATGCCCTGTGACGTTAGGCAGCTTTGCAACATATTATTTTAATCCTCAGCACTTGTCGAAACCGGAAGTACAATATTGGATGATGATGATCCAAAATCTGTTGAGGTTGGGAGAATTTTTTCAGCAATGGCATTTCTATATGCAATGGATTGATCGAAATAGCCCTCGGCTACCGTCGTAGACTTCCATCCACCATGTTTTTTTTATATCCGTAATATTTGCTCCTGATTCTGCTAGCAATGAAGCGGGGATCTTCGAAAACTGTGTCCTGTATATTGCAGGAATTCGGCAACAATAGATAGAATTTTCCCGAGTGTATTGATACCAACTGGATTGGCAGTGCATTTATTATTCATTTTTTTCAGGAAAAAACGACGATGTTTGATGACAGAAGGGCGCAGTGCAAAGTACTTATGAAAATAGTCTACATACTTCCCAATAATATTGAAAGAACGACTGACTTTCGTTTTTGTATTTGGAAGTTGTCTAACCAATGATTTATTTGTTATTTCGATGTCTTCCACTGATAAATTCCACAATTCTTCACGCCGACAGGCTTCAAATAATCCGAAAAAAATTGCAACCTTAATCATCAAGTATTTCTCATCTGGTGCCTCCTTTATAAACTTTTCAACTTGTTCACGAGTGAGAATTTTTGATTTCTTAGGACGATATCCTTCACTTTTCCGTTTTAAATATGCTATTACCTTGAAATATTTACATCCACACCATATTTAACAAGGGCGCCTGACTTTATCATTGAAAATTTGCTCCACAAAGTTGATGAACTCCATATTTTTTATTTTTCTTCCAAGTTTGCCAGAAAAACAGTTTCACTGAAGTTCCCTTCTATATTTTTCAATTTACACCAGGCCAGAAATTTGTTATATGCAACATCGTACTGCTGAACAGATTTTTTAGGTAGGAATTCCAAATTTGCTCTTCTTGCAGACTCTTCAATATCCAGAGGAACAACCAAATCGTCACTTTTATTAATAATTGGACTCTCGACAAACATATCAAACATACTAATTCCTTAGTATTCATAACGTTGGCAACGTTTGCCATTCACGAAATCCTTTTGATTATTTGAATATTAAGATGCATTTTGAAGTTTATGGTCATTGCAAATTTTCCCATTTCATTATCAAAAAAGGGCAGTTGTACAAAAAACATTGTATGGTAGTTGTGTTAAAAGTGATTTTATTTTGTTCGTGAAATTGTTCAATTCGCTCCGCTCATTTCACAAACTTTTTCAATCACAAAATAAAACGTCACTTTTAACACTCATATCATAAATAACTATTCTCTATTTCAGTATCGTAATGAGTTCATTGCAGTACTAAAAGCAGTGCTGTTATGTACTCATTACAGCATGGTTTTGAGTAATATTTTGCGTTTTGTGGTTGTCAACACTGACGATCCTTCCGTTATCTGTCAATTTTCGTAACAGTCCTACCAACTGCCAAGATAAAACAAAAGTCACTAGGATGTATAATCTGAATTTTTCATTGAATTTCGACAGTATTTGTACAAAGATACACACCAGCCAATACTGGTCCTATTCGAACCCGAAAAATACTGAATCTTAATAATGAATTCTGAGACGCCTATATTATATCTTTACCGCTTGTTCTACGCTTCTGAATGAACAAACCCTCATTATTTAACTCAGATATCAAAACAAATTCAAAAGAGCTTTTTTCCTGATATACAGGAATGAAATGTAGATAAATTTATGAAGGAAAAAGTTGTTTCGAGTAGAAATCGCCGTTTTTCAAACAAGCCAAAAGCAAAAAGAAACGTTAATATCCATTCAGTTTGTCTCAACAAGCCATTTCCTAATCGTGTGAAAGCCTGAGGAAGCACTTTGTTGTAATAAAGCTTTGAAGTTTTCGAACAATTGTCTCGACTTTCCTAGATCACTTCTACATAAATAAATTATGGTAAAAGTTTTGTTCTCGAAGTGGGACACCTGTAGATGATATTCCCTTTTCATATTCAGACGCCAATGCTAATTTAATTTATTTGCTCCTTTATTTATGAAAAAAATTATCATTGATATGATGAATTGAATTTTTTCAGGTTACTTCGGCAAGTATTTGAATAAGTACAATGGATCCTACATACCGCCTGGTTGGAGAGAATGGGGTGGCTTGATCATGAACTCCAAATACTACAACTATTCGATAAATATGAATGGGAAGAAAATCAAACACGGCTTCGATTATTCCAAAGTAAGTATACGTAGATCAATTATCTTGTGGGCATTCATAAGAAGAAAACACTTAATCCCCCACCAGTTAAATTGGCCCTAATTATTTTTGCAGAATCGGTTAATTCATGAAAAATTTTTCTCATTATTTTGCAAACTTCATAAGTCAGATCGAAAGTCATGCTTTAAAATAATTTAGTCATCCCTGAAATTTTGAGGGTGGTTTTCCTATTCTGTGAGGTCGGGCCAAACATATCCGACTCATCAAATAATTAACCCCATACCGAATTGGTTTTCTTTCTCAAACTTGCGTGCCAAATAATTTAGAATTTTATGAATTATCAGACCCTATAAGTATATGTATATATTTTAATATTCCACTCTTTCTTCTGGAGGTATCAGCTTAGGCTATATATCTCTCTGAATGGCCTTATTTGCATTTTGATGAACATAATGAGACCATTTCTTAAAAAAAGTAGAAGAACTGTGAACAGAAGTAGAAAGAACATATTAATTTTATTTGAATATTATTTTCATAACACTACAAAATTTTTTTATAACAAAACACAATATCGCTGAAAAAAATATTGAAAAAATAACAACTCTCGAGAACAATGGGAAATAATATATGATATAATATACTGCTCCACAAGTGTTAGGGATATCGTATTCAATGGTTTTGAAAAATATGTAATCTTCGAAAGAATCGCTGTAAAAATCATTTAAAACTCAATAACAACTTGAATCGATCCAATAAAAATCAGTATGAGACATTTCGTCAATCTGGTCGCCTTTTTTCTGAAGCTTGGTTCTTTGCAGTTTTTTTATGAATGTTCTTATTTTGAAATGGAGTCAGTTTATCAACGGCTTCGATTTGAAACGAGTTCTCTGAAAATGCCAAGACGTAGATAAACACACGCTGAGGCTAATAGGACTATCGGAATGCTATAGGGTGGCCAACTCAGGTTGTTGTAGCGGAAAGGTTCAGGGAGATAGGGAAACAACATCGTTTCTTCTCCGTTTCGACGAGAAGAAACTACATCTACGTGTAGAATGCTACGGAATACTCTTCAAAATGCCGATAGGGTCCAAGTTCCCATCGAAACCATCAGACGACGTTTGAGAGAGGTGAATCTAGGTTCTTGACGTCCATTAAGAGGAGTTCCATTAACACGTGACCATAAGCGTCAGATACTGGAATGGGCAAGGCAACATATCAATTGGAACGATCAATGGCGTAGTGTCTTCTTCACTGATGAATCCAGATATGGACGATTTCTAGATTCTCGAAGAATAAGGGTGTGGACAATCCCACGCATACCCTGTAATCGTCGCTATGTCCAAGAAGTCCATCCATTCCGAGGGGGTAGTGTCATGGTATGGGCCGGGATATGTTTCAACGGGTGCACAGATCTACACATTTGTCGTGGGAATTTGACCGCCTTATAGCAGTGGTTTCCAAACTTAATGTTACCACGCCTCCCTCAAAAAACGAAACACGAACATTTTTACTCTTATAAAATTTCATACAAACTAATGGAAATCGATATTTAATTATTGTTCTTTATCAGATGGATGTGCTTGTCTATTAGCACTTCTCAAATAGAAAAATTAAGCAGTAATTCTGAAAATTGTTCACTGTGACTAATTTTCGCGGCTCCCTTTGGACTAGTCCGCGCCTACCAGTTTCTAAAAAGGCTGCATTATAGGGAGCATATCATCGACAATGTTTCGCCAAATTTTCATGCTGCTATTGGTGAAACCTTTCAATTTCTAGACGATAACGCTAGACCGCACCGTGCAGCCATAGTTGAGAATACCCGCGAGGAGCTTGGTATTCCACATTTACCAATACCTCCACACTCACCAGATTTGAATTGCATAGAACATGCATGGGATATGCTCCAAAGAAGATTCGATAATCATCAACCAACCTCAGAATCTCTAAATGATCTGAAAGAGCTTCTCCCCCGTTTATGAACCCAAATTTCTCAAGAAATGTTCAACAACCTCGTGTGTAGTATGCAAAGAAGATGTCAAGCTGTTATTGATGCCCGTAGATGCCATACATTGTATTGATAGTCTTAAAATGCTTGAATTCTCTGGAATAAAATATCGTTATTTCACTCGATTTTTCTTAACTACCCTGTATACGCTGGAAACCTACAGGCTAAAATTAATTTTATTTCCTGCAACTTGAAATCATATTAATATGAATTTTCTTCACGAAATCTCATTTAAACTCTATTTTTTTTGCAATTTAAGTCAATATCCCTAACTCATGTGGAGCAGTTTATTTATTTTATTTGAATATTACTTTTATATCACTACAAAACTTTTTTATTACAAAACACAATATTCCTGAAAAATATTGGAAAAATGGCAACTCCCAAGATCAAAATGAAATAATATATGATATAATATAATATATGGATGGTATTGTATAAGAATGAGAGCTGAACATAAAAGAATATAGCAAGTTTCAAATGTTATTTTTCATATTGAAAATAACTGCTTTTCATGATTTCATTCTATTTATGTTTCGTATTTTCAAATAAACTAAAAAAATAAAAATTTCTGTCTGCATCTGCAAAGTTTTCGTCGGTTCTCCCTTACAATACCTCTTCTGGAACATGTTCATCGCTTTCGATATGTAAAAGACACTTTGGCAACCCATAAGAGGCTTCGAATATCCGAAGTGAACTCGAGTGTGTGTAATGAAACTCTTGAAGAGACCTACCACAGTGCGACGTACTAATGATTCCGTCCAACAACTATACTATCTTGGCTCGAGAAATCCAACACTCATTAATATCAAGCCGTCAACAACGAAATCAACAGCTTGTAGCATTGTAACCTTCTTGTGTTTCGCGTTCATATGAAATCAACTCGGAAATTGAACCTCAACTTTATACGTGTCTTTCTTCTCACACATCAACTCGTGATTGATCGTGTTGGAGCGTGTTGCGTAGAAAATGTCGACGATGACATAAGAGAATTTAAGGAAATCATGAATTTAGGGTGTTCCATTTGAAATTAAGGGGAAGGTCTGTTCTTGACCTTCGCGAATTACCCTGTATATTGAAATTCGTTCCTATATATGAAGAGCCACTTTGAATGTAAAATTTGACGTTCCAAAATTATTTATATACTGCTCCACAAGAGTGAGGGATATCGTATTCAATCGTTTTGAAAAGTATGTAATCTTCGAGAAAAAATCGCTGTAAAATCATTTAAAACTCAATAATAACTTGAATCGATCCAATAGAAATCAGTATGAGACGTTGCGTCAATCTGGTAGCCTTTTTTCTGAAGTTTGGTTTTTTGCGCATGACTCATGAATGTTCTTATTTTGAAAGGAAGTCAGTTTATCAATGGCTTGGATTCAAAATGAATTTTCTGAAAATGCCAAGACGTAAATTAACAAACGCTGAGGCTAAAATGGCTATCGGAATGCAATAGGGTGGCCTAACTCAGTTTGTTTGTAGCGGAAAGGCTCCAGTCAGCCAAAGTGTGATTTCTCGACTTTGAAATAGGTTCAGGGAGACAGGTTGCGTGTTTGAAAGACCAAAGCTTGGTGGGCGACGAAAAACAACACCTGGTCAGGATCATTTCATCACCGTTTAGGCGAGAAGAAGCCTACATCTACGTGTAAAATGCTACGGAATACTCTTCAAAATGCAGATAGGTCCAAGTTCCCATCGAAACCATCAGACGGCATTTGAGAGAGGTAAATCTAGGCTAGACATCCATTAAGATGAGTTCCATTAACACGTGACCTTAAGCGTCTGAGACTGGAATGGTCAAGCCAACATATCAATTGGAACGATGAATGGCGTAGTGTCCTTTTCACTGATGAATCCAGATATGCACGATTTTCAGATTCTCGAAGAAAAAGGGTATGGACAATTTCCCGTAATCGCCTCTATGTCCAAGAAGTCCACCCATTCCGAGGGATAGTGTTATGGTATGGGCCGGGATATGTTTCAACGGGCGCACAAACCTACACATTTCTCCTGGGAATATGACCGCCTTACACCATTGGGGGCATGTCATTGACAATGTTTTGCCAAATGTTCGCGCTGCTATTGGTGAAACTTTTCAATTTCTAGACGATAACTCTAGACCACACCGTGCAGCCATGATTGAGAATGCGCTCGAGGAGCTGGGTATTCCACATTTACCAATACCTCCGCACTCACCAGATTCGAATTGCATAGAACATGCATGGGATATGCTCCAAAGATGATTATATAATCATCAACCTACCCCAGAATCCTTAAATGATCTGAGAGAGCTTCTGCCCCGTTTATGGAGCCAAATTCCTCAAGAAATGTTCAACAACCTCATGTGTAGTATGCAAAGAAGATGTCAAACTGTTATTGATGCCCGTGGAGGTCATACATTGTATTGATAGTCTAAAAATGCTTGAATTCTCTGGGAATAAAATTTCGTTATACCCTTTATACGCAGCAGACCTACAAGCTAAAATTAACTTGAAATCATATTAATATAAATTTTCATGACAAAATTAAACTATATTTTTTTGAAATTTAAGGCAAAATCCCTAACTCATTTAGAGCAGTTTATTTTGAACGTAGATTCAAATGAGTTCTGAGGTTTTTTTATGACTGCATTAGAAACACTTTGTATGTTCTATTTAATTGTTAATTAACGAAGTAGAAGCATTGGTTCGTATTCTCATAGAAGCTAGTCAATTAGGAATCTTCATGCAAATCTCTGCAAGTTTTTAATATTAGAATGAAGGCCTATTTGTGGAAATTTCAAGGATTTTTTCATATTTTACACGAATTTTCTAAGAATAATATGTTTGTGACATACGAAAACAATGTAGAATTTGATGAGTAATTCTCTTATCGATGAAAATACTGGATAGCACATTCAAAAAATGAATTCATCTCGCCTAACAAAGCTTAACAAACTCTTTCTTTGAAATATTCTTCGTGAATCACATGTAAAGCATTTAATTAACCGGTACCAGGTGTCTGGCATCACTAATCCGAAGACATTACTCATAAGGAATAATTTCTCGAAAATATCCGTGAAACTCTCAATAGTTCAGCTAATAACAAGAAACAGACGCTCGCTCAGTTTTTAATGAGGCATGTCGTCATAAAATACCCAGCAATCGAAAGATGCCCCCATTAAGTTTTTTCATTAATGTAACTCAACATGAACGAACAATCCATTTCCTCTCCATTCCGACAAAAACTCGCATTCCAATCGATACTAACCACTCGCTCATTTCACAGGATTATTACCCGGATTTGGTGGCGAACGATTCCATCGCCTTCTTGAGACAGTCGAAAAAAAATAGTGCCCATAAACCAGTGATGCTGACCATGTCCTTTCCTTCGCCGCACGGTCCAGAGGATTCAGCGCCGCAGTACTCGGACCTGTTCTTCAACGTAACTAGTCATCAGTAAGTATATTAATTATGTCTAGGAGATGGTAACCGCGTTGTGATCGCTGAGACCTACATAATGACATATAAAACTCTCGCCTAATGACCGTAAATTGGTTCTTCTTCGGCTTATCTGTATGTTGTGTAGTTGAGGAATGTTCGTCAAACAACCTATTGGTCATATTATTCGTATATAAACTCTTGATTGCACGTCTCGTTGGTCTGCTTGCTATTGAAAATGACGAAACGTTCTAAAGTCCCCAATTGACTATATTTATCTGGCATCATTTTGATATTCAAACGCCTCATTACTCTCATTATTATTTTTCTATTTCAGTATCGTAATGATTTCATATTACAGTATTAAAAGTAGTGCTGTAATGAACTCATCACAGCACTGTTTTCAGTTATATTTTTCGTTTTTTGGTTGTCAGTACTGACCTCCGACTTTATCAATTTTCAAATCAAATGAATTCAAATGCCGTGATCTGTCAAATTCGCCAACTGTTAATTTCAAAATTTCCTAAATCGTTCATTAATTATATAATTATGTTTATCAATTCAGTTCTTGGAATATAATAGTATGTTCTAGTCGCAGAATAGGATCCTATTCCAACACGAATGCGAATTTCAAACGCATGAGTGTTGGAATTGCCTTCTGCAACGAGTATTAGACGATATTTTCTCTATTTCAGTCAAGTTTTGTGAAATACTTTCGAAATTCAAATACAAATTCAGATTAGTGACTTTTGTATTGTATTTTGGTAGTTGGTGTAACTTACGGAATTTGACAGTTTACTAAATTTGAATTGATTTGAATTGAAAATTGAGAGGATCTAAAAGGTCAGTACTGAATTTCATTTCATCACTACTTTTAGTAGGTACTGTAATGAACTCATTTCGATACTGAAATAGAGAAAGCATTTTAGTAGTTGGGACGTTTGACAATAGATTTGCAACATCAAAACTCACAAATTTATTTCTCTTTTCCAAGAAAGTTTTTGCTGTTTTAAAAAAACCTTGGTTTCAAATGCATTGTGATCGCTGAGACCTACATAATGACATATAAAACTCTCGCCTAATGGCCATAAATTGGTTCTTCTTCGGCTTAAGTGTATGTTGTGTAGTCGAGGAATGTTCCTCACATGACCTATTGGTCATTTTCTTCGTATATAAACTCTTGATTGCACGTCTCTTTGGTCTGCTTGCTATTGAATCTGACGAAATATTCTAAAGTCCAAAATTGACTATATTTTTCTGGCATCATTTGATATTCAAACGCTTCATTACTCTCATCCCATTCTAAATTATTATTTCTCTATTTCAGTATCGTAATGGGTTCCTATTACAGTATTGAAAGTAGTGCTGTAATGAGTTCATTACAGATTCAGTTATATTTTTCGTTTTTTGATTGTCGGTACTGATCTCCGACTCTATCAATTTTCAAATCAAATGAATTCAAATGCAGTGATATGTCAAATTCACCAACTCTTAGTTTCAAATTTTCCTAAATCGCTCATTAATCATATAATATCAATTCAGTTCTTAGAATATAATAGTA
The DNA here is from genome assembly GCA_038502775.1 of Hippodamia convergens. NCBI lineage: Eukaryota > Metazoa > Arthropoda > Insecta > Coleoptera > Coccinellidae > Hippodamia > Hippodamia convergens. Next base: position 48,168,540 of record CM076610.1, read on the forward strand.
TATTCTAGTTGCAGGATGGGATCCTATTCCAATACGAATGCGCTCCTTTGTCGCTCGTTTTCGAAAGCATGAGTGTTGGAATTGCCTTCTGCAATGAGTATTAGACGATATTTTCCCTATTTCAGTCAAGTTTTGTGAAGCACTCTAGAAATTCAAATAGAAATTCAGATTAGTGACTTTTGTATTGTATTTTGGCAGTTGGTGTGACTTACGAAATTTTACAGTTTACTAAATTTCAATTGATTTGATTTGAAAATTGAGAGGATCTAAGGTCAGTACTGAATTTCATTTCATCACTGCTTTCAGTAGGTACTGTAATGAACTCATTACTGAAATAGAGAAAGTATTGTAGTAGTTGGGACGTTTGACAATAGATTTGCAACATCAAAACTCACTAAAATGTCAATCCGACTCAAATTTATTTCTCTATTCCAGGAAAGTGTTTGTTGTTTTAAAAAAACCTGGTTTCAAATGCATTGTGATCGCTGAGACCTACATAATGACATATAAAACTCTCGCCTAATGACCATAAATTGGTTCTTCTTCGGTTTATGTGTATGATGTTGTGTAGTTGAGGAATGTTCCTCACACAACCTATTGGTCATTTTCTTCGTATATAAACTCTTGATTGCACGTCTCGTTGGTCTGCTTGCTATTGAATCTGACGCAAAGTCCCCAATTGACTATATCTGATAATCTGACATCATTTGCTATTCAAACGCTTCATTACTCTCATGCTATTCTAAATTATTATTTCTCTATTTCAGAATCGTAATGAGTTCATTACAGTACTGAAAGTAGTGCTGTAATGAAGCTCATTACAGCATTTTTTTCAGTTATATTTTTCGTTTTATGGTTGTCAGTACTGACCTCCCATCGAATCAAGTTTCGAATCAAATCAATTCAAATTCCGTGATCTGTCAAATTTCGTATGTCACGCCAAGATACAAAACAAAAGTCACTAATCTGAATTTTCATTCGAATTTCGAGAATATTTCACCAAAATTGACTGAAATAGAGAAAATACCGTCTAATACTCGTTGCAGAAGGCAATTCCAACACTCATGCTATCGAAAACTCGCTCCTTCGTCGCTCGTTTTCGAACTTCGCATTCGTGTTGAAAAAGGAGCTCATTCTGCAACTTGTTTTAGAATATACTATTTATTCTCTATTTCAGTATCGTAACGAGTTCACATTACAGTATTAAAAGTAGTGCTGTAATGAATTCATTTTAGCAGTGTTTTTCAACCTGTGGGTAGAGAGAACTAGGTACCTACTTCATCAGAAAACATTAATAAATTCTAAAAAAATAGCTATATCAAGAAATAGATATCAAAGAAATACTGGTTATGTTATTCATATAAATAGATTACTAAAAAAAAACATTTCGACTACTAGTTTATTAAAATATGTACTTTAATGTTTGTTTTTGTTCCCTGAGAAGTAGTGAGACAATTCATTCTTTCTTCATATTATCTGATAACTTTCAAATATACCTAGTTGTTCAGAAGTCTGGAAAAGGTGATTTTGGAAAATCGGAATGCTGATACTGTGGTTTTCGGTACCTAATTTTGCCCGAAAAGACTGTATACGAGATATGAGGCCCAACTTTGAACCATCTTTTTTATTGCAGATTCGGATAAAGCAGGAAATTTTTCATCCGAATTGGTGAAAACCAGAAATTTTTTCGTTTAAATTTGGGCCCTATGCAGCACTTTTTGTTCAAAAATCAAAGTTGGACTTCATATTTCGCATAAGGCCCAATCGGGCTCAAAATCTGATGTGCCCAATCGATTCTCCGCGTAAAATTACTTAGTATTAGAATATGAATTTTCACATCCTGTCTAAATGTACGCCGCAGATTTTTAAACAAAGAGCGCTGCATAGAGCCCAAATAAGGATAAAAAAAATGTTTGGTCTCAACCAATTCGCATAAAAAATTTTATCTCAAATCCGAATCTGCAATGCGTTTGAAATTTCAAAATTGGGCCTCATATCTCCATAAGGCCGTTTTGGGCCCAAAATCTGATGGGCTCATTCGATTCCTTGGACTCCACTATCAGAATTCAGCTATGCCTGAAATGAATTCACCTTTTCCAAATTTTTGAAACACTCGATATGTCAATAGATTTAATCTCACTTCTCGTTTCTTTAATGAAAGCCATGAAGTTTTTGTTTTGGATCCTGCCCTCGAAGACTTTTATTCAAGTTATTTGAATGCTGAAATAGGTCAGAAAGAAAAGGCTATTTTCAAAAGGGAAAGGTCAAAAATGAATTCCAAGTTAACTGACTTAGCTTGCCGTGGAAATAAGGTATTTAGTGTGAAGTTCCATAAGTCTGGTCAGCCTATTGAAAACCACTTTTCCTCTCTATGGTAGAGCAAATTTCGATGGAGTAAACCTATAGTCGTATCTTCACAAATGGAAATAATTTGAAACAGTCGAGTCTCCAACGTTTTTTCTCGAATTTGCAATATATACATGTCAATATTTTTAACACATATATGGAAAAAGCCAGGATTAGGGGGTTGGGAAATTTTATGCGATACTTTGGGGTCATGAAAAAGGTTGGAAAACACTGCATTACAGCACTGTTCTCAGTTATATTTTTCGTAATCTGTCAAATTTCGTAAGTCACACCAACCGCCAACATCGATACTAATGTCACTAATCTGAATTTTTATTTGAATTTCGAGACTATTTCACGAAACTTGACTGAAATAGAGAAAATATCTTCTAATACTCGTTGTAGAAGGCAATTCCAACACTCATGCTTTCGAACTTCGCATTCGTGTTGGAATAGTAGCCTATTCTGCCACTTGTTTCAGAATATACTATTATATTCTAAAAATATTTTAACGGAAATCAAAAATTTTTCATCAAAGAAGAAGTAACAACTATATTTTGTAAATGGACATAAATGCTTTTCATGAATGATTTTCTTCAATCCAAATCCAATACACAACTGGATTTCGAGCTAATCAGTGTATTTCAAATTTTCAATGAGGAACAACAAACCAAAAGCTATTGACCTCAGTCCTTTAACGAGCTATCGATTTGTAGTCTCGTATCATTTTCCAATTTGAATATCCAGTTTTTGTTCATAATGAACACGACCGACTCTATTTATGCTGCCGGAATATTTGTTTTTCAACTCTTATCAATAATTAATACCTATCGATTGACCTACTGATGGACTTTCTAATTCGAACGAAATATTTTTGGAACGAACGTCGTAGTATGTACTTTTATCTGATCAAAAAACTGTGTTAACATTGAGAGGCTCTGAAAAATGGAGGTTCTGCTAATGGAAGTTCTCAACGTACGTTTTTAGCTCAAGATTCGTTAAAGAACATCACAAAACTATCAATGTATCCATTATGTGATTTCTGAAATCTTCATCAAGTCAAAAATAAATTGAAAAATTTTTCTACAATTCTTATAGTCAACCGAACACACATTATCCTGTGCAAGTACAGGAAACTTGTTTGAAACAATGCAGATCGCTGACGGTGAGAAATGGAAAAAATTTGTATTCGGAGAAAAAAATTCAGAATGAAAAAGGTATGCTCCTGGAAAAAAAGTTATTTCAAAAACTGATATTTTGTATCCTGTCAAAGTGTCAATAGAGATAAATAGTTATTATACAAGGGAAAAAAGTATTATATTTTAGCGAAAGCTAAAACACATTTTTCCCGTGTATAATACACAATTTTTTTCTGTGACGGGAAAAAACGATTCCTTAATAATATAATAATATAATAATAATATATATATATATATATATATATATATATATATATATATATATATATATATATATATATATATATATATATATATATATATTGTACTGATGGTGCTGAGGATTCTAATAATGTGTTGCGAAGCTCCCTAACGTCACAGAGCATTGATGTTAGTAATTGTTCTAGTTTTACGATTAATATTAATGTTCATAAGTAATGATTGTTAAATATTGATAATAAAAATTTGAAATTTTCATCTGATTTCATCATAAGAAAATGGAGTGCTTAAAATATTTTTGACACTAATGTTGAAAATACTTTCAACACGCTTCCAAGTAAACAATCAATTTTAACATTGTTTGATGTCATTAAAAGTGTCACTTTTAATGGCAGTTGTACAAAAACTTTATTATTATTATTATTATAGTTTTTTACAATGAAGCCTCGAATTCCGGGAAAAAACGGCTGCAGCAAAGTTGTACACCTAATATGTTGGAGATGTCTTGCTTCGTGCCCTTCCTTATCTCTAAATGGCGAACAAAATAATGATTTCCACTTCAGTCTCAACAACCGGAGCATCCTCTTCGTTTTCGACGTTATTTTTAAAGATTTCGTGACCTGCATTAATTATTAACCCCGACAGATTGAATGAAGTCCGTGAATTATTGATGGGTTAGAATTGCCGCTGCTTCCCGAAGCTCGACCTTTAACTCAGAAGATCCTTTGAACCCCGTTCTGGTATATATTATTGAGCTGGAAGTCCGCTGCGGAATTTATCCAGAACGCCGGCGAAAAATTCAAAAGCCGGCGTATTTTTTCAATATCAGAAACGATGAATTTTGCATAACATAAGCGGATCGTTCGGGGGCGAATTAATAAATGAGAACGGAGGATGGAAGTTCCATTCCAGCTCGTCAGCTTATCGAAGGGTCGATACGTTTCGCGAATTTGATGAAATTAGAAATTTGGTGAATGTAGCAAGATTTTTTTTGTGACGGGAAAAAATGACATTTTTGTACAACTGCCATTAAAAGTAACACTTTTAATGACACGAAACAATGGTAAAATTGATTGTTTACGTGGAAGCGTGTTGCAAATATTTTTAACATTTATGTTAAAAATATTTTTAGCACTCCATTTTCTTATGATGAAATCAGATGAGAAAAATTCAGCAATTGTAAATTTTTATTATCAATATTTAACAATCATTACTTATGAACATTTATATTAATCGTAAAACAAGAACAATTACTAACATTAATGCCATGTGACGCAACACATTATTAGAATCCTCAGCACCATCAGTACGGAAGTACAATATTGGATGATGATTATCCAAAATCTGTCGAGGTTGGGAGAATTTTTTCAGCAATGACATTTCCATATGCAATGAAATGATCAACATAGCTCCGGCTACCGTCGTAGACTTCCATCCACCATGTTTTTTTATATCCGTAATATTTGCTCCTGATTCTGCTAGCAATGAAGCGGAGGATATTCGAAAACAGTGTCCTGTATATTGCTTTGGTTCTGGCAGTTTGAGGAAATCTGCAACGATAGATGGAATTTTCCCAAATTTCAGGAAAAAACGACGATGTTTTGAGACAGAAGGGCACAGTGCAAAGTACTTATGAAAATGTTCTACATATTTCCCAATAATCCTGAAAGAACGACTGACTTTCGTTGTATTTGAAAGTTGTTTAACCAATGATTTATTTGTTATTTCGATGTCTTCCACTGATAAATTACACAATTTTTCACACCGACAGGCTCCAAATAATCCGAAAATAGTTGCAACCTTAACCATCGAGTATTTCTTATCTGGTGCCTCTTTTATAAACTTGTATACGAGTGAGAATTTTCGATTTTTGGGACGATATCCTTCACTTTTCCGTTTTGAATATGCTAATACTTCAACCATTTCAATATTGAAAATTTGCTCCACAAAGTTGATGAACTCTATATTTTTGATTTTTCGTCTAAGTATGCCAGGAAAACAGTTTCACTGAAGTTCTCTTCTACATTTTTCAATTTACACCAGGCCAGGAAATTGTTATATGCAATATCGTACTGCTGAATAGATTTTTTAGGTGGGAGTGCCAGATTTGCTCTTCTTGCAGACTCCTTAATTTCCAGAGGAACAACCAAATCGTCACTTTTATTATTAATTGAACTCTCGACAAACGTATTAAGCAGTTAAAAACCCAAGACGAAAATTGGACAAGAACGAAATTCAAATGACAGCGTCTTTTCTCATTTGTTCGTAATCATAACGTTGGCAACGTTTGCCATTCACAGCAACCTTTTAATTATTTGAATATTAAAATGCATTTTGAAGTTTATTGTCATTGCAAATTAGCCCATTTCATTATCAAAATAGGGCAGATGTACAAAAAACATTGTATGGTATTTGTGTTAAATGTGATTTTATTTTGTTCGTGAAATAGTTCAATTCGCTCCACTCATTTCACAAACTTTTTCACTCACAAAATAAAACGTCACTTTTAACACTCATATCATAAATAACTATTATTTTCAAAATTCTACATATACAACTTTACATATTTAAATAATCAGAATGAAAACACAGTCACAGTCATTATATCATGAAAAAGAGACATTATTCAAAAGGAGGCATTCAGAAACTCTTGCAATATATAATACACAAGATCAATCAAGACCCTGTTTATTTCTTTTTTAAAACCGTAATACCTATTTATTTGTCTAAACCTCAAGGGTAATTTATTGAACAGTTCCATATACACATATTTGGCACTTTTTTTGTTTCCTCTCGAAAAAAAACATACAAGAAGAAGAGTTGATTCCGTCAAAAACACAGGAAAGAAGGACACGGTACAACGCACCCTGAGGATTTACGAAGATAATATCAAGAGAGGCAAGATTTGAGCCCCAAGGTTGACCTGGTACAATTCTATAAATAATGCAAATCTCGCATGTTAGGAAATGAAAATTACGCGAGAAGTTAGTCTGTTTCGCGTGTCAAGATATCGCTACATTGACGGGTTCGCTATTCAACGGAAACTCACTATGATTTGATAAGATTTAATTACGGTAAGGCTTTATCTAATGGACGTCAACTGGAATTACGCCATAATTCAATCTACTCCCGGCAATCGAACACTTTTATCTTTGTTCGCGATGAAGGGCCATCGAAATTTGGCGCCCAGGTATGAGCAAACTGGAATTTCGGCTAAAATCGCTCAATAAAAGTTTAAAAGTAAGAATTCGAAAGGCTCAAAATTCTAGTGCATTGAACAGATCGCAAAAACTACTTTATTTTTTATTTGATGGTAAACTTTCGAAAAAAACCATATGCAGAATCGAATTCTGATTCAGCTAATGGAGATTTCTTTCACATTTTTTATGTTGAATATTTTGTATGAGCAAGCCTTAAAATATATACAGGGTTATTCACAAATATGACTCTATAGAATATTTTTAGGAAAGACACAAAATTCAAGATTGAAGTTCTAAAGGTCGGCTTCAAGTAAGAAGACGACTTCTCGTAATATTTTTTAAGGTTCCGGAAGTGACATCAACTTTCGTTTTCCAAATGGATAGACCCATTTTTTATTGCATAACTGGATTCTCTATTGAATTCTGAGTCTTTTTGATTCCAAAAGTTTGAATTTTCCAGAGAAAATTCTCTTTAAATGAATAAATAGGAAAAAAATCTCAAATTGAACTCTGTTGAAATACAGACAACTTCGGGGTTTTTTCATTAAAAATTCTCATTTTTGAGAATCTCCGAGAAAAAAGGCTGATGCTTCTTCTCCGATAGCGTGATTTTCGGAAAATGATACAGGAGGTCAAAAATTCTTTGTCAGAGTTAGAAGTGACGAAACATAAAAAAATCGTTTTTTTCAAATTGGAACCTCACTTTTTCGAAGTTTTTTCGAGATCTTTGTCAAAAAATAATAGGAGCATACGTCGAAGACTTTTATCCCAAAAAGAATATTTTTCGAGATATTCAGGAAAAACGATTTTGTCTTCAATTTTCAATCACAATTTTTTGTGTCTTTCCTGAAAATATTCTATAGAGCCATATTCGTGAATAACCCTGTATAGTTTTTTTTGTTTGAAAGAGCTAAAGTACTTAATACAATACACATTGGGATAAAAAAGTATCTAGCTACGGTTAGTGCAAAGGGATACAGAACCTTCGTATGATAAATAAGGAAAGGGAGAAACATCAGCAGAAATACACTCTGACCTTGCTCTCGAGAAAAAAAACTCACCAAAAATATTACCTATATATCGGAGGATATTGAAGGATATCTACGTCATCTAGGAGACCTTAATGTAATCCATCTATGGACAGAGAAAAACAGATTATCTACCAATCTACCCGTAATTTTTAATCTGAAATGAAAACAGACAAAAGCTAAAAAAGCAATTATTTAGAATAAATAAAATTATTTTCAAATTAATTTCCCTTATAAGGAATGCATTCGGTACTTTGCCTCACCTTGAAATTCATAAATAATACAACAATCTATAAGATAATCTATTATCGCCTCAACTTCTCCAAACTCACAACTAGGGCCTAATTCCATGTGAAAAACATGCTGTTTCTTCATCCATGGACTGTTCTAATACTAATACGATATAGAACAGACCCGATTCTTCTGGGAAGGTCGAAACCAGGAACTCTGATGGAAGGATCAGTAAGAAGATCTTTATTAAAAAAATTGCATACATTCCAATCAGATTTCCAAATTTCCTTGTCGCTTCTGTTCATATTGGTTAAAAAATTTGACCAAAATGGTTTACGCGACTTCAATTTGGGGACCTTATCATCTGGAATATAGGAGAGTATGGGAAATCAATTTGGAAAGGAATCAAATTTGTTTCAAAAATTCAAAGTTGTTGTCTCTGCGAATTTGAGGAGGTACAATATTTGAGAGAGTTGGTAACCAAAGAGTAGGTGAGGATCTGATAGTACCAGTGATAATCCTCAGAAAAATTTAGTTGGGAATCAATTTTTTACATGAATACTGTTCAACCAAACAGGGCAACAATATTCAGCAGCAGAAAAAACCACGGTTAGCGCTGCCATACGAAGTGTTGTTGCAACAGTGCCCCATGAAGTACCAGCTAGTTTCTGAAGGATATCATTCCGATTATTAAGGTTTAAACGCAAAACATCCAAATTCCAAATGGTCATTGAAATTTATAAAGGACTCAAGTTTGACTCCGAGATATCTAGGATGAAAATTATATTTTAAAAAAGGAACAACCGAAAGTAACATTGAAATGATCTATTTTGATAAGTTCTACCACCTGTCAAAAAGAAGCCTCTCCTTTGAATAAACCCTGTATAACCGCCGCTATTCACTTTGTTTTTTCGGCTATGGAAACAATACCATGTATACCTCCCAAACTGTGAACTCCTTGTGCTTGCTGGCTCCTTGTGCAGTAAAGAAGCTCACATATCGACAATGCAAAAATTCAGACATAATATTGCTGTGCAGCTACAAGTGTTACTTCAAATCATCAACACGTTGTTTTTAATCGAATGTGGAGATCTCTCTAGACACCCACTTCACGAAGAGCTTTCGCATGTCAAGATGTTCGTGTAAAATGGTGAACAAGCTGCCATCTGATATCTAAACAATGATAGCTATCTCGTGCACTTTCAGTTTACGATCGGTCAAAAAGATTTTATGGACTTTTTTACGTTTTCCGCTATAACAGCCTTCTTTGAGCTTCCGCTTAATTCTGTATCACTCTCACTCGTACTCCATATAATCCGTTTTATATTTATCTATCTATCCTTCGGTTTGCACTTCATTTCCCCTTCATTCTGAATAAAAAACAAAATTGCGCATTTGAAGGTTGAGAATAAGATGTCAAAAAACATGTTGTAATCAATGATTTGATTTTGTTTCGTTCGTTTCGAGAATATGGGCGATGTTTCGTTTAATCAACTGTAGATGGCGCTCAATTTATTCAAATATTCGAATATTATTCAGGTGTACGAATTGTGACAATAGATTTTCAAAGAATTATTATTCTTCAATGTCATTACATTTCATACACATAGTCAAAATTGCAAATGTTGAAGGTCCGAAAATTTATTTTAAATTCAAAAGTTTTTCCTCTAAAATAATAATGATAATCATACTTAATTCACGAACACGTTACATTCCTATCCGTATTACAACTTAAACCTTGGATAACGTCATGTTTCTGACAAATTTTCGTATAGAAACATTACACTTTTTCATACAAAACCTCTTGGACTAATCTGTTAATAGTATCTAATTAATCCCCTTTCTTTTCAGTATTCCTTCCTACGATTACGCCCCTAACCCAGACAAACAATGGATCCTGCAAGTGACGAACAAAATGAAGCCGATCCACAAACAATTCACGGACTTGCTGATGACCAAACGACTCCAGACGCTGCAATCGGTGGATGCTGCCGTCCAAAGGGTTGTTGAGGAGTTGGAAATCCTGGGGGAGCTACAGAACACATATATTATTTACACTTCCGACCATGGCTATCATCTCGGCCAATTTGGACTCATCAAGGTAATGCGGGTTTGCAACAGCTGCCGATTTTGATTATCAGTGTGAGGGAATGTTGAATGAGGGATTTCTGAACAATCTGCGAAATTAAAAATTGGGTGGTTAGCTGTTAGTTATTGGCACTGGTGATTTTCATGCTGAGACAGGGTGTTTCTGAATTGATGGAATGTTTTTATAGTGAAACTCTAACAAAAAATAAGTTATGATTTATTCTGCAAAGTTGGTAATAAGAGTTGATAATAAAATTGCGGAATAAGAAAAAATATGATATTTGATCAGCATTATCGTTTGTCAATTTCAATCTGTTTAATTGTACAGGGTGGTCAGATTTCCATGTTTTAGAACTACATCTCCTAAATTAATAATAATATACATGGTTATGTTCTCTTTTTTCGAGAAACTCAAATTGATGAAAACCTCAATTCGCTAAGGTGTCTAGTTTCCATGCCACAGGGTGAAATTTGGCCAATTATTATAAGTGGCTATAACTTCCCCAGTATTGCTGCTACACTCTCGAGATAAAAACATCCTTATTGAAGTTTTTTCAGTACTTTTCACCAGTGCTATCAAAACTTTAGTTCCTCTTTAAATTTTAGGGGAATTAAAAAAATTTATTTTTTTCAAATGGAAACTATAGTGTGCTATGATGAATTTCAATAGACTTTTCTTAGACAATTTCAAAAATGATGTACTTCCGAGCTTAAATATCGATCAACAAAATCAAAGAAGGTTATGATTTTGATTCATTTCTTTTCTACTGAGAAAGTCATACAACTTGAGCTTGCTTAAATTATGTTGACCGAAAAGTGGTTGTTTTTTCAGAATTTTCGTATTCAAGCACGGAAGTATATCATGATATATATTTTTGAAATTGTCTAAGAAAAGTCTATTGAAAATTATCATAACACACTACGGATTCCATTTGAAAAAAATTAATTTTTTCAATTTCTCTAAAATTTTAAGAGGCACTGAAATTTCGATAGCACGGGTAAAAAGTACTGAAGAAACTGCCCTTAATATGTTTTTATTCCGAGAGCGTTGCGGTAATCCTGCGGAAGTTCTAACCAATTATAATTATTGGCCAAATTTCAAAATCTCCCTGTAGCAGACTTGCGGTTTTCAGCAATTTATGTTTCTCGAAGAAAGAGAACATGACATGTACAGGTTATCCCAAATTGCATGATTTTGACTGTTTCAATTACTTCTGGACTAGATAGGTAAAAATTTCGAAAGGTGTCCTGGGCTCGATTTTCGTGAAAACACGATAACTGAAAACGGTTTCACGATATCTTCTTTTTTTTTTTAAATTTGTTATATAATCGATTTGGAAAATTTGCCATAACTTCTTCATTTACGAAAGTATCTGTAAAAAGTCAAAACTTTCTAGAAGAGCTTTTTTACCGGAAATAAGAAACTATATTCCATTTTTTTTTTGCTTGGATAAAAACCATTTTTTCATTTCAAATACGAACTCATTTTTTTCATCTCATATAATAAAAAAAAATTTAAAATAATGTCTTATTTCCAGTGGAAAAATGCTTGTTGAAAGTTTTTATCTCTTTCAGATATTTTCGAAAATACAAAAGTTATGGCACATCTTCTGAATCGAAAAAATTTCAAAATGTTGTCATATCTTCGAAACAAATGAAGATATCGTGAAACAGTTTTCACTATTGGTTTTTTCACGGAAATCGAGCCAGGACCCTTTTCGACGTTTTTACCTGTCTAGTCTAGAAGTACCAGAAACAGCCAAAATCGAGCAATTTGGGATACCCTGTATATTTCTTTTTTTCTATCTCGCTTAATTTAGGAGATGTAGTACTTAAACATCGAAATCTGAGCACCCTGTACAGGGTGGTCAGATTTCGATGATTAAGTACTACTTCTCCTAAAATAAAAGAGACAGAAAAAAGTTATTTCATGTCATGCTCTCTTTTTTCGAGAAACAAATTGCTGAACGCTTCAGGATGATTTTGGAGTTTGGCCAATTATTATGATTTGCTATAACTTTCCCAGTATTGCAACTACACTGATTGCATTGAAGCTGGTGCTTCAAACTGTACACCTCTGCTTTCTATTTCAATGATCTTTGAAATCCTCATTCTTTGAGTTAATTTAATATTTTGATTTGATTCAGATCAACGCAGGATTTTCTTCGACAAAACATTTTTTGCTCCTAGATCAGGAGGGTTTGTCGAAAGACGCAGTTAAATTTCCTCAAAAATTCTGGAGACAGCACAACCAACAACATAAATTCATGTTTCTGCTTCATTTTCATTTAATCGAATTTTTATGAAAATTTCTAGGGCAAAAGTTTCCCGTTCGAGTTTGACGTCAGGGTGCCATTCTTAATACGTGGTCCTGGGATAGATCCTGGAGCAGTTATCGACGAAATTGTGCTCAATATAGATCTAGCACCAACTTTCCTCGACATAGCGGGTGTGGATACCCCTCCTCACATGGATGGACGCTCGATTTTGCCGCTCTTGTTGAGAAGCAAGAGGAAAAAGTTGAAGTGGCCGGACACATTTCTGATCGAAAGGTAAATACATTGGATTACTATCTGTTTTGTCGAATTATTCTGGGAAGCCGTACACAGGCCGAATCATGTTAGGTTTTCTTCAGGACATCAAATCCTTGAGCTCTTTCAAAAGGAATAGGTATAAGATAATTTCGGAAAATATTGTCATTATTCCTCTCGGTTAGCAAAATCAACTTGTAGCTTTAATTTGGCCAAAAACTCGACCAGAATGGTTGACGCTGTCTAGGAAAATCGGTTATTTCAAGGCGAACTGAATTTTATATTCATTATTGCATTTATTTCAAATTGAAAAGATATTTATAAAATATTTCCACATTAGAGCATCACCGAAGGACAGAATTGATGAAGTTATCAAAGTCCAGAGGAATCATTTCTAACATAACATTTTATATCTCCAACCCTAGGAGAATTTGGGATGCATTTGACACCCAAATTGGGTGAGACTGCACGGTATCTCAGCTATTATTGAAGATAAAGACGAGCGGTTTTCGCGACCCTATGTCACTTTTTTGTAAAACTTTTAAAGCCACAAACAAAATTATTCCAACTACTTTTGTTTCTGAAATACAGGGCGAAAACGTATTTACATGCACATTGGTGCACTTTTTGGAGATGTTATTATTACTCGGGCCCTGTATGAGATAAAAAAAATTAAAACTGCTTTTAATAGATTATTTCACGTAGAAGTCAGTGGCGTAGTTGAAATTTTTCTTTCAGAGCACTGTTCTAGAGATTGAGCACAAACTTGAAACTTTTTAGATAGAACACCATGTATATTTTGACGTAAAATTTCTGAAATTATTTCTCTGAATACATTGATGTATCACAACTTAACCTTTGATGAATTTCAACGTCAAAAATCAGAGGAATCCATATTATATTTGTTTTTCAATAGTAGGCCATGAATTCTTTCACACATTAATTTAATTAGTACTTTTTTAGAACGCTATGTGACTTAAACCTATTCATTTTATTATATTCAATCATAAACTCGAAATATCACTCTCCAACATGAAGTTTAAAATGTTGAGAATGAAACAAATTTTAATATTTATATTGAAATTTTTTATGCTTCAACTTTTATGCATTCGTGGAGAATTCATGTCTGACTATTGAAAAAAAGCAATTATAAATATGAATTTTTCTGACTTTTGGAATTTATTAAAAGTTGGGTTACGATACAGCAATATATTCAAAAAAATAATTGCAGAAATTTGACGTTAAAATATACAGGTGTTCTATCTGAAAAATTCTAAATTTGTGCTCAATCTCTGAATCAATACTCTGAAAAAAAATTTTTAACTACGCCACTGCCTTCAACGTTAAATAATCTCTTAAAAGCCAAAGTGCACATTTTCGTTTTGGCCCTGTATGTCAGAAACAAAAGTAGTTCGAATATTTCTGTTTGTAGATTTGAAAGTTTTACAGAAAAGTGAAACAGGGTCGCGAAAACCGCATGTCTCTATCTTCAATAATTGCTCAGATACAGTGCAGTCTCACCCAATTTGGGACACAGTGTAGACTGCATTGTATCTCAGCTATTATCAAAGATGGAGACATGCGTTTTTCGCGATCCTCTATCACTTTTTCGTGAAACTTTTAAAGCCACAAACTGAAATATTCCAACTAAATTTGTTCCTGAAATACTGAAGAAAACGTTCATTTTTGAGATGTTATTATTTTCAGGTCCTGTATGAGAAAGAAGGAAAATGAATACTGGTTTCAATATATATTTTTACATAAAACTCAGTAGCGTGGTTAAAAAAATTTTTCGTTGAACACTTTTTTCAAGATTGGGCACAAACTTGGGATATTTGAAATAGAACACCTGTATATTTTACCGTCAAATTTTGGTGATTATTTTTCTGTATAAATTGAATTATCAAAAATAAATACTTAGGAAATTTTAGCTTCAAAAATCAGAAAAATACATATTTGTCTTTTTTTAATAGTTGGCTATGAATTCTTTCATACATGAATTTAATTATCATTTGTAAGAAACGCCATGTGACATATTCATTCAACTTTTTTAATAGTTGGCCATACATTCTTTCCACACATGCATAAAAGTTGAACATGCTTAAAATAATTTAATATTAATTTTAAAATTTTTTCTCGTTCAACATTTTTAGTTTATATTGATAAATGATATTCGGACTTTATGTTTAAGTCACATGGCGTTTCGAAGAAGTAATAATTAAATTAATGTATTCAAGAATTCAGGGCCTACTATTAAAAAACAAACACAAATATGGATTTTTCTGATTTTTGAAACTTAAATGTATTAAAGATTAGATTGTGATACATCAATGTATTCAGATAAATCATTTCAAAAATTTGACGTTTAAATATAAACATACATAATAAATGAAATAGTATACCAAGATTGTGCCCAATCTCGAAAACTCAAAGAAAAAATTTTAACTACGCCACTGACTTTTATGTAATGATATCTATTATAAACAGTTTTCATATTTTTCTATCTATACAGGGCCTGAGAAATAATAACATCTTCAAATGTGAACATTTTTGTATTCGCCCTGTACTTCAGGAACAAGAGTAGTTGGAAGATTTCTGTTTGTGGATTTAAATGTTTCACAAAAAAGTGATACAGTGTCACGAAAACCGCATGTCTCTTTCTTTAATAATAGCTTAGATACAGTGCAATCTCAACCGAAATGGGACACAGATTGCATAGTTTCTGAGACAATTCACTGGCTCAAGTTGAAAAATTTTCCTCTTTAAGTGAATATGGGGGAGATACTAGTCTGTGAAAAAAATGGCAGATAAGGAGTAGGTGAAGATCGAAGAGTTCCAGTAATAATCGTTATAGATTAACTCGGTAGTGCATCTACTTCTGCAAATGAGCAGTGTTAAGCCAAACGCGAAAACAGCAGAAAAAAGGATCGTTCTTGTATCAGAATTTCACGAAGATACCAGCTGGATTCTGCAGAATATTCTTTCTACTTGTCAGCTTCAGACTCGAATTATCCAAGTAGGCTTCGAAGTTTACAGGGGAATCTAGTTTAACTCACAGATATTTACGAGTGTATTAGATCACCTCCGCCGCACTAGAAGTCGTGAATAAGAACTAATCTCTTTATGTTGTCCAGTTCAGGTCGTCGAGAGACCCCATTCCTGGACGCAAAACTGAGGAAAATGGCCGCGAGAGAGCAACTCCTCACCTCCAGCACGACAGGTGTCACCCCCACATACGAATCTACCACCATTGTTCTCTTGAGCAACGATTCGCAACCTGAGCTGCCGCCAGAGCCTTCTTCTACGGCTGTTAACAAAGTTTACGAATCGGAGGAAGCGACAGATGACGACGGTGCCGAGAGCGACCATGAAGATGACCTTCCGGACCTGAACGAGGACGTTCACAGAGTAAGGGAGCTCGAGATGGAGATACAAGAAGAGGAGATCACCAATCAGGATAAGCCTCCGCTGAAAAGTACGTAATGTATGGAATACCATCTCATTCTAGTGATGAATGAGCCGTGTGCTTGAAGCGTGTCCAGCACTTTAGAATTTTCGAAAAACAAAGTTTGTACTGAATTGTGGTTTGCTTGTGTTTTTTCTCAATTCCACGTGGATCTCGAAATAAACAGCTCCACATGAGTTAGGGATATTGACTTAAATTGAACCAAATATAGTTTAAATGAGATTTTGTGATGAAAATTCATATTAATATGTTTTCAAGTTGCATGAAATAAAATTAATTTTAGTCTGTAGCTCTGTGCGTAAAAAGGGTGTTTAAAAAAATCGAGTAAAATAACGAAATTTTATTCCCATAGAATTCAAGCATTTTAAGACTATCAACACAATGTATGGCCTCCAGGGGCATCAATAACAGCTTGACATATTCTTTGCATACTACACACGAAGTTGTTGAACATTACTTGAGGAATTTGGTTCCATTAACGGGGCAGAAGCTCTCTCAGATCATTTGAGGATTTTGGGGTATGCTTTGAAGCATATCCCATGCATGTTCTATGCAATTCAAAGAATGACTTTTTTATGTAACGGTGTGAATGACCAGTTAAATTTATTTTCCGATAAATCAAAAAAATTAAAGACATTTTTGGAAAATCACTATTCATTATATCGATATATGTTTTTTTTTTCTTCACGTTCTCAATGTTTCATTTTTGGATAGGATTCAATTGAGTTGTTGTCTTTTGTTCATTATTATATATGATGTTATGCCTCAAACAATGTACACGTGAATATAGTAGTGGACTTTAAATAGTCCGTTGTATTCCTTATTTCTAATAAATAAATAAATGAAATCTGGTGAGTGTGGACGTATTGATAAATGTGGAATCCAAGCTCGTCGCCCGCATTCTCAACTATGGCTGCACGGTGCGGTCTAGCGTTATCTTCTAGAAATTGAAAAGCTTCACCTAAAGCAGCGTGAAATTTTGGCAAAAAATTGTGCGCCCGTTGAAACATATCTCGGTCCATACCATAACACTACCCCTTCGGAATGGTTGGACTTCTTGGACATAGCGACGATTACGAGGTATGCGTGGGATAATCCATACCCTTATTCTTCGATAATCTGAAAATCGTCCATATCCGGATTCATCAGTGAAAAAGACACTACGCAATTGATCGTTCCAATTGATATTCCAGTCTTTGACGCTTATGGTCACGTGTTAATGGAACTACTCTAAATGGACCTAGATTCACCTCTCTCAAAAGTCTTCTGATGGTTTCGATGGAAACTTGGACCCCATCTGATTTTTGAAGAATTCTACACGTAGATGCATGCTTTCTTCTCGCCGAAACGGTGGTGAAACGATCCCGAGCAGGTGTTGTTTTTAGTCGCCCATCAAGCCTTGGTCTTTCCAACACAAAACCTGTCTCCCTGAAGCTATTCCAATATCGAGATATCACACTATGGCTGACTTAGAGCCTTTCCTCTACAACAACCTGAGTAAGGCCACCCTGGATCATTCCGATAGCCCTATTGGCCTCAGCGTTTGTTAATTTACGTCTTGGAATTTTCAGAAAACTCGTTTAAAATCGAAGCCGTTGATGAACTGACTCCATTTCAAAATAAGTACATTCATGAAGCATATGCAAAGAACCAAACTTCAGAAAAAAGACGACCAGATTAACGATATGTCTCATACAGGTTTTTATTGGATGGATTCAAGTTGTTTTTGAGTTTTAAATGATTTTACAGCGATTTTCTCGTAGATTACATACTTTTCAAAACGATTGAATACGATATCCCTAACTCTTGTGGAGCAGTGTATTTCAAAAACCGAAAAAATGGACCAGCCCAGCACTTTTCGAAAAATTGGATTCCAATGGCTAAAAAAATTGTGCTATACATCGTCTTAGTTATAACGTTCCAGTTTTTCTGAAAGTCTGTACAATTTCCAGAAAAATCGAATTTGACAAAAAAAAGGTATCCCAGCACTTTCATTTTTCCTTCTCACAAATGATTGGAAAAATTTGAGTTGTAGTTTTCACGAATATTCTGCTGATTCACCGAAAAAATAAGGAAATTAGGAAAAAATAACCCCAGCACTTTCTTTTTTTTCCGGCGAATATTGTTTTCTATGATTTTTCCGCTACTGGGCCAGCTTGTGCCGGTCAGATTTCCATAAAAAACAACGCATTTTCCTCTCAACTATTTGAGGTTTTCTCTATAGAAAACAAGAAAAATCAGAAGATCAGCATAGCTGCCAACAATGTGTGTGAAATTGGCGCAGTACTTCTGGATTCTCGAAATAATTTGCGTTGTCTGAATCTGTGCTGCTTTGTGCTCAAGATATTTAATAAAATGTGGTATACGAAGCATGTTTTCGTATGAAATGAAAGAAATATTCCAGAGGCACAAAGCAGCATAAACCCAGCACAAATCAGCACAACAAAAATATTCTCCAAAATCGGGCCAATTTCACACATGCTATTGCCATGTATACTGATTTTCCTAGAATCTACTGATTTTTCCAATTTTCTCCGTATGGGGTTAAAACTTGTTATTTTTTCTGAAAATCTAACCTGCACAAGATGGCAAAACTGCGGCATATAAAAATATTTTCGTTGTAAAAAAAAAGGGTTGAGTTGACATTGAAAAATAGTGGTTAGCAGACCTTCCTTCTGTATCTCAATAGTTCCTACTATACTCCTTTAAGAATCCTTGACAGTCCAGTCGTGACTTAAATCCTAGTTACGAAAAGTAACTAAAAATGCCTTACAAAAAAATATATAAACAAATATAAACTCGAAAAATATCTATTATTTTTTCAAGGAACATCAAATTGAAATTTTGAGCTTGAAAATATTTCTATTTCTCAAATGAATGCGAATGCTCATCGTTTTTTGCGGGTTTATATACAGGGTGACCCTTTGACTCGTACATTATATTCTAACGGGAGATTCCTCAGATCAGAAGGAAACCTTTTCATTTTTACCATTTTTTCGGCTCGGTTGGGAAGGAAACAGGCTGTTGAAAATACATAAAAAAAATTAATTTTCGAATATAAGTATCTCCTAAATGATTTCATTGAATTAGATGATTTTTGGAATATAGGTTTTCATTTATGTGGTGAATCTTGTACGAACACAAAATACCTCACACAGGTTTATTTTTTTTTATTTAGATTAGAAATTTAAGGGACTCACCTTTAAGAGGGTCTTCTATGCTTATTGGCCGTTGTCTATTAAAAATTATTGCGGTAGTCATCTTCAGAGGATTCTTGGTTTAAGATTGTAACTCGACCGCCGAATTTTTGACCACTCTTTTACAGGGTTCAGTCCTGAGTCCTGATCCGTTTTTTATAGCTCCACTAATGGAAAAATATGATGATGCAAGTAAACAAACGCCCTTCTTCTTCCATCAGCGGAGCTATAAATAATAGCTTTGGGATGAACACTTCAACAGAACAGCCAGTTTTTGAAAAATCGTTTATTTTATCGCGAAAATTTCCGATTGACAATTAGGCTACTTTTACGTTTTGAAGTCGAGATAAGGTGAAAAAATAATAATTCTGCATAAAAAAAAAATACAACATGAATCAAATTTTCACCAAATTACGTGAAAAAAAAATTTGTTACCGAGTTACAATCTTAGAACAATAAACCCGGAAGACTCTCTCAATGGTATTGCTTTATGCTATGTTTCCAGGAGTGGTATTGCTCATTTTGAAAGTTTTAAAATGGCTTCATCTTTTTCCCTTGGTTGAATCGAAATAAAAATGTATACGACAAAATATTTTCTCTGATCTCAAGAATCTATTATAAAAATATATGCACAAGTCATGGACTTACCCTGTATATGTAAATGATTCTCTTCGACTGCTATTATTCATTTCTGGTAGTAGTGCAAATGATAGACATGCCCGAGATATATTATAATTCGTAACAATCTCAAAAATCTGAAAATGGATATTTATCGTTTTTCCCCTGTAGTCTTGGGATGGTCCGCATACAAGTCTCAATCCTTAATTCCACAAGAATACAATGTCTTTGCACGCGAGGTGAAGTTGAAACACAAAGCCAACACAGAAAAACTTAGTTGTAATCAATTATCTATTTAATTCTAGATGTATAAAGAGAAAAGGAGGAAAGTAAGTTATCTGAAAAGTCAAGATTCCTCATAACAAATAATTCCTAGGTGTGAACGTCTGAAATCCCCCAGATCCGCGAACACAATACCCATACTTTCAGCTAAACGCTCGTATATATTCAACTAAACCCTTCCTCCCTAAGACTGAGACAAAAATAACCCGTACGAATGTCCGCGCGAAGCGGGGAATATTTAAATTCACCCCCCAGTAATCCCGCAAAGTCTACCATTCCGCTTTATTTATAGACATAACAAAACATAAGCCGTTCGAACTGAAATCGCGGGTCTCCAGAGATTAAGGGGATTGTAGGTATCATGATTGTCCCACATACCAACGCCGCTAATTATAATTGTCTCGGAAGGTATCCCCGTAGCTTTGCAACTTACGAACTGTTTCCGATGCCCCATTGCGGCAGCTTAGGGTTCCCGCACCCGCGATCAACTTAGGAACGTTTAAACTTCTCGAAACGAATGCCTCCGTCACTGGCAGTGTGGGATCTAGCCTGGGCCCGTATTCTCGACAAGTGAACTTTCTATGCGTATGCGAACTTTCAGAATATCACACGCTTTGGTATTCTTGACTCGTGACTATAAGGTCGCATACGTTCTCAAAGCGAGTGTTTACAGCGAGCGCTTTGTATCATTCGTTTTCGTTATAAAGTTTGATTTTTCTGTGTTTGTGTAGACGTTTGACAAGAAGGTACTTCAGAATATTTGTACAATTTAATCGCAAAACAATCAGAAGTTCTATTGGGATATACAATGGGGTCCTCAAGATGAGATTGCGTTGTCTGCTTGCTCACAGAGTTCTTCACTATGCCCAAGAGACGGCAAGTAAAATTATCAATGCTTGTGTCGGGCTTCATAATCTTTGCATCGGAGATAATGTTCCTGAACCAGATAATGATGGTGAGGGCATAGCACTGGCTGTTTTAGAAATATATGGGTCTCCCATTGACAATGAACAAAACATAATGAGAATCAATCTAAAATTGGCAGCAGAAGAGGCTCGAAAAAGCTGGAGGGAGAAGATACAAAAAAAAA
Source organism: Hippodamia convergens (assembly GCA_038502775.1). NCBI lineage: Eukaryota > Metazoa > Arthropoda > Insecta > Coleoptera > Coccinellidae > Hippodamia > Hippodamia convergens. The sequence continues at coordinate 48,190,014 of CM076610.1, forward strand.
TGAGAGAACTTTTATTGGAGGAGAATCTCTAGAAAAATAGAGATCAATAGAGACTGGGTATCAATGACGTCGGAGAACGTATTAAAACCGATGATATTGTATATAGAAAATTACAAGCAACAATTATTATAACCAATCTCCAATATACCTGAGTGATAAGTCCGCTCTCCTATGTAAAACACTTCATGAATATATGATTCATAAATTTATTGATATTTCATTTCTTTCAATTAACATATACACACTCTCATTTTGGATTTATTCCAAAAAAATAATATCTTTTCCAACAAAGAATAAGTACATCCCAAAATTACAGTACACAAAACAAAACTCCTCATGAGGCCCATCGCCTGTTCCTCTGGCAGGCCTTTTCGCATTGCTAACCTTCGTTTTCGTTCTTCACTTAAGGTCTTGCAAAGGCTACAAATATATATTATGATTAAACAAAATGAGTTGGTGGATCATATTCTTACCTTTCTCAAATTCTTTCAATCTCTGATTGCACCTAGCATGCTATTAGGTATGTTACCTGTTCCTGACCATTTCTATTGGGCATCTTCTTTTGTGAATTGGTTGGAAACTATACCAGATTGAGAATCCGTGGTAGTTTTTCAATTATAATTCATAATCCCCAACGAACAATTTATGTCATTTGTGAAATGTGTCAGTGTTGCCGGCTGTTCCGAAAACACGTTTTCAAACGTATACCTTTCATGGAACAAATGGTCGTCAAGAATACCGATCCATAAAAGTACTCGCACTTGAACTGTTCGTTTTGAGACATATACGTTAAAAAGCTCACTTGTTGAGAATACGGGCCCTGGACTTATTGCAGAGCGAATGCTCCAACCAGAGTTCGAGCGTTGCGAAAACATTCGGCAAACTATTGACAACCCTCGAGATTCGGTAGTGTGTGCTTGATGCTGTCTAGTATAGATAGAAGAATCGGTCGTTGGCTCACTTTGAAGTTTTTCCAATAGATGAATTTGTCTTATAAAATTTAATATACTGCTTCACAAGAGTTAGGGATGTCGTATTCAATCGTTTTGAAAAGTATGTAATCTTGAATCGATCCAATAAAAATCAGTATGAGACATTTCGTCAATCTGGTCGCCTTTTTTCTGAAGTTTGGTTCTTTGCATATGCTTCATGAATGTTCTCATTTTGAAATGGAGTCAGTTTATCAACGACTTCGATTTGAAACGAGTTTTTCTGAATATGCCAAGACGTAAATCAACAAACGCTGAGGTTTATAGGGCTATCGGAATGCTACAGGGTGGCCTAACGCAGGTTGTAGCGGAAAGGCTCCAAGTCGGCCAAAGTGTGATATCTTGACTTTGGAATAGGTTCAGGGAGACAGGTTCCATGTTGGCAAGACTAAGGCTTGGTGGGCGACGAAACCTACTCAGGATCGTTTCATCACCGTTTCGGCGAGAAGAAAGCCTACATCTACAAGTGTAGAATGCTACGGAATGCTCTTCAAAATGCAGATGGGGTCCAAGTTTCTATCCAAAATATCGGACGACGTTTGAGAGAGGCGAATCTAAGTTCTAGACGTCCATTAAGAGGAGTTCTATTAACACGTAATCATAAGCGTCAAAGACTGGAATTGGCAAGGCTACATATCAATTGGAACGATCAATGGTGTAGTGTCCTTTTCACTGATGAATCCAGATATGGAGGATTTTCAGATTCTCAAAGAATAAAGGTATGGACAATCCCACGGATACCCTGTAATCGTCGCTATGTCCAAGAAGTCTATCCATTCCGAGGGGGTAGTGTAATGGTATGGGCCGGGATATGTTTCAACAGCGCACAGATCTACACATTTGTCCTGTGAATATGAACGCCTTACACTATAGGGGGCATTTCATTGACAATATTTTGCCAATTTGTCATGCTCCTATTGGTGAAACTTTTCAATTTCTAGACGATAACGATAGACCGCCTCGTGCAGCCATAGTTGAGAATGCGCGCGATAAGCTTGGTATTCCACATTTACCAATACCATCGCACTCACCAGATTTGAATTGCATAGAACATGCTTGGGATATGCTCCAAACAAGATTAGATCCTCAACCTACCCCAGAATCCTTAAATGATCTGAGAGAGCTTCTGCCTCGTTTATGGAACCAAATTCCTCAAGAAATATTTAACAACCTCGTATGTAGTAAGCAAAGAAGATGTCAAGCTGTTATTGATGCCCGTGGAGGCCATACAGTGTATTGATAGTCTTAAAATGCTTGCATTCTCTGGGATTTTTCTTAACCGCGATGTATACGTTGCAGACCTACAGGCTAAAATTGATTATATTTCCTGCAACTTGAAATCATATGAATATGAATTTTCATCACAAATTCCCATTCGAACTATATTTTTGCAATTCAAGTCAATATCCCTAACTCATTTGGAGCAGTTTATTTTGAACGTAGATTCCAGCTGAGCAATAAAAAATGAGTTCTGAGGTTTTTTTCATGACTGACTTCGACATTGCAATAGAAACACTCTGTATCTTCTATTTAATTTTTAATTAAAGAAGTAGAAGGGTTCGTCTTCTCATAGAAGATAGTCAATTAGGAATCTTCATGCAAATCTTGGAATGAAGGCCTATTGCAGGAAATTTTAAGGATTTTTTCAGATTTAACACGAATTTTCTGGAATAATATGTGTGTGACATAGGAATACAATGTAGAATATGATGAGTAATCTTATTATCAATGAAAAAACTGGATATCACATTCAAAAAATGAATTAATCTCGCCTAACAAGTATGAAATTTCAAGTGTATATCTAGAGTCATTCTTTGCTTGAATTCTCAGGGAATAAAATTTCGTTATTTTACTCGATTTTTCTCAATCACCCTATAAGTGGCGTTCATATTGGTAGAGTAAATGGCCGAGTTCACTATCATACTTTTTTACGGAAATACCCTACTCTACTCATTTCGGTAGAGTAACTGTTTACACGTTGCTAGTAATTTGAGAAGATAGTTCGATGAGCCGAATCACATTGAAGACTAGATTAGATTAGATTAGAGGAGGGGCGACAGATCAAAACCGACCTTGCGAGCACCTTGACCTTAAGATCTATTGTGCATACCCGCGCTGTTTACCAGTCGGGCAGCAAAGTCTCAATGAACTTCACCACATTTCTGGGGGCCACATCCATTACTTGTTCAGGCTTTAGGAACCAGGAGCCAAGATGCTCCACACTCACATAGTAGGTGACTGGCTGTCTCGGTGGCTTCCTGACAGAAGCGACATGTACTATCGGGTGCCTTTCCCATGTTTTTTAAGCGATACCTCACGGGACAGTGCCCAGTGAGAGCGCCCGTCAATTTCCTCAGTTCCAATTTGCTGAGTGAGAGGACTTTTTTGGTCCAGCTCGTCGAGTGAGAGAGAAGTGACTTAGCTTGCCTTTGACCATTGGTCGTGAGCCAGGACATGAACTTCCTCTTTTGTTCCCAGTCCTTAATAGCCATTGCTTGATGGCTGGCTGGGAAGCCGCAAAACGGTTCAGGTCCAGTAAAAGGGGTTGTCCCTCCTTCCCTGGCCAGTTGGTCAGCCGCTTCATTGCCATGAATCCCGGAGTGACCAGGCACCCAGATGAGATTGACCTGGTTCTTTTCTCCGAGTAGGTTAAGTGACGTCTTGCATTCCCAGACCAGCTTTGACTTTACTTGTGGAGAGTCAAGCGCTAGCAGGGCTGCTCTGCATGGAAGACTAGAAGATGTACTATCCTCTCCTAAAACCGGGCAAGTGACTGTTCACATTGGTATAGTAAAGTAATAAACCAGTAGAGTAGAGTGAGAATTTGGAGTTGGGGATGGGATAGTCGAGTTAACTATTCCACATGTTCTATCCACTCTACTCTACCGTTACTTGCAAGACCTGTTTACATTATGCTAGTAGGAGGATAGTTAGTACTCGACCACTCTACTCTACCATTTACTCCACCAATGTAAACGGCGCTTTGTACGCTGCAGTTCACAGGCTAACATTAATTTTTTTTCCTGCAACTTGAAATCATATTAATATGAATTTTCATCACAAAATCTCATTTTAACTATATTTTTTCCCTAACTCATGTGAAGCAGTTTAGTATAACGCCACTTAGTTGGATGTGGAGATTTTTATTTATACTTTCGGTGATTTTTCCTGAAAAAAGGCAAATTGGCAGTTTTTCAGCCCACGTGTAGAAACCGCCCCTGCTTATTCTTCGTCTACTTCCAATCCAGTAACAATACGTCCAACATTGCAGCGCTTAGGTAGTACAGGCAACCGATTAAAATCTTTTATTAAATTTTCTGTTGCAGGGGACAATATGCAGCTAGACAATAGGGTATTGCCTGGTTTCATTCCTATGTACAGTAAATTCGAACGATTAGGCAGGGAATGTTCCCAGCCGAATATGCAGAAACCGTGCAGCGCGAATCAGAAATGGTTTTGCGTGTACGATAATGGAAGATGGAGGAAACACAAGTGCAAATCTATTGTTTCCAGTTCGAGAGCAGCCCTCGATAATAAGTATCGAAAGTGTGCCTGTTTCACACCGAACGGTCTGGTCTACAAAAAAGTTTCGGTGAGTTACTTTAGAAATACGGGGGCCAGTATTTGACTTATGGAACTATTGGATTTTCCTGATGTACAGGCTGAGTCTTTGACTTGTACACTGTGTCCCAAATTGGTTGAGACTGCTCTGTATCTCAGCTATTATCGTAGATAGCGACATGCGGTTTTCGCGACCCCCTGTCACTTTTTTGTAAAACCTTTATATCCACAAACAGAAATATTCCAACTACTTTTGTTTCTGGAATACAAAGCGAAAACGAAAATGAGCACTTTGGAGATGTTTTCATTTCTCGGGCCCTGTATGAGATAGAAAAAAATTAAAACTATTATGGATATTTTTACGTAGAAGTCATTGGCGTAGTGGAAGAAATTTTTGAAAGCACTGTTTTTGAGATTGAGCACAAACTTCGTATATTTCAAATGAAAAACCTATTTATTTTAATTTTTGCATTTTTTTTTTCAGAATACTTGATGTATCACAATCTAAACTTTAATAAATTTTAGCTTCGAAAGTCAGAACAAGCCATATTTATGTTTGTTTTTTTTATAGTGGGACATGAATTCTTTCACACATGCATTTAATTATTACTTTTTTTAAACGCCATGTGAGTTAAACCTTTTTATTTTATTATATCAAACATGAACTCAAAATATCACTCTTCAACATAAACATTTTTTTTTTTTTATTAAATATACGCTCCGACAACTGGGTCATTAGCGTTCATGATACATTAGATTATCAAATTATAATATTACAGTATGATATCAACTTAACAATTATACTCTAAAGTTTATGTTTCTGATAAATTCCAGGGTATTCCGCACTTGAGGGTTACTGATATTGAGGGCGTCTTCTATCTTCGGGGGAACATCATGGGTTTTTCTTTTGATCCGTAAGTCTGGACACTGGTTTATAATATGTTCAACTGAAAGTTGGGCATTACAAAATGTGCATTTGGGAGCGTCTTCTTTATTAAATATATAAGAGTGTGTTGTTAAGGTGTGTCGTGTGTCCGATTCTTAATCTCCGTAATGTTATCAGATCTCTCCTGTTGGTTATGAATTTCGAAGTGTGGTTTTGGATGGATGGATCTATCAGTCTGAGCTTGGAGGGTGTTTGCTGCCATTTTGTCTTCCATTCGTTTATGACGGTGGTCTTGTAGTAGCTTTTTAGGTCGTAACTAGTTATTTCATTCACACGCGTACCCGAATATCTAGCGTCGTTTGCCATTCGATCAGCTTCTTCATTACCAGGTATTCCCATATGTGATGGTATCCATAAGAGTACAGCTTTTTTTCTTTGTTTGACGATTCTTATGTTGGTCAACATAAACATGAAAATGTTGAAAACGAAAGAAAGAAATTTGAATATGTATATTGAAATTTTTTTCAGGAATGTTCTCAACTTTTATGCATGTGTGGAAGAATTCCAAACATAAATGTGGATTTTTCTGATTTTTAAAATTCATTGAAGGGTAGATTGTGATACATCTATGTATTCAGAAAAAAATTCAAAAATTTGACGTTAAAATATACAGGGTGTTCCATTCAAAAAATTACAAGTTTGTTCTCAATCCCAAGAAGAGTGTTCTGAGAAAAATCTAACAACGCCACTGACGTCTACGTAAAAATATCTATTATAAGTAGTTTTTATTTTTTTTTCCTATGCATAGGCCCGGGAAATAATTACATCTACAAAAGTGCACATTTTTCGTTTTCGCCCCAGAAACAAAAGTAGTTGGAATATTCTTGTTTGTGGTTTTTAGGTTTAACAAAAAAGAGACAAAGGGTCGTGAAAACCACATGTCTCTATCTCCAATAATAGCTGAGATACAGTGCCGTCTCAACAAATTTGTGACACAGTGTACATACAGATACAGAAAATCCTTATGGAAACATAGGAATGTGAATGTTGAATTCGAATGAGCTCCGAGTCTAGTAGAACAGTGGAAGAATCGAAATCTCATTGCGATTCGATAATAAATAAGGCACTGGACTGTTGGAATAGCAAGTCTCGGCTGCCGCGAATTGCAATGCACATTAGTCGCATCTGAACGTCAGATGTGATAGCTAGACGGTTTGAAAATAAATTAGATTCGCGTAAATCAAAATGTTTAAGGTTAAAGTGAAAATTCAAATCATAAGCTGGTACTTCGGTGGTCAAGCTATTGCAGAGACAATAACTTTTTTCATTGTTGCCTTTGGAGATAGGCCGATACCTTACGTTAGGCTCTCCAACTTTGTGCCGAAATAGCAAGTATGCCTTATCTTCTCAGAGATATAAGATTTTCTCTTTATAATAGATTCGTCTACTGTTTGGCACTGTTTGGATTATTTGAACAATTAATTTTCAATTTGAATTTGTCGATCTTCAATTTCGCATGTTTTGGAATTTGTTTTTGTTTTCCTTTCTTCATCTTCATAGAATTAGTTTTTATTCTATAATTTCTTCTCGTAGGATGTATTTTTTGTTTTTCAATTTTCCCTTTTTTCTAGAATTTATTTTATTTCCAAACTAGTTTTGGCGAAATAGAACCTGAATACTAATTTCCACAGGAAATTATTTGTGTCGTTCATTGGGGCAAATAAATTCCCCGCGTCAGAGTGGAATAAAATCGTCGTATTCATTTACAACAGATATGAAATCACCCATACCGCGTTTGGACTGTTACTTATTCCATTCGACACTTCGCGTACCATACGGTGTGCTCTACATCCCCACCTAACCGAATCTGTCGGCCCAGCCATTTATTCAAATTCGATATCACTTCCCTCTGAGTTTTGATTGTGCCACTGTTCCACTAGAATTATTCTAACATTTACTATAGAAACTGTGATGTTTCCAATTGTGTTTTCTTGATCTGTATATTCAAACAATAGGTACATTCTTCAGGTCAAACGAAACACTTTTTTCGTGTACAATTTTTTTCTGCCTCAGTCCAGGAAAGGGGTAGGCATCTTCAAATGATTTTCGGTATCAGATTCTAACTCGACCGTAGGGATATTTATTCGAAAATTACATTTTTTTGGATTTTCAACAGCCTGTAGTGCTTCTTTTGATTTCAGTAGGTCTCCTGTTAAAATATATGTACAAGTCAAAGACTGGCCCTGTACCTATATTTATAAATTGACTTATAAGTTCAATGTTGATCCGGCCTTCACAGTATGTTGGCCGGTAAAAATTTAAAAAAGAACCAGGAAACGACTCAATCAGACCATTTGATTTTGCTTGTTTTTTCAGATTGAGAATATTCCAAGAAGAAGAAATTTTTCAAGAATCAAACGTGACTTAGAACTGGATGATATTTTGTTCTCCGAATTCGATGATACTGTGGGAGACTCAAGAAATAAGAGAAATGCTTTGGAACGTGTAGATGATACAATGCTTAACTTGAGAGGCCAATTGAATGATCTTCAAGTAAGTGAAACACGCATCCACATTGTTGGTCACACTTTTTACAAGTTATGGTTTTATTTATCTGATGCTCTCTCAGGAATTATTATTCCTAGACTCGAATTGAAAGTTATAAATATGTACATAATAGCCTTCTTTGTAACTTTTTCTCTACTTTTCCGAACTTTGAATTGAACTCAAACGTTTTCCAGTTAATCAACACCTCAGCCATTGATGAACAGATGCGGTCCAGAAATCTGGAAACCAACCTCATTGGAGACTCCATATCCGGTTGCAGAATATTAGGAAGAGGCAATGTGAACTGTTCGAATCTAGTGTACCACAATAAGAGAGTATGGCAGAAGTCCAGACTGGAAGTTAATAACGAAATTCAGGAACTGAAGGAGAAGTTGGAGCAACTCAAAGAAATCCGAAGACACCTCAAACATTACAGACCTGAAGATCACGAAATTTTCGGTCATGAGGATCCAGGTTTGACAGATCCGATTACAGAACATACAAGCGCGTTTCCGAAACTTAACAGAAGGAAACATCATAGGAAATTGAATGAGGCTGGACGATTTCATAGACCTCCAAAGCCGAAACTGATTGCTGAGAATACAAGCGAATTAGCGGCTTCTGTAAATGAAACATCAACTATAGAAGATAGGGACGAAACAACCACAGAATTTGTGAAGACAAACAAGCATAAGCATCATAACATATGCCGGCACCTGATGAGGTAAGGTTGCATAATACTGAACAATGATAATCATATACATTGACTATACAAGGTTATTCACGAATTTGGCTCTATAGAATATCTTGAGGAAACACACAAGATTCAGAATTGAAATTCCAAAGGTGAGCTTCAAGTAAGAAGACGACTTCTCGTATATTTTTTAAAGGTTCTACGACCCATTTTTTTATTGCATATATAGATTCTCCATTGAATTCTGAGTCTTTTTGATTCCGAAAGTTTGAATTTTCCCGAGAAAATTCTCTTTAAATGAGGAAATAATTTGAGGTTTTTTCATTAAAAATTCTCATTTTTGAGAATCTCCGAGAAGAAAGGCTGATGCTTCCTTTCCGATAGCGTGATTTTCAGAATATGATACAGGAGATCACAAATTCTTTGTCAAAGTTAGAAGTGACGAAACATCAAAAAATCTTTTTTTTTTAATTGGAACCCCATTTTCTCGAAGCATTTTCGAAATCTTCGTCAAAAAATAATAGGAGCATACGTCCAAGACTTTCATCCCAAAATGAATATTTCTCAAGATATTCAGGAAAAATGATTTTGTCTTCAATTTTCAATCTCATTCCGAATGTATCTTTTTACTGGAAAATAATTAGCGGTCAAGTGAAATTTCTGGAAATCTCTGTTATCGAGATATTTTCGTATAGTTCAGACGAGTTCAGTTTTTCTTTATTTTTTGAAGCTTAGGATAATATCCGCAAATTCTTAATTCTGGAGAATTTCATCATGGTAGGGAAATTTGAATTTTCAGTAATGAAATTGTTACATGTTCTGTTAATTATTCTTTCAAAAGCATTAAAATTATTACAAATTATTTTTCTGAATTGCTGAGAATTTTTTACGTTAACTTCACTAATTCTCACATTGAGAACTTTAAACCAATTGTTGCTCTGGCATTACAGATGATAATTCAAGAACTTGACTCGTCTGAACTATAGAAAACATTATCTCGATAACAGAGATTTCCAAAAATTTCACTTGACCGCTAATTATTTTCTAGTAACGGCCGTTTTCAATATCCGATCTATCCATCGAAACGGTCGGTAGATAGATACTGAGCATTGAAACATTTCGTTAACATCATGCGCACTAGCTATCTACCAACCGTTACGGAGGATAGATCGGATATTGAAAACGGCCGTAAAAAAACACATTCGAAATGAGATTGAAAATTGAAGACAAAATCGTTTTTCCTGAATATCTCGAAAAATTTTCATTTTGGGATTAAAGTCTTGGACGTATGCTCCTATTATTTTTTGACGCGAAGATTTCCAAAATGCTTCGAAAAAATGGGGTTCCAATTTGAAAAAAAACGATTTTCTGATGTTTTCGTCGTGTGTGACCTCCTGTATCATTTTTGAAACATAGATGAATTCAAAATAGTAATCATCGAAATGAATACCATTTTCAATTCCCAGGCTCAGAGATCTTTTATCATGAGGTTGGAGAAATGATATCAGATTTTGTCGGTATATCTCTCATCTCAGTGACAAAATCGGATATCATTTCTCCAACCTCATGATAAAAGATCTCTGAGCCTGGGAATTGAAAGTGGTATTCATTTCGATGATTACTATTTTGAATTCATCTATGTTTCAAAAATGTTCTCGAAGTGCCTTCGTAAAGGCAAAGAATTTTCTTTTTCTCCTGTATCATATTCTGAAAATCACGCTATCGGTAATAAAGCATCAGCCTTTCTTCTTGGAGATTGTCAAAAGTTAGAATTTTTAATGAAAAAACCTTGAAGTTGTCTGTATTTCAACAGAGTTCAATTTTGAGGTTCTTTTTCGTATTTCCTCATTTAAAGAGAATTTTCTCGGGAAAATTCAAACTTTTGGAATCAAAAATAGTCAGAATTCAATGGAGAATCTATTTATGCATTAAAAAATGGGTCCTCCCATTTGAAAAACGAAAGTTGATGTCACTTCCGGAAAAAACGGAAGTCCTAGAACCTTCAAAAAATATACGAGAAGTCGTCTTCTTACTTGAAGCTCACCTTTACAATTTCAATCCTGATACTTGTGTCTTTACTAAAAATATTCTATAGAGCCATATTCTTGAATAACCCTGTATACATATATTAGCTGTAGATTGGCATTTGACATTTTCAGTTTCATATTTTTTCATAGATAGGTACCACTAAAACTAGAATTTAAGAATTTCACCATGATTAAAAATACACATACATATACTATTTATTTCAGAAAAACTTTCATATCATGCTTAAAATATATGCTGAGGAACTGTGATTAGGTGTACTTGCTGGATAATTCTTAGAGCTGTTTCTGTCATCTGTCTGCTTCAGTTTTACCAACATTGCAGCGTACCTTCACACACTGTCTGGAAGGAGCTGAAGCATTCTGGTTAAATTAATAATACCTTCCTTCATTGAATGCTACTGAAACTGAAAGAATTCTATTTCAATCATATTCACTGAGTTTTTCAGTCATACTTCCTTAAAATATCTTATCTTATACTAATGGTGTAAACGCCATTAAAATATGAGATCCGGTTAGCAAGTTATGAAACAATTAGCAAACACTCTAATTTCCGCATACTTGAAAAGCTATTTGATTAATATGCAAAGTGAAAAACTCATGATTGGTACTATGGAGTGACTACTACTGAAATAATAGTTGAGCCATAATAAAATTTCAAAAATTACTAGAAACTTTCGATTCATCGTTTGGTGATTATTTTACTAAATTAAATTTTTTTCAGAGGAAAAATTCGGTATGAAATTTCCCTACCCGCCCAACAACTGTCACTGTGAAACTCTCGACATTGACTCCGAAGAGACCTCAAGTCAAGAGCATAGCCAACATAACAGACGGAAACTCGATGAAGAGAAGATGAGGCGGCGTGCTAGAAAACAGCGAAAGAAAGAAAGCTTGGACAAGCAATGTTCTTCCGAAAGGATGAATTGTTTCCACCATGACAATGACCATTGGAAAACTGCACCCTTGTGGACAAATGGTCCCTTCTGTTTCTGCATGAATTCGAACAATAACACCTATTCTTGTGTGCGGACCATCAACATTACTCATAACTTCTTGTATTGGTGAGTTCACTACAGGACTGATGACCTTCTACAACCTGCGAATAGGTACTACCCCAAAGTTTAATTCATCACGATATCACCTAATATATCTTTCTCGTGGTCTTATTTGAGAATTTCCGAATTTTGTTCTAGTATACACCTATATCTTTTTCTTCCTTGTTTCACCTTCTAAATGAGCAAGAAAGTGAAAGAATTAATGGATTTAATTATTCTTTTCTCAGATCCATTCGAGCTCCAGAATCGCATAGACCAACTCAAACCAGAGGAGAAGTCTTTCCTACATGATCAACTGAGA